>JANTPM010000001.1:23414110-23427180 GCA_025434745.1 Erythroxylum divaricatum
ACAAACTCAATCAATCCAATTCAACCTTCAAGCCTTCACAAACTCAATTTCACATTTTCGGATTTTCCCCAATCAAACATTCCTCCGAAATCAACTTATTTTTCCCCAATCAAACCTTCATCCAAAATCAACCTCACAAGTCACAACCTCTACCATTTTCGGATTTTCCCCAATTCCACCATTTTTCCCTCATTCTCGGCAGAAGCAACCATAGCAAATTTTCACAAACTCAACAACACCTACGAATCTAGGATCACACAACAGCAATCAACAACAAAATTTCAGTAAAAATCAAACACAAAGTCAAAAACATACACCCAAAACAATCGGGTCTTCAGTGATGGTCGGCCGTCGAGTCTTTCTTCGGTAGTTGTGTGGTACGTCGACCACGAGGAGGGCGGAGGAGCAGGCGACAAGGACCGGCGACGAGCGGTGAGGAGGGAGGAGCAGATCCGAGGAGCGACGAGCAGATTCGAGGAGGGAGGAGGGAGGACCAGATTCGAGGAGGGAGGACCAGATTCGACAAGCAGATCCGACGACGGCGACACCAGATCCGACGACGGAGGAGCAGCGACGCCGAGACGGAGGACCAGCGGCAGCAGTGAAGAGAGGGAGGAGAGAAACCAAACGAAGAAGAAGAGAAGGTCGGGTCTCAGGTGGGGGTGCGGGTAGATTTTTAGGTTTTGATTTTTTTTATTTGCAATTTGGTCCCTGGAGGTTTTAATTTTTGCGAAACGGTCACCAAAATTCTGGTATTAATGGTACCGGCCGGTACCAACCGAAACTGACCGAAATCTACACCCGGTATTCCTAAGCCCATTCCGGTTCCGGTTTCCAGCCAGAACGGAACGTTCCGGCCGGTACCGACCGGAACGAAACGGAACGGTATCCTATACATTGACTTTGTACCAAATTTAGTATCGAATTGAGTTCTAATACGGTACTATATATTGATATCCGTTAAATACCAAATATTGTTTCTGATAATTTTTTAAAATTACAAAATAGTCCATTGTCATATTTTACGGTTAAATACCAAATACGTTTGGTGTGTGAAAAAATCAGTTTTTTAATATTCATGGATTACTCATTACTCCCCTTTCTTTTATTCATTTAAATTTTGTGCTTTGTACCAAATTTAGTATCGAATTGAGTTCTAATACGGTACTATATTGATATCCGTTAATACCAAATACATTTTCTGATAATTTTTTAAATTTATAAAATAATTCATAAATTTTTAAAAAATTACAAAATAGTTCATTGTCATATTTTACGGTTGTAATATATTTTAACCATGTCTCTAAAAATTGTAATAATAAGTAATAATAATAAATTTTTAATATAATTTATAATTTTAATTTAATAATTATTAAAAATATAATTAAATTTAAAATATTTTTAAAGTATATAAATTTTAAAGAAATTTTGATTTAATAATTAAAAATATATACAATAAATATTCATTTATAAATAATAATTTTAAAAATAAAATATTTTTATTTAAATTTATTTTAATATTTTTAATAAAAATATTTTATTTTAAGTTTTATTTAATTTATAATTATTATTAATAATAAAAATATTTATTATTATTTTAAAAACAAAAATTAAAAATTTACAATAATTATAAAAATTAAATTAAATTAAACAACTAATTAAAAATTGAAAAAAAGAAGATTTTGAAAATTTTGCAAAAAATTTCTTATTTTTTAAAGTTTTCCATACCAGCCGATATTTGATTGATATTTTGAATATTAACCGATACCAACCAATAATATCTGAAACGGGTCAATATCAACCAATATTTAAATCCAGTATACTCGGCTTTTTACTTTATACCAATTTTGATTAGTAATATGATATCATTTGGTACAAAACGGTGTCTATGTGATCCTAATGTTTAGGGATATCCCGACAATGATGTACCTGATAATCCATTGCCGAGGCCAAATCCTCTGGCCCTTTCCTCTGGTCTTATTCTGACCTCTTTTTATCTGAGTCATCCACTTAAATAGGATCCATATGAGTGGATGATTCAGATAAAAAGAGCCAGAATAGGGTCAGAGGAGGGGGACAGAGGATCCCCTTCCTCCATTGCCACCCGGTTCATATTGTGTCGGAATGATATTTCTTACCAATCCATTAGTAGTGTACCCGACAAGTCAGGCAGTGTAATTACAATAATACCAACTTTTATATTTGTTGGCATTACTTTTTCTTAAAAGTATGTTTCGCCAAGAATCTTTTAGTTGCTTTTTGTGGATTGCGTACTACATGTCAACCTGTGTAGGTACCATTTGTTACCATTCTCCTTTTATTTTCTTCCCTGCCGTAATGCCACTCTGGAAAAACAGTTTCCTTAACTACTTACTGACCTGTTCACCCAAAGAATTGATTGAACCGATCTTAAATCCCATAACTTCTAAAACAATGGTAATTATTTTAGTATTTCTTTTTTAACTTTTACACGTTTATTTTTCCAACACTTTCTATATGCTTTGTTTTGGTCGAATGAAAAACTTATCTCTTCTAGTTATATGCTCTATCCCATGAAATGATTCTTTAAAGAGTCAATTTTATATCTTTCTTGAATTGTAATCTTCTTATATATATATACCTCAAAGGAAATTCATCACCCCTAGTGATCTAGTTACTCGTCTGAGTTTTAACAATTGAAAGTAATACTTTCTATTTAGTTATCACACATCTTTTTGTACAGAAAAATACACGATCATAACTTCTCTGCATGGTCCTAGTGATATTTACATTGGGAATACTATTTCTAGTTTTTCTTCTGTGTTCCTATTTCTAGTTTTACTTCTCCCTCTACCAAACATTTTCCTGGTATCCTAGTGCGTAGCATACAAAAAAATTAAAAAGAATCCTCATCAATGTGTTGTCATTTATCACGATTGCCAAAACATCTCCAAATCATTGCTATACAGTGAGCGGTCTTGTATCTCCAGATTCGCGACATGCCAATTCACAAGCTGAGACTGCAGAAGTTTACATAGTACAAGTCCAGCTGGAAAAATCCACCATTCACTTTCATCCCTGCATCACAGCATCCCGAAAAAAACAAAAACGCAAGCAACCATGTCAGCAGCTGTTACCCCAAACTTTCCCCATCTAGTTTAAGCTTGTAAACTCACATGCTAATATTCCATGGCTGGAAGGGAACCTTATTTGTGGATGACTGACTGCCATAATGCACATAACCACAAAGGAATGCAACAATCTGGCAGAAGTCGAAAAAGGTAAGGTTACAAGTAAATTGACTGTCAAAAGATGAGGAAAATCAAATTATTCAAGTAACTATCCGGAAAATACTACAAACAGATTGCTTCGTTAAGGATTAAGTGGGACATCTAAACAGATTAAAGCAGCAACTTACGACATTAATCAAGGATGTGATGTTCCACAGGGCATAGATGCGAGCAAGACCTGCAGAACGCCTAGGTCCATGACTGAACAAGGCATTGATTCCAGCAGGAAATGGCAACAGAATCCCAAGAGGTAAAATAAACAAAGCTAGAAAGACATCAACCAATGAGAATGAGTACAATTGTAGGAAAGTAAGTAACACTAAGCTAAAATCTCCTAAAAGAAGTATGGAGATGACCAAACCAACAAGATCCTGCACATAAGATGATAGACAATCAGCAAAATTGGTACAAGCAAATATCATCACAAGAATGCGAAAGAGAGGAGACAGGCAAGGTACTAAATTTAACGAATATATTTACAAGGATGATAACCTGGTGGCCAACAGGCTTTGTATTATGCAACAAGAAAGAGAGAGGATAAAATAAACCTCTCTTTTCTTCAATCGTTTGTATGCTGTTGGGATCTATAATTCCTCCAGGACTCTTTTTCCATCTTAAAAAGCTCTCCTTCGTCCTCTGGGCTCTACTTGTGAGACTATTTTCTTTTGAATGACCGGATGGAATTTCTGTGTGTATACTCTTCACACTGTTGACCGAAATGTTACAGAAACCCAAGTTAAACCTAAACCAAAGCAAAGGTCTAGCTCTGGACATCAGTTGCCAAAATTAACAGCCCATTATTCAATGTGGATGCACATATATTCTAGGCAATCAGACCACACAATCACAACAATTACATTTGAACAAGCAGAGTACTATTACCATGTATAACTTAAAATATACATAATCACACACATGTTGCAATTACTAATAACCTGAGAAATGTCATCACAGATATGAAATTAGAAAATAAACAGAAGAAAAGAAGCAAGTTACACATTAGTTTAACGTGCTTTGGCTTAGCCTATGTCCAGACACAAAGACCACAGAGAGTTTTGATGTGCATTAGGATTCCGCATATACTTATCATAGTACGGCAATACAATATTCCATAATAGAAAATAAAATATCCCTAAACAATATCCAAATACTTTATTATTGGATACATAAAACATTCCTATATAAGATTCATAATATTCCCACACTAAATCCTAAACCTTCATGATCTTCAACTCTCCTCAAAATGGTAAGTAACGCTACCTCTTTCCAGTTTGCATAAGAAGTTCAAATCCTGAGAATGGAGAATTTTGTGAATAAAAATATATATTATTTTGTTCAGGCTATTCTTTTTATTTGCTCAAGTATTTTTCTTCCTTCTTACCAACATTTCTTTTGTTTGGAAAACCCTAAAGTCATAGAGAGGAAAAGATAGAGATAGTGATGCTCTCGAGGGCTGCTGGAAGAAAAGATGGAATATAAACAATAGCACTTTAAGTTGTCAAAAGAAAAGACAGAATAAGGTACTGATGCTTTGAATGAGCTGTCAGAAGGAAAGGTAGAAGAAGGGTAAGACCATTCTCAATGGGTTGTCAAAAGGGAAGAAAGCAGAAGGTAACGACGCTCTGAATGGGCTACCAAAAGGGAGGACAAAAGAATGATAACAAACCTCTCAATTGGACTGCCAAAAAAGAAGACATAACAGAGGGTCTTAAGAAGAATGGCTCTGAAACAGAAACAAGTGTATTTTGCCCTCAGAATCAGAACTTAACTCTAATACTACGTGAAACTGAAAAATAAAGAGAAGGAAATAAGGAATTTACACACAGATTTATCATGATTCATCGTAACCTACATTTCCCCACATAAAGACCACAAAGGTTTTGAGATGTATTATTTATTAGGTTAGCACATCTACTTAACGCAGTACAGTATTTTATAATAAGAAAGTACATTATTCCTAAGTAATATCTAAACTACTGTATTATTAGATACATAAGATATTGCTATGATGGACACATAATATTTCCGTACTCAATTTCATAATCTTCAACAATAAGGGAATGCAATCAGTACCACTTCTTACAATAAAATGCCTATATGTATGTCAAGACAGTTACCTACGTGGTGCATAGGCTACAGTTTCTCCCTATATTTGCACCATCCTTGCTTCTCTTATCTATACAAGAACTAGTAATTATACAAATGGAAACCTTGACTATTATCTGAAGACTTAAAATAATTAGAAACTCTTCGTTGAATGATCATTTCAAGAACATACAATGATCAATGAGATTAGGACAGCTCAGCATACCCTAACTAACAATTCATTAAGGAGCTTCACAAGATGAACTGCAACTAAACTTGTATTATATGATAAATAATTACCATGAATGCTGTTCATTTCGTTTTGCACCATCAACATTATCAGCTGAGGTAAGTTCATTTTCTTCTATGATAGCATATACCAAGAGTCCAAACTGGTAATAACCACAAGCTGTAGCCTGAACCCATGCAAGATCAGCATGTACTCCATGCACCTTTAAAGCAGCATTGGCGTGAGTTTCAAGCCATCTAAGGACAGGTCGAAATGTCACCCTAAGTCGACCACGACAAACTAAACGGAGTTGTGCATTCAAACCAGCCACCGTACGGTACCAGGTCGTAGGAGGGACCATCTGCAAAACCAGAAGAACAATAGATACTATACACAGCTAACATATAGAAGGTATCAGTTTAGTCAAACCCCATATTACTGAACCGGACATTACGAGTGTAAGCCTTTATGCTAGGGGATTGAAAAAACAAACCTGACTCATTAGGCTAGTGAGAATATTGTCACTTTGGACTGAGAAAGGAGCCATATAACTTCCATCACCTCCAAAAACTATAGAAATTGGAAATCTTTGATGCAGTCGAGAAGGAAGGTCAGTTCTCTTTTCGTCTCCACCAAGAAAGAAGTCCAAATATGCAAGCATTAGATCAGAAGAGGCAGCTACCTATATAATAAAAGAGGGCAAGGATCTAATAATTAATGATGAGAATATACAGCAAATATTCTCCTTTGCTAGATTATAGACAGTCTATACCATCAGGATAAGAATGTACAGCAGCGAGATCACTGTCATGGACTTTAAGGATGGGTTTCATAGTGTAATTATCACGGAGATTAATCAGAGTATAACACTGACAACTTTTAAAATGCAAATATTTGCAACAAGTTAAATAACATAAGCAACAAATCTTGGACAAATAATTTATTCAAACAAAGATATCAATATCCAGAAAAATAGCATCACTAAAACAAGACAATTTAAGTAGTGTAGTCCACATGTTCAGTTATTGTTAAATCAACTGTTAATGCTCATTGAAAGCAATAACCCTAGGAACTAAGATACTGCTCCATATTGGCAAATTATGGTTTTCAGTTTCTATGATTTTACGATTATAGACTACTAAGAAACAGCATCCAGCAGCAACTCGTTTTTTTTAAAACAATTGGTTGTGCAGAGAGGAATGACATTTTTAAATAAGGAAAAGAAAATAAATTGACCCGTAAAAAATTCACGTGCAGCATGTTCAAGTATGTTGTATTTGACAATCAGATAAGATACAGCCTAGGTCCAACACTGATTAAAGGAAAGGACAAATGTTTTTGGGCATACAAACCTTAAGCCCTTCATAAAGAGCACGTGAACGACAAGAGCGAAGGCAAGCATGATCATACTCTGACCGAACAAATTCACGGAGTCTTTGCAATTTAATTTTTCGGCGCCATTGCTGCCATGACCATGCAAGTGGATATGCTAGAATGCAAAGAATGCTGAATATGGCACCTTCCCACCATTGATAAGCAGCTAGAGCATTAATCTCATCCACAAATGCATTGAAAGCCCCCTCATATCTGCATGTCAAATGAGGCAAAAGCATAAACAATAAAAGTAAGAAAATATCATAATCTTTCCTGCAGGGCGCAGGTGAAGTTCAATTAGTACATCAACAAAACTAGTTGACCAAAGAAAAAGATATGCTTACACAATCTCTTTTATTTGTTCTGGGGGGGTGTGTGGAAGATGCCAGGGTTCACTAAAAGTGTTTGGGCCCATAAAGTACATACGATGCACATGGCTCTGAGATTCCTCAGCCCTATTTGTTTCCAGAACCTAAAAATGAGTAAACCATGTCAATCTGAATGGGTAGAGTCATATCCAAATTGAACATTTTTTCAGATAAAAAGAATAAAGAGGCATATGAATCCAGATATAAAAGAAAGAAGAAAATGAAAAACAAGAGAACAGAAAGGCTTCAAAGATAGGGGTTGGAATTCCAGCATTTCTGAAACACTACAAAATACTGAAAACAACCTCATTAAGTGATTCCAAGAAAGGGAACGAATGATCTATTTGAGAGCCATGGTGAGTTGGAGCTGGCCCAGGTAATTCATCAACCCCAACAAATTTCATCCGAGCAACACTAAGCACCAAGGCCAGCAGGATGAGAAGACCAACAAGAAGAAGACCAAATAACCATGGCCCACCAAATGTGTAAATCAACTCCTCAAGGGCTGTATAACAATGAGGCATGTGAAATCTCTCTGAAATGCATCTATACGGACAAGGCGTTTCAGTAACACCACCTGTCAAATGGCCAATGATAGATAGTTATCTTATTGAATTGATATTTCACTAGGGTTACAAAACCATCTATACAAATGAACCATGAAAAATTGGCTGTATTATTGTCATGTTTATACCCATCACCCATTTTCTGTCCATCCTCAAATTCCAGAATTTCAAAGAGAACATATTTTTAGAACTATCAAGAATTAGCAGAACTAACGTCTCTCACAAGTCCTTGAGACTGTGTCTCAGGATCAGACAAGACCTAAATATGTATTAGACAGCACCTCGAACAGGAATATAATCAGCACGATGGGGAAGTTCATGGGTGGGGCAAGAACGGCAGAGAGAACTATCGGATCCAGTAACGTTCTTAAATGTGCCAACTGGACATTCCTGAAGAAACACAAAAAGTGCAAGAGGGTAAATACTCCAACAACTTTGAATTCCAATGATCTCTTCAGATAATTAGTCAACTCTTTCCAAAAACATTTTCAACAACAATGATAAATTGGTTTAAAATTTATGAGAAAGCAAATCGCATCATCTCTCATAACACAAGTTCCTTGTGAAAATATAATCAATATCAGGCTATGTAGCAATCATTCTTCTTGAACACATTGCAGGCTCAAGTATTCCCAGTGTTTGGGTTGAAAAATCTTACATGCTAAGAAATAATCAGGTAAGGTATAAGTTTTCCTTCATTCACCTGACAGGTTCAAAGTCTTACATTTGCAAGAAACAACAGGAGACACAAAAACAACTTAAAATACAGAGATAAAACGTGTTAGGAATGCAACAAAGTCAACAGTCTTATGATACCTCGCAAAATATTCCATAAAGCCCTTTAGGGCAAGCTTTCCCAGTCACTGTTCCATTTTCTCCAGAACCACCCATGTCTCTGCCCAAACCTCCACTGTAACAATCTTTGAGACATCAGAAAAGGCTCAAGGTTTAGGGTCAACAGAAAACATTTACAATAAGCTACAAGATTCACTCTCATTAGGAGAAAACCTAAAGGAAAATTATTTCAAGAAGAGCAAATTGACTATTGATTTTTAAATAGGATGAATCAACATTTTCAAATAGAAATCAGAAAAATCATTGACACAAAGAACCATAACAACAAGTAATAAGTGTCAGGGACGATGAAGAAGCATCCAGCTATGACAATTAGTTTTCAACATATTGCCAAATTAAAACTTCAACTCATTATTCAGGAGATATATCATTTCATGAAGTATTCAAAAGAAATAACTTAGAAGCAAGTCTACTTAACTGCTCCTTGGGTTTCTAATGCATTTGCAAAGAAAATACTATGAAGCTGTTTTTAGCAGCTCGAAATGATGCATTCCCTAATGTCATCTTCAGGTGTGTCAACAAAAGCATTGGAATAAACTTTATCCTTATCACAAAAGATAAATGTTGCCAAGAACTATCAAAACCATTAGCAAGTTCTCTATTTGTGACCTAGGACCAAAAAGTGACCAAGTCCAACAGCTCAAAATAACAAGGTTGCCTAAGAGTGTTGCAACCTCAGCAGCATATACAGACTCATATATCATCATAATCCTCTGGTGAAATGGAGAGCCTATCAAACTATCGGGAGAAAATGAAGGTGCATTATCAAACACATTACACAAAATTCTTACCATGCATGAAGATTGCCATTCACAGTTGCAATAGGCTGGTATAAATCTCCACTAGGAATGTCGGACCAGTGGAAATGAATTCTTCCACCACCTCCACCGCCTCCATTTGGACCACCATAACCCCCACCAGTTGAAAGATCAGCAGTGTCAACAATGTCTAGCGTGTGCAAAAATAGAAGTACAGTTCCACCAGAACCACCCCCAGGACTTCCATTGGTATCATTCATAGTAGAAAATTCTTTTAACGTCCCATTTTCTTTGAAACTTTCCCCATCAGCTTGTACTGAGCCTTGAACCGATAAACTTGACAAAGGATGCTCCCGCGAACCCATCACTACTCAGATAGGAGAGAACAAAAATGAGAAGAAATTAGCTATAGCATATATACAAGTTTAGTAGCACAGAGCAGGTGGTTTCTTAAAACTTATAAGAAGATGAGTGAACCACGACAAAACAAGCGTACCCAGATGTCACTGAAAAGGTCTACAGGTACCCATCACATATTATACAGAAAGGTAATACTAGTCACTAAGTTCAAGGCAGGATAATAAATAATCTTTAAAACATTATGTTTATAGGAGTTTGATGAGCAACACTTTCTTCCGTTGATACATAAATAAGGAGCAAGCATGTTTTATTGGTTGGTGTAAGAGACTGATTACCTATGACTCCACCACCTGCAGTCACACCAGACAAATTTTTATCTCCACTACCACTACCAAGTTCACAAGGCAACTCTGAGCTTCCATAAGAAATGCCCCCTTCAACAAGACTGCCATTGTAATACCCATGCCCCCCCTTACCACCATGGCCAGCACCACCACTAACACCATTGCTTAAAACATCACCTCTGCCCACACCACCTGTGCAGCCTGCACATAAAAAGCCTTGTCATAATCCCATTGTCATCTAAAACAAAACTTCGACAGAAATTTATCCCCAATTATTACATTCAACAGATCCTGCGTTTGTGTTTGTGTGTTTGCATGGTGGGGGATGTCAGTGTGTGCTTGTGTATAATGGAAGGAGTATAAAATTCATTAGAACCTGTATAGCAACTGACAATTAAAAAAAGAAAGGATATAAAAGGGAAAAGAACACACCCATCCCAGATGCGCTTATTATTCCAGAAGACAGGACAGATATAGTTCTAGCCCGGTGGAAATGGACAACAGATCCTTGTATAAGTCCTTCCACAGAGATATCCTCTACTCTGCATATCTGAATCAAACCAAAACAGTTACGCAAACCACCAATAATTGAGTTCATTAACGTGCAAAGGATGATCTCTGTTCAACCATCACCTGAAGAGTGAAAGACAGAGATGAGTTCACATTGCAGTCCTCAGGGGGATGAAGTAGTTCAAAAGGGCAAAACTCACTTTCACAATGGAGCCTAGGTGTACTGGAATAATACAATACAGGAATCAAACAAAATAAAAAGGAAAAAGAAAGTGATAATCAGACAGAAATTAAAACTCACATAGCATCACTAGTTGCATTCTCCAAAGGGCCACGCAAAATAGATCCAGGTCCAACCTTAAGGACAGATGGAATTAACTATTAGGGTCATTGATTGTCAAAAATATTAACTTAAGCACTGTAAGTGGCATAAACAAATTTTTTCTACAAGCTAATGAGGGTCCATGAAAAGAGTTAGATAAGTAGGCCAACGAGTCTTCCAACAACAAATACAAGATGACTGAACATAAAGCTAGCCTCAATCAGTAATCACATCATACTTGCTATACAAAGTAAGAAAAAGTAAGTAATCACACTGAACTGGGGTCTGGTCAGACAGATAAGAAGATCAAGACTAAAGAGTCAATTATGTGCCCTTTTAAGTGTCTTCAAATAGGGTAAACGGGGACTGGATCCTAACATAAAAATGGCACGAAGTTTTAAAGTGATTAGTTAGTGCTAGACACCTGCGCCACCACCAAAAAAAAAAATCGAAACTAAACCACATGTGAAATGTATTAATTCTGTAAAATTTTCGCACATCATATCAGTTAAGCAGGCGGTAGCACAGATGACAAATTAGTCATTGAGCATTGTAACTACATTGAGCCACAATTTTGCAAGACACTTATCTTCCAGAAACTAGAATTTAAACTATAGGTCACAAAAGTATATTCTAATATAGCAGCTTACATTAATGCTGTAAAACAGAGAAAGAACCAAACGCTGAGCTTCAATCCAGTCACCTTGTCCTGACAAATTCAAGAGACCTTGTCCATGTACACCAAGATTGGCATTAGAATGTATGACAGACGTCTCCTGCTTCAAGCAAAAATAAGATATTATACGAATGTTTTAAAGCAACATCTTAAGCAAACAAGAGATACTGAGAAAAGTACCTTTAGAACAATTAGATTACTAGCCTCAAGTAAAGATGTTGCAACAGTTGCATCCCCACCACCGTCTATGAGCATTTTTGAATTCCACATTAAGAATATTTTAACACTCATGCGTAATGCACCATAGACCTGAGATGCAATGTAAGAGAACGTGAAGCAAGCATATCAGTTAGAATCCACGTAACAAGCTTTACACAACTCGAAAAGAAGCAAGATTAAAGGTTGACCTAAGGAATGGATAACTAAACATTCCATACAAGAAGAATAAGGATGTACTCACCAGATGCTTGTGACTAAATATACAATATAAGGTTTCATAAAGACTTTGACTAAGAAAAAAAGACACAAAATATATAATATGTACATACATACATATATATGATGTATGTGAACGTTTAAATATTAACAAGTGAAACAGTGGATCTTCTCGGGTTACTTTCATCTAGAATACATACCAAATATATAGACAGTTCATGTAAGTTAAACATTCCCCAACAAGCAATCTCACACAAAACTCTTCAGCTATGCACTTGTAAATGGAGATTTTACAAACAACATGCTATGTAGCTTACTTTGATGATGGAGTCACTCATTAACAGCTCTTCAGCTAGCAATTCAAATTCAGATGTACCATAATGAGACAGCCCAAAACTCAGCAATCCACTACAAAGGAGACTTAACTGTCCCTGGACCTGAATGTTCCACCAGGAAAACACTATGAAGTAGTTAACATATAAAGCAACTGGTCAGAATGTATCAACAGAAAAGCACTCCTGGAAACAAGTCGATTTAGAGGAGATGTCTAATGGAAGGGAATAATATATTAGCATTGCGGACTCATCTAGAGCTTGAAGAAGTCCTTCATCAAGTATCAGGTCAAGTGTCAGACGTGGTGTATTTAATTTACAGATATTTCAAGCACATCATAACCTGTATAGAGCCACAGTTTATGAATATAAAGGTGTAAATGGAGAGGGGAAGTGACAGAAGGGGATTGAGATCCTTTTTTTAGTAAGGAAGCTGCACACGGGAATGAATCTTTCTTCCCCAATTTAGTAACCATGTCTGCTTCCATGAACAAATATGAAACAAGAGGATATAGAAAATATCAAAAGAAAACCCACTTTATTTCTCTGATTATATGTAATTTATACATGAGTATAATCTATTCTAA
>JANTPM010000001.1:23452261-23462922 GCA_025434745.1 Erythroxylum divaricatum
CGGGAAGGTCCCGGTAACAAAAATTTTTGTTTTCCGCACCTGGTACATGTGATGTACCTCCCGGGATTTTCCTACAGAATGAAGAGGAAATAGTAAAGACATACGTTAGAAATGGTAGATTAAGCAAAATAAAGGAAGAAGTGATGAAAAATATTGTTTCATAAAAGTATGGAGAAGAACGTCTGTGATAGAGAGGGAACCTCAGAGGAGCTGCATGATCATGTAGAAACACGATCGTGACAGAGAGGAAAAATGAAGTGCATGATCGTGACAATGAGGAACCTCGGAGGAATTGCACGATCATGCTTGAAAGGGAGAAATTAGGCAATGCATGATCGTGCATAAGCACAATCATGACAGAGAGAAAGTATCCAGAAAAGTATGATCATGTACAAGCACGATCGTGATAGTGACCAATAAACTTGAATTGCATAAGCACGATCATGACAATAAGAGTGCAGAGACATATGACAGTTTTGAACATCCTTCACCCTTTTGAACATAACTTCTTCTCCGGACCTCTGATTGACTTGAAATTTGGTATTTTGGCCATATTTGGATCTATAGATATTCAAATGGAATGATTTTTATTTATATTAAACTAGAGACATATGGATACAAATTTCATGAAGGAATATAATTTTAATTCTAGAATAGTCTGAAGTATTTTATATATAAATTGTATAATACTCAATCGAATTATATGAACTTTAGTTCATTAGAAACTTAAGACATACAAGAACATTTGTATAGAAGAAAGTATTGCCTAAATACTTCATTTTCCTTGTCTTAATGACCATGCAAAATCGACCCAAAAATTTGAGAAAAGTTGGAATGATTGATTGATGATGTGATAACTTAGTAAATGAATTGTTGATATCAAAGTACCAAAGGCATGAGTATAATGGGAATGAAGTTGTTCATATGATAGTAGTTGTGATTCAAAAGAGATGAGCTATATGTATTAAGTAAAGGTGAATGAGAATTTTATTTTATGAGAGCATATACTGCTAGAAAAGAAATGACTAGTAATTTAAGTATAATATTAGACTAACCAAGTATTCTTGAGATGTAAACCTAAGAATAAGTTAGATACATATAAATGATAAGGTTGGAATGATCAAGAGATGTGATTAAGGAAACATACCCAGAATAGTTAAATTGAGCATGCATTATACATGACACATATACATATGTGTACAATTGAATGTTTATGTAATTGTGCAATTAATATTGTGTATGCAATATGTGTATTGCATAATGTTGATATGTAGGATAAAATGTCCACATCTAGATATTTCTAGATCATGAAAGCTAATGCTAATCTGGAGTATACTGTGAGTCACCTAGATGGTCTCATTTTCTTTGTTTATTTTGTTTTAAATTTTTGTATTGAATTACTACTGAATGTGAATGTGATTGAGACAATTCCAGACATTAATAATCCAAGGAGTTTGATAAATGTGAGAACATAGGAAGTGCTCTTTGTATGTGAACATGATAGAAATATGTGCACTCAACAGAATTGTTAAATGCTTGACTTAGGTTCGATGACATGTGTAAAGTGAAATACAGTGACTAATTTATCTTATGTTATTTGATGCATTTCATTACATGAATGCATGACAACATAAAGACTATTGTGACAGAAGTAGCCACCATAAAAGAGCTTAAAGCTTATAATGTGATTAAGAGCCAAAGGTTTACTATGTATAATGAGCCCGATATCTCCAATAGATACGAGACAGTTATCAATGAACTCGGTATTTACAGTGAATACAGGACAGTTATAGGCACTCGGTCATAATAATAACAATTGAAAGTGAGTCTTATGGGCATTGCATATAAAATTGATATGTATGTTTTGAATGATTAAAATGAATTGTTTGATTACTTTGAACACGGAATGTGAAATAAGTGATCAAAGTGATATGTGATGATAAATGATTACTAGTGGATTGATGTGAATTATGTGATTTCATGAACTGTATATGTTATATGATATGAGATATCCATTGAGGATGGTTAACTCACTGAGTTCACAAAACTCACAAAAATTGTAACATTATTTTTTAGGATCAAAGGAGTTACCCTGTTAAACAAATGGGAGTCTAGCCACTACATTTGAGTAAAAGATAGAGGTCGAGATTAGTTCATGTCTGCATAGATTTTTCATTATTTTGTATTAAAGAATGTATTCCACAATTATTGTATCATGTGTATTTGAATAATTCTGTTTGTAATAACTTTCCAAATTGAAAATATTTATAAATGAGATTGATTAATGAGTGTAATAATAATTGTGATTACGATGTTTATGAAATAAAAATATGGGCCCAATTTGATCAGTGGTTTTCTATAATATGTGTGTGATTTTTGCGAATTTTGTAATAAGCTTTGATTGTTTGACTGTTCTAGCATGCCACCCTAGAGTATGTTCTCGAATACTGTCAGTATGTTTGAGGATATGCTTTATGAGAGTGGGGTGCTACATTTTGATATCATAGCCTAAATTTAGTGTTTTACATAGGCATTTTTGAAATATATGTCAAGTTACATGCATTTTAGACATGTCTTAGTAGGCAGTAGCAATTGATCCCTAGTTTAAGTAGCATTTACATGAGTCACAAGCATGAACATTCATTAAGAGCCTGAGTAAGAAGAAATAAAGAGAAGAATAATGATATGTCAAAGTGTAAGAAAATGAAAGCTTGTGGATATCTAGAAATGAGAAATAGTATATGGTTCGATATAATAAATAAAGATTCAATACAATTGTATTTGTGGATGTATCATCGAATATGACTTTAATATTGTACTGTAATGGTATATCCTTGAATGTGAAATAGACATGAATACATTGTCGTGAACTGATTAAGGAAAGTAGAGATATAAATATGAATGATGAGATTTAAAGTGTAGAGGCTAAGTTGAAAAAAATAAATTTTTTTATGACCTTGAAAGGTTGAACTTGTACTTGAAATGGTTGTTTGATTAATGTGACAAGAGTTATGATCCACCATAAGAACATATTAGTGGAGCTGGGATCAAAATTTCATGATGATTATGCATCTATAATTCTGAATTGATTGCAAACTTACATATGTATAACGATATAATGGTAATTGGAAGGTGAGATAATGATAGCAATATATGTAAAAGTTGTTAAGGTTAAGTTGATTTGTTATTGTGAGTACATATCTGATAATGGGATCACCATAACAAGTGAGAACATTGAGCACATATGAATTATATGTGTGGAGATGATATAGGAAGCAATTTATGACTTATGGAATATTTGTTAGTCATAGCTCCCATAGTTTAAAGTCTAAGATGAAATAGAGTAATACATGAAAGCACTTATAGTGATCAATCGGGGATAAATTGAGATTGTTAATAATGTTACTATGTTTGATGAATTTGAGGCAAAAGAAGAAGGGCACGATTATGGCACAATCCCCACGATCGAGGATAGGTGCAAAAAGGAGAAGTGTTGTCCATAATCAAATGAGATTAAAGTATCCTTAGCATAAGTTATTAATCGGTGAATTGTCATAAATACATCTCTAGATAAGATATAATGACCTTGATGGTATATACCAGGGTATAAGAGGAAATAAATCTTCTTAATGTTTCACTGAGCCTTATTATAAAGGATATGCTGATCATATAAGTTATGATAGAAATTGATCTTATTGAGATATTATGAATAGTTAAAATTGATCTTCTTCAGGTACTAAGAATGACTGATAAGCAATGATTAAAATAGTTGATTGATGAGGATGACATGAACAATATAGATGATAGTAGCAAGAAATCTTCTTTTGAAGAAGAATTTCACTGAATGAGGTTAAGTAGACTAGATGGTTTACTTCTAAGAATGAACGATGATGGAATAAATCAGAAGTGGATATTGGAATCAAATTTCTAATTGAGACTCAAGCATCTGGTAGAATATGCTACTAAGAGTGTATGCAATTTATTTGATGAAAAGTATCCAACTATGTGATTGGATTCTTGAAATTTGAGGAGACATTATTGCTAACGTGAGAAGAACTTAGGTCCACACTATATTCTATGCAAATATGTTCAGGAGATACAAATTAGATTTGATGACTGTGATACCAACTTAGGAAGTTAAGATAGTAAATAAATTGAAATGTGTGGAGAAACTATTATGAATGAACATACATTAGAATAAGTCAATAAGAAAATCATTCAAGAAAAGAAGTCAATTAGGAAACTGGAAAATAACATAAGATAATATTACCTCATTAAGGAATTAGTTACTTAAGGAATTACAATAACTAATCTCTTTGTCTCTCTCTGACCTATAAATAAAGTGTAGGCTCCACCAACCTTTATGATAAGCCCCATATATCTCAACATCACTAGGTTAATGTAAGACATGCAAAATCCTATGATGACCCTAAAAAAAGTAATAAAAATACTTAGATTCTTCATCAATCTAGTAAAATAAGTATCAACACAAAGTTATTCCTTCTTTTTAATGTCCATCTCCTTTTAATTATTTGCATAAAAATACCCTTATTGCATGTTCATTTGTTAACTAAACACTATAAATAGAACATGTCGATGAAAGTCACCAAAACGTTATGCTCCTTCTTCCCAATAATGGTGTGTGAAATGACTCTATACAAACATCTAAGAGTTATAGATAAAATATAAGTGCTCTTACTATTAGACTGGTCATATACACTCATTTACCTTAAAATTCGTGTGGGATTTGATTACAAAACTCATCAATAAAATCAATCAAAACATCCTTATATTCTTTAACTTCATATGCTTAGGTGTATAAAAATTACACTGTGCTCCATATTTATTAAATATTTTTATTGGATTCCAACCTAACTTAAAACTTGACAGAATTCTACCTATCTAACCTAACATTACAATTCACCTTAATCAAGTAATAATCTTAAGGATGAGCTCTCTATTGGAATATTGTGCAATTTCTAAAAACATACTCCACACTGAATTCTCCATTAACATTCTCATTTTCAATTCTAAAACATAATTTCCAAAGCAATCTAATCCATACTCCTATTAAATTCAAAATTTTAAGTTTAAAGATGCTTCCCAAAAATTCCTCAAAGGTGAACATGAATGTGTTCAACTATTCAATGTTCCCTAAAAGGCTCTAATAGTTATTCTTTGGTTTATGAATTGTTATAAGCTCATCTTTGTAGTTGAGTTAAGTGTTTAAAAGCTAAAAAATTAGTGAAACGATGAAAAATAAAAAATTGCCAAAATTTTCATTTAAAGCCTCAATTTATGAAGAAGTTCAAATTTGGAGTATAGAAATTAATGGAAAATGATGGTGAAAGCTAAAAATCTAATAAGCATAGCATGGAACTGCAATTTTTGGAGTAAGTACTTAGATGATTTAAGAGAAAATGAGAGAAAGTTGAATGAAGCGATACACTCATATTTTCATACATCTTTAAGACTTAATTCAGAGTCATTTACGTTCATTTTACATTCATCTATAGCTGGTTTATCATGTTTTAGCATTATTCGGGTTCGTTGACGTAAAACGTATAAATGAAACAAATAGACTAAAATTACACTGTTTTTGGGGTTATGACAGACTTGACCTTTAGTCATTATGGGATTTTTATCTTGAGATTGGTTTAGCCAAAAATTCTAAAATTTCATACTTAAATTCTTAACTCATTGAAGGATTTTTTAGGACTAATTACAGATTTTTCTGAGCTGGAATTTAGGAGAAATAAATTCCCAAACATGCATCAGATTTTTGGATCTCCAGAATGACCTTTTCATGATCTTTTAGTCATAACTTTTGATTTAGCTAGTGGAATTTAGTGATTTAAGTCTCAGATTAAAGCTAACTCAAAGAAAAAGGTACTGATAAAATTTTAGCTCCAAAATCATCACTGTTTTGTTTTTATACACTGTCAAAATTGACCCTAAAAAATTGGCAACAACATGTTTCGTTTTGTGTCTCTAAATTAGGTCAGCCACCTCATCAGTGTGAGGGGTATAAAAACCAAATTTTTTCTCTAGGTTTAGGGTCGACCTCCTCTGGGTTTTTCTCTAAATTCCTAGCCAAAATTCTTCTTCTCTTTGTTTCTATTTTCAACTTAAATTCCTTGGAAAATTGGTTGGTAGATTTGTTTTACAAACTATGTGTACCTAAGTTTTTATTTCAATTGTAAAGGGTAATACCCTTCGAACCTATATTAATTCATGAGGATTTAATCTTAATCGATTCTTGTGTTCGTGATTTGCAAACATGTGTTTGAATTATGATCCTTTAATGGCTAATCTGAACTCGTAAATCTTAAAATTCGGAATTAAGGTTAATAAGGAATTTTTAGACGCTATTTGATTAATTGATGGTAGTAGTTGCCAAATTAATTGATTTATAGCTAACTTGTTGATAGTAATTGTCAAACTTAATTTGAGAGAATTCAAAATTTGTCTTAAACTGATGATAGTAGTTGTTGAAGTTTTCAATGCAAGATCATTAAACCAACTATAGTAACGCTCGTATGCGATATAGGTGGAATAGTAGTTATGAATCCTATGATTGTTTGCGAAGATTTGTTTTCTTAGTATTTAAGAAGCATAAAAATAGTAAGTTGGTGATTCGTGATTATATAAACACAGTACACAAATAATTTCTAGAGTCTGATGAATGAATCAATTGATTTTGTTGGCGAAATCCTTTGCAATTGAAGTTTATGTAATTATGTTTTTTAATCCTAATATTTCAATTCCTATGTCTTCCAAATTTTGATTTAGCACTTGTTTAATTTCGTGTTCTTTAAATTCTGAATTTTTGAGATTAAAACCCCCAATCATTTATTTCCGTGCTTTGGTTTGAGATCAATTCAGTTGATTTCAATTGGTTGTTGTTTGCGTCAAATCTAATTCTGTTCGCGTTAGATTATCTTTTGATTTCTGTTTTCCATTAAATGTTTATGTTTTCTAGTTTAGTTACTAGTTTGTATTCGATACTTAATCATTTAGGTTAGATTGTATTTTAGATACTAATTTTTTTTCCGTTTATGTTTTTGTATTGGTTTTCGTGAAAAAATTTCATTGACAAGATTGACGATAGTTAGCATTCCATTATCAGATCTTTGAGGGAACGATCCCTACTCCTATATACTACTTGTTATTCGTGTAGGGTTAATTTGCAAGGGTAACGACACCTTGTCACTTTATCCCAAAATATGTCCGTAAAAAGATGTAAAAACCCTAAAAGAGGAGGAATTTTCAATTTAGTTTTATTTTTAGTAAATTTTAGCCTTTTAATAAAGATAGAAGCCCTAGAACACATTTTGTAGCTATAATCAATTAGGGGGGGAGGGGAAATCGAGAATCATTTTAAGGAAGTGGATCACATTAATAGACTAAGATCTTTATTATGATAAGATCCTTATAAACTCTTTAATTCTTTTGTTTTTAAATTAGCTGAAGGATAATATTTGTTGAGTTCTCTTTACATCTAAATTATAAGGAACTTAGTTAATTTATCTATAAATTGATTTTGAGTTTCTAATAAAAGGTTCTATGTTTGTGAAATATATTTGTTGTTCTTAAAGCGAGTTAGATAAAAACGAAGATTAAATATGATCTAGTTTGTATGTAGACATTGTCAAAAGAACCTATATATAGATTGACCTAGGCACGTATATTAAAGATTAAAAGAATTACTAGATATATATTTATATGAATATCCTTCCATTATTAAGGCAACCCTTTTAAAGTATTAGTACATTCTTATAGGTGTTAATTAAATAGATATATTAGTTAAAAAGTTAAAAGATAGGTAGTTGTACATCAAAAGGTGACAATTCATCACGTTAGGAGACTTTACTAATTCAAATTATACAATCTGTAAATAATTGAATTAAGAGTACATGATAACACTAAAGGGAATTCTAGTACAGATGTTATATCATATTTTCTTTCTTTATATTATTTATTACTTATTTGTGTCTAGTGATATCTTGATCTATTCGATTTAACTTTGGTTTAGCTTAACCATACCACTCTCTTAATTATGGACTAGATAATAGTAGAAAATTCTGACATAGTACTTACTTTAGAATCATAAAATTAAACTCTACTTATCATTAAGTAAAAGAATATCATTGACTAAACCCTTCAAAGGCATCATTACAATAGAGGAAGAACATTCTTTTATCTAGTACTCAACTTACCTATAACTTTTTAGTTCCTTTACTTACCTCCCTTCTCTTCTACTTATCACTACAATGTTTACCGATAACTCTATAGTTCCTTTACTTACATCCCTTCTCTTCTACTTATCACTATAATATTGTAAAACAATCAGTTCACTTACCTATAGTCTTATATTATGTTATTGGAGAAAATATTCAATGAAGTTTTTAACATCATTGTCAAGGATATATGTAATATTAAAGAGATTCAATAACTATTAATCTAGTCGTTTTCTTTTATTTCTTTGTATATTCTTTTATTTATATTTGCATATTCTTATATTGATTTCTAACTATTTGTTTATGTACTTGATGTTGCTTTGGTTTCATGTTTAGCAAACCTATTAATATAGAGGGAGAGCATGAAATCATATTGGATTATGTGAAGCCATCACTTATGGGTACACAATTCAATATAACTGGACCAATAGTAGAAAAAATTAGATCTAAGATCAAGATGAACATTACCCAGATGGTGTAATAATTTATACAGTTTGATATTGTATAAGATGAGCATCCATTATGTATATCCCCAATTTATTGGATATAAGTGATATTTTCAAGATTAAAAGTAACTAATGATGCCTTAAGGTGGAATTATCCTTATTCTTATAAAAGGTTTGTGAAAATAATGGTTGAAGACATCAATTGTAGCTTCAATCATTTCATAAGACAACTTAGCAAAGAAGTTCTTAGAAAAATAGTTCCAAAAGCACAGATTATAAAACTTTCAAATGATATCTACTCCTTTTTCCATTATTACAATGTGACACTCCATGAGACATATAATAGATATAATAATTTGTTAAGGAGGAGTCTATAATATAGTTAACCTACTAGTTACATACCGAACAAACCAAACAATGTTTAACTCAGCACAACTAAATTTGTAGTTGTGCTGAGAAAGAATTGTATCCATAGAGAATGTGTGATTATCTTTTGTAATGAATAAATCAGTGTATAGGATTGGGGGGTTTTGATTAAATTCAAATGATGCAATAAAATAAAAATAAACTATGGAAGAGAAATTAAATCAAATAATACAAAATTGCAAGGGTTAATCAATTTTTGAATCTAGTTCATAGTTTAATCTTAAACTTCAAACAAAGTTGTATAAGCAATCTTTATGTTGTTCCCATACCTCCATTTAAACCTACTAACTGTAGATTAACAAAAAAGCTCAAATTTTTTCTTAGATTCTATACTAAAATAAGCTCTTTAATTAGGTCTAGCTATTAGATTACCCATACTAAGCTCTCCAGATTTAGTGTGACAGCTGCATTATGGAATAGGAAAATAGTTTAATATAAGCAACAATAGTATAAGCTCGAGTCATTTAAGATATGTTAAGTTATCTTTAATAATGCTTAACTATTAGTTCACTATTTATGAATCAAACTTATAACAATTACGGATTGCAATCTAGATTATGGTAAGCCTATATAAATTGTTCATACATAAATCTCAAATTTTATGCATTAAATAACATAATCAATAGAGTTAATAAGAGACTCATTAAGATTGATCAATGCCTAAACATGTTCATCAGAAAGAATAGATTAGCTATCATAGCTCTTAGAAAGGAAAGGAATCTGCCTCCTTTGGTGTCGTCAGTTTGCATATTACCTTTTTAGCCTCTTAATTGCCCTTTTACAGTGCAAAATTAGGGTTGCATAGTCATACACAGTTAGCTATAAGGGCATGTAAATGACTATGTATGTTAATTTCATAGAAATCGTAGGGTACACATTCTCAGTAAGCTATATGGATAAGATACACGACCATGTAAGTCACCTACACATCCATATAAGTCTCCAAACAGGGGTATAGGTCACAGGGTGCTTAAAACATTGTCTTCAAGTTACACATGGTTGTGTAAGTCACAATGACTCTAGTTCTTCCCTTTTTATGTGTCTTCACCTTAACTCATGTCCTTCTTACTCTACAAAGGCAAATAAGATTGTACATCAATAAAATGACACCAGGGATGTGAATTTATCTTATTTTGGTTCTTATTCCTTTATCTTATACCTAAACCAAAATAAGTATCTTTGTTGGACCCCGAACTTTCGGTAGAAATTAGAAATATTAAATAGAATTAAATGAGTGTACTTGTATAGGTATTGTATTATAGATGTTATTGTGCTTAAAGGAGATTGATGAAAACAATGAAGTGATTGAAAGTCAAAATGAATTAGTTGATTGAAATGAAAGTTGAAAAGCAAGAAATGATTAGTGAAAGTGTTATATGTTGAAGAAAATCAGAAAGTTTGACTTTTGGAGTAAAGAGTTGACTTTTGATTTAGGCAGAATTTGAGGAAATGATCTTAATGAAAATTTTAGTTTATGTTGAGAGCTTTTCGTAGCCATAAAGTATGCTATTTTTCGATAACGGGATTGAAAGTTATGATCTTTGAAAGT
>JANTPM010000001.1:23463022-23479971 GCA_025434745.1 Erythroxylum divaricatum
CTTAGAGTGTAATTTGTGTAAAGTAGATTTTGGTAATTGATATTGTATATGGCTTAGAATGCCATTGAGGTTTTGTAAGAAAGAAATTCATAATATGTATGGATTATGAAATTGTATAAGAACTTGTGTATGGTTATGATTGATGAGAATGATTGGGTTGTATAAGGTTTTGATTTATGAGATTGTGCATGAATTGTACTTGGATTATGAGATTTGTATGAGGCTATTGAGTTATGGAATTTGATTAAAGAAAAAAAAAGTACACGGATTTGGGTTAGTTTGGACAGATAGTCTTAAGGTTTCCAACGCGACCATTTTGACGCTTTTCTAAGATATTTATGCGGATGTCGGAATTTGTGTTTCAATTCGATTGGATCGTTTGTTTGGTTTGTCTTCGAGCCAATTCGATTTGACTTTGGTTGTATGCTTTGCTTCCAAGCTCGCTTTCGATTCGTTCATGATTTGTTTCGCTTTGTGATTTGTGATTCGTTTCGTTTGGCTTCCGTTTTATTCGTTCCATCTCCCGTCTTCGGGTTGGGGCGCCGGTCTCCGGATCAGGTCCCAACAATCTTAGACAGATCATAAACATTAATCACTAAGCATTAGCGAATAAATATATAGTTGATTGACTTATATTTATGAGTTAGTCAATTATCTAATAACTACAAGTGTACGACGTAGCTGTAGCTAGTACCTATAAGTAGGGGTTGATCCCACAAAGACAATGATTACTAGTAATGACCTTTTTTTTATTATCTAGCTTAAGGATTGATTTTAGATTTTTAACAAAAAGAAAATAAAAATAAAGCAAGTAAAATAAATGGGAAACGATATTGAATAAAGAATTAAGGAAGCATTAAGAAAATTATCGATATTAGAAAATTAGTATCTAGGTTTTGAATGCCCTAAACCCTTAATAGTTTGATCTTTTATTATGTGATTGTTTTGTTGATATATTGGATTGTGGAGACTCCTATGGTATACTAATAGCTTACTTTGAGTATACTAACAACAAATCGTAAGGTTTCCAACTAAGTTTACTCAAGTTAAAGTTTATAGGATTAAGTTATCGATTTATGAGTCCCTCTATTAGGTTTGACTATAATCCAAAAGATTTATGTCATCCTATCTATAAGGTTGCAATCAACTCCTTCCAATTACGATAAATCTATTCAAACCTAGGATTTCTCAATCTCTACATATGAAATTAGAATATGATCTAATATTTTTGGGTTTATTATAATATAAATAAAACACATAATTGGATCGTAATAAATCAATCAACCAACTGCATTAATAAAAGAGTCAAAATATGTTAACATAACACAAAATGGGTTCATCTAACCTAAATACTAACAAAATATTTTGTTACACATTAGTGAATACGAAATCAAACATACATAAATAGAAATATGAATTGAAAACAACAAAATCATAATTCTAGATCTCTCTGGTTGTCTTTTATCCCATATTCTTGCGATGTAGAGGTCTAATCTTGTATTATAATTGATCCGTTAATAAAATCTTTGTGTTTCCCTCTCCTGTGGCTCACCAACGTTTGAGATGTTTAGAACACCTCCTTTCGTCTCCTCTACCAATTGCCTTCAGAAAACATCTTTTATATGGAATTCGAACTTTTTGGTTGATGCATGGTCACTTGCACGACCGTGCATCATACTGTTCATAACCAAAAATCTCCGAGTATCTCAAAAGTGCATGGCCTCAGGGAAGTGCACTAGCATATGCATGACCGTGCATCCCTTCTATGCATCGAATCTTCATTTTACATCATGTTTTCATCTGAACTCTTCTTCTTTTAGTCCATAAAGACAATTATTATATATATACACAATTGAAACAAATTAAGTACCGAATATATACAAAAAATATCAAATGTCAAATAAAAATACATTAAACACGAGGTAAAAATATATTCAATCATCCATCTATCAATAGTCAACCAAGCACTATTAAGTTCCTTCACATTTAGCTTTCGGTCATCCTTGAGAAAAACTAAAGATCAAAATCAAAATCAAATCACTTCCTCTTTAACCATACTTTCTAAGAATATATAGTTATATAAAAAAGGAAAAACTTTCAACACTATGGAAAGAATTGAACATTTAATATTTAATGTGATCCTCGAGTTAGCCAAGATGCCGGACAAATGGAGATTGAGTAGGTTAATCCCCTCATACAAGGCCAAAGGAGACATCCAACAATGTCACAACTATCGAGGCATCAACGTACTAAGTCATACCATGAAGTTATGAGAGAAGGTAATTGAAAAGAGAATCCAGAGAGCTGCTTCTATATCAACCAACCAATTTGGATTTATTCCTGGTAAGTCTACGACAGAAGCAATACATCTACTCAGGAGACTTATGGAATGTTACAGGGAATGAAAACGGGATTTGCATATAATTTTGTAGATTTGGAGAAAGCGTATGTGACGTTAGACTTTCTGAACACTTTTGTGTTGTTCTGTATTTAGAGATACTAATGTATATTGATATATACATGGTTATATATGAGTTAAAAGATATATTTGAATCCTTTTGGTACGTATGCCAGTGATATAAAATGTTATATACCCTTACATGAACTTATAGTTCATCGATATGCAAAATCTTGGAGATTTCTGACTTGTAAGCTTCTAATTGTGTAAAACCAAGTCCATTGGATGGATATGACTATGGTAGTTAAATTAAATGTATTCTACTGACTTAGAGGTGATTAGACATAATTTATAGACTTATTGGAACTTAGAAAGCTTAATTGGAAAAGAAATAAGTTGAATGACGGTTTTTAATTAAAAGAAATAATTAAACAAATAAAATAAAATAGGAAATAATAATAAACTAAGAAACAAAGTAATTGTTTAAAAAACTCAATATCAAAGATTAGTGCCTAATTGATGAATCCCCCCTAACGTTTAAGTAATTAACCTTTTATCTCGCAATTATTTTATCAATTATTGGACTGTAAAAATTCCTATCTTATGTTAACAACTCTTTTAAGACTACTAACAACTAGTTCATAATGTGATTAACCGAAATCTTTCTAGTTAAAATTCCTAAGATTGCATTATCGATTTATGAATTATGTTATTAGGTTTGACCCAAATCTAGAAGATTTATGTCGACCTATCTTTATGATTGCAATTAACTCCTTTCAATTATGGTAGATCTATTTATACAAAGGATTTCTCAATGATATAAAATCAAATCATGCACTAACATTCTGGATCTATTATAACATGCATAAAACACATAATTGAATGACAATAGATCAATCAAAATAATTGCATTAAATATAATAATCAAGATATCTTGTTATCCTAACTAGGGTTCATCACACCTAGACATTAAATACATTTAGTTACATACAATAGAAAATGAAATCAAAGATAAATAAGAAGAGAAATGAATAGAAAAAAAGGAATCGTAATTCTAAATCTGCATTTCTCTTATATTGAATGTTCTGGCAAGTTTGAGGTCTGATGATGTAATCTATTAGATCTATTGATGAATTCTTCACATGCTCCATGTCTATGAATCAATATCATCCCTTTTGTAAGCTTTCTATTTTGGAATCTACTCCAAAAGTTGGCTCTCCTCTAATTGTCTCCGCTAATATCCTTTTATAGTAAATTTTAGAGTTTTTGATACATATACGGTCTGATACATAGGCGTGTGAGAGACTGTGTATGTTCAAAAACACTAGAATTCACGATTTTACGTGGGCTTTGAGACTTACACAAATAAACACATCCGTGTATCTCTAACTTACTTCAAAACTTTGTTTTATGCCACATTTTCATTCGAATTCTTCTATTTTTGGTACATGAAGATAATTATAACCTATAAATGTATTTGGACTGAATTAATACCAAATATACAACAAAATTACAAAATATCAAGAAAAATAGTTCAAATATGAGTTTATAAATACAATCAAATATGCATCTATAAAACATCCTCACACTTAAGCTTTTGTTTATCCTTAAACAGATCATAATCAAAATTATAAATCTTCTAGCGTCTGTCCTTCATTAACCTTACCTTGCCCATTCATACTATACATTATCATATCATGTTAATCAAGTTAACACACAAATAGATTCAAGTTATCCTAAAACTAACTTCCTAAGTTAAGACTAATAATAATCACATCAATGATCTCACTGAAATAAAAAACATAAACCTTTACATTCTTACTAAGATTTCACTCAATTTACTCATTGTTTAGGGTGAAATTTATCAAACTCTCAAATCAATGCATAGTAGAATTCATACCATAGGCTTGTAATTTTATCACATCTTCACCACTCATATGTAAACTAGAATAAAAAATCAAAAGGTCTGTATTAGGTTGTAATGGGGTTTAGGTACGATATGATTGGGATGATAAAAAGGTTGACTAAAAGGAAATTTACAAAAAAGACATTACAAAAAACTTGTTTACATTACACATAGATCCTTTCATTATAAATATATTGGATATACTTATTAGAAAATTTTTTATGCCTGCAATTTTTTTGGATCAATCATAATAATTGAGGATGTACTATTTAATAAGATGTTATCTTGAACACACCCTTTGTTTTAGGTTTATTTTGGGACTTAAATATGAAAACTAATGTTTGTTTTTTTATTTTAGGAGATGAAAAGTAGAGATTGTATCAAATTAGGACTCTATTGATGATAATCACGAATTTTGGATGAAGTGAAGAGATTGTTGCAATGGATAAGGCTGATCACTTGAAGAGATGGAGTTTAACTTGAAAACTTATTTATATTCTTACCATTTCGGAATTTGAATTTGAGTTTATTTTAGATAGACATCTTTACAAGTTAGAATTGTATTATGATTATATCAGAAAATCCTACAAAAGGGATGTTAATCATAACAGAAAAAGACTCTCTCTTCTTACATTTTTAGCAATTCTTTATCTTTCTTCTATTTTGTTATTGAAGCCAAAGTCATGTGTGGCTAAAATCAATCATTCTGATTCAAGTGGATTTGAAACTTTAGTTGTAACTTTGTGACGTTTTGTGTTATAAACCTTTTATTCACCTTTTAATTCGAGTATTTCTTGTTTTAAGTTCTCATATTTCATGAATGATTACTATTGGTTAATTTGATAATTTAATTTATATTGATTATTCTATTGCTATCCATGAATTTAATGATCTATAATTTTCATGAAGGATTAGTACAAGTAGTTTTATTTATGAATTTTCATATTTAACTTATGATAAACAAGAAAACTAAATTAAATAGTTGCAGCTATCTCGATTAATTAATTTAAGGTTAGTCTTTTTCACTAAGCTTATTCCTATCATTTATTTGATATGGAATGCTATCACACCCAGTCAATGGATGATAAGTTTTGGTTTAGATGCTGAGATTGAACCAAATAATTTATGAAAATTTGACACTTATTACGGTTATCCTAATATGTTTCGGACCAGTTGCTTGAATTGTGAAAATATTCTTTTTAAACCAATGATCAATGTTATAATTAAATTAGATCTTTCTCTTGAATCAGAGTTTGGTAATCTTGACTTTCTCACTTTTATTTTCAGTTGATTTAATTTGAATTCTTATTAATTTTAGTTAATAGGTTACTTAATCAAAACCCCCCTTTTAGTTTCATTACTTGAAATTAAGAAACTATAGTATAGTTCTCTTGTGATTTGACCTAGTTCCACGACTATTGCAAAAAGTTTGGAGAATCAAAATTATTTTAAAGGCTTTGACAACCCGACCAAAATTTGACATCGTTACTCAAGACCTACTTTAGTTTCTTAGTTTCTTTGTGTTTTTATTTTACAGTTATTGCTAACCTCTTGTCTTGTATGACTTGTGCTTCTCAGATAGATAAATTACAATATAATCTAAAAATTGAGAAGATAGTGCGTCGTTTGAGAAAATAGAGTAAGTGAGGAAGCAATCATTCACTTTTAGATATGAAATTTAAAGTAGATATAACAGCTAGTGAAGACTATAATTTTCAAGAAGTAGAAGAAAAGATGGCAAATCTCAACTCTAGAACATTGAGGGAGTTACCGACACTAAATTTGAATCAACAACCCTTATGCATTCAATTTCCAGTTGTTGAGATAGATTTACAGAAGAAGATCCACATAAACACCTAAAAGAATTTCTTATTTTCTACTTTGAAATGAAGCCACAAGGGGTGATAGAATAACAAATTAATCTCAAAACCTTCTCATTCTTATTGAAAGATAAAGCAAAGGATTGACTATATTATCTTTCCCTTGGTTTAGTGACAACATGGACCGAGAAGGAAATAATGTTTGTAGATAAGTTCTTTCCTGCATCAAGAGTAGCAAATATCAGAAAGGAGATATGTGGGATAAGACAAATTACAAGAGAAACATTATATGAATATTGAGAAAGGTTTAAGGAGTTATGTGTCAGCTGCCCACACCACCAAATTCTCGATCAACTTCTGATTCAATACTTTTATGAAGGATTATTTGCTAATAGATCGAAGTATGGTTGATGCAGCTAGTGGAGGATCTTTGGTAAACAAAACACCTGAAGCAGCTAGATAATTGATATTAATTATAGCTGAAAAGTCTTAACATATTGGGATAAAGATGGATGGAGCTATTAAGCGTGTGAATGAGGTAAGGAACATGCACTTTGAGGATAATTTTTTTTATTTAACCGCTCTAGTTCATCAAATAGTTGTAGGTCAATTGTAATCGACAAAAGTGTGTGGAATATGTTCATTTTCTAGACATCCTACGGATAGGCGTCCTACATTGCAATAAAACTCTCTTTAAGAAGCTAATGCAATAGGGGGCTTTCTTGGTTAACCTTAATAAAAGTATGACCCTTATTTCAATTACTATAATCCAGGATGGAAGGACCATCCAAATTTGAGCTATGGAAATCAAGAAGGCCAACAACGATATCAACCTCACAATTTTAAACAACCTCAAGCCCCTACATATGCTCAACGTCAATCTTCAAATTCAGGTACATCTTTAGATGAAATTGTTAAAGTACTTGCTAATAATACTTAACACAATTTCAATAGGAACCAAGGGCAGTCCTTCAAATTTTAAGAAATCAGATCACTCAATTAGCCACGCCAGTGAGTAAATTGGAAGCACAAACATTAAGAAAATTACCTTTGCAAACGGTGATGAATCCTAAAGAGAATGTGAGTGCAATGACTTTAAGAAGTGGTAAAGAAATTCAATCTGGAACTTTTTTACCAATGAAGATAGAAAAGCATGATGATGAAGAAAAGAAGGAAGAACTTCCAACTCAAGAATCAAAAAAGGTTAAAAAAAAAAAATGATTCACCTTCATCATTATCAATTAATGCACGTTTACCTCCTTTTTCTAGTAGGTTAGCTAAACCAAAAGATGATGAATATGAAAGAGAGATCTTAAAAACTTTCAAAAAGGTGGAAATTAATATACCACTTTTGAAAGCCATCAAGCAAGTTCCAAAATATGCAAAATTTTCAAAGGAGTTGTGCATAAATAAAAGGAAATTGAAGGACAAGGAGAGAATAATTTTGAGTAAGAATGTATCAATTGTGATAAATAGGAAATTATCGAAAAGGTGTAAAAATCGTATATTTACACTTTCGTGTGCTATTGGTAATGAAAAAATTTAGCATGCCATGCAAGATTTAGTTGCATCTATTAATGTCATGCATATTCAATTTATCGAGCTTTAAATCTGAATTCCTAATGTGATTATCCAACTAGCTGATCATTCGTATGTGCATCTTATTGGAGTTATTGAAGATGTTTTAGTCCAAGTTAATACTCCATGGTATTTCTAGTGGATAACATACAGGTCGTTCACATAACTTAAAAGTACTTTGGTCTATTAAAATCTTCTTAATCTTCCTTAAGATCAACGAGGGAAAATGTTACTCCTCCATAAAGAGCACACTTCGCTCCTCAAAATGGTGGCTTGATCTGCTACTTAACCATGTCTCAAGATTCACATTCTCTAACTCTTCCTGATGAAGGAACAACTCCACATGTAAAGCCCAAATTGTATCAACTCTCATATATAAAATGAGTTTCTACTTGACAAACAGAAATTTACATCTCTCTTGCCCAGAACATTCTCTTTAGGTCTGCCCTAACTTTAATAAAGTGCCTATACCAGAGACTCTCCAACCCTACGTTGGATGTCTTGACATCAAAGGCTTACCTAACCCATTAAAAGATGATAAATTTTACTAACATCAATATCAAACCTCTATTTTTTTTGGGTATCGTAAAATAAGATGCTTGTAATGCTGAGATCCCTTATATATTAAAATGTGATTTAAAATGTAAACAAGAGCTTAAAGTTCCATGAATTCAAAATTTATTTTAAGTGATTTTATACTGGCTAATTCCTTGAATATAACCAAAATTTAAACTCTAAATTAAATGATAGGGCAAACATTAGAGTTTAAAACGCATCTTTACCAAAATCTAAAATCAAATAGATGAAAAGGTGAAATTAGCAAGGTTTTAACCTCAAATCAATGGTCTCCACAATATGTCTCAAATCCCATATAAAGTGGCAAATCAGGTGGCAGAACATACAAAAGGAGAAAAGAAGTCAATAAAACAAGGGAGTTACTTCCATACAACAGCTCACATATCAAGTACATTAAACGACAGAAACCAGAAATGCATCCTCCCTGATTTGACGTGCTTCGAAAGCAACTTTAAACTGTGATTGAGGATTACATAGAATGATCAATAAAGCTGCTCAAGTCATGCTAGGGCTCTTCTTTACCCTTATTTGTTATCCTTTAGGATCTGATATTATGCTCTTATTTTGCATCTCTTCCTCAATTATCACCATCTCACAACTGAGTTGAAGGCTTTTGCTCTTTATCTACTTCATTGATAACTTTGGGGTTCATGAAGCTAGGCTGGTTAGTTGAAGATAGAAGCCTTGCCCACATCCTGTCAGTAATGACTACCTTGTTCTGCTTCTCAATTATACGCTAAAACAGAAGTATTATCAAACCATAATTAACGTTTCTCTCCAGAATAATTGATCTGACAAATAGAAAGCAGAAGTGAAAAGAAAATAAGGATGCAGGAACGTAGAGATGCTAATGGGCTTTCAGAAAGAAAAACAATGCCCACAAAAGAAAAAACCAGAAAAAAAAAATTTTTCCGGGCCAAAATAAAAAAAGGTAAATTGCATATACTAGAACATATATCTTAAACTTCTGCTGCATTTCCAAGGAAATTATTCGCTTTGGCTGAGAAACATACATTGAAAGGAATGTAAGTCTGTCTGGTATTGACAAGTCCAACGGTGAAGCCAGTATATCCTGCCATTGCTCCATGAACTGCACTTTGAGCAAGTAGAGTGCAGTAGACATTATCGGAAGCATTGCTTGGAATAGCACGTATCATATATGTGGGATCTGAAGAATATTTTGGTTATAGCTCGCATGTGCATCAAAACAATTTCAGTTGAAAACTCTAAAGCATATAAGTTATACCTATATACTTGAGAGTGATGCTCAGCTTATTTTCTTTTGCAAAATGAGCCTGCAGCACAAATTAGAACAAACTCTTAAAGAAGGAATAACTTAGCCATTTTAGATGTCTGCGCAATCAATACAAAAATCATAAGTATATTCATTCCCCAACTTTTTCCATAGAGAAACTATTTTTACAAAGCAATTCAAAATTGATGGACACATTGGTATACTTAATCCTCACATCAAGATGCAAATGGACTAATGCTCCCTTGAAAAGGTACTTCTGAACAATTGAATTTATCTAAAATGCTTTTGCTGCCATTGATAATAAAAGGAACAAAGAATGAGGATACCATAATTAACCTTACATCTTCAATATGTAACTGCTATTCTGACAAACATTCTGCTCCTTTAGCAATCATATTTTATATCAAATGACAGTCATCCAGAGTACCATTGATATGAGCACTATCAAGCTCGTTTTATATGGTAAGCAATACCTTGATCATCTGAGATATCCACAAGCCCACATCCTTCAGTAGCTTGTTTCCTGAAGCATCTTGCTCATCAATGGATTGCAGACTCTCGTTAAGAAGATCTTGTCCTGCTCCTTCAGCAATAACAATAACCATGTGCCCATTTTCTTTCAGTCGTTTGTCAATGAACTCAAAAAGCCCACCTTTTCCTTCAAGGTAGAAGGGTGATTCTGGAATCAAACAACAGTCTACATCTCGGCTAGCCAGGGTAGCATACATTGCAATGAAACCTGGGTTAAAAATCCAAAAAGATTGTAGAAAGGTTCAGTAAGACTGATGAAGAAATCGGAAAAGTACAAGCATACACAAGAATATTGATCATGCCACTCTGGCTTTTAGTAATTCTACATGCTGATGATTTAACTTGCCACTGTAACGCCCCATTAGCTTCACTAGACCAATTCCATTCTCCACACTTTCTGCTTCAACATGTGCAGCATTAATTGCTCGTTGAGCTTCCTCAACCGCAGTATCAAAACCAAAGGACTTGTCAATAACCTGGACCAAGCAAGGAAACCTAGTATGAATCAATTTCAAACATCAATGGCTCCAGCAAAGTCTGAAAACCAAGTAGAAAATTCATTAAATTATAAAAATATAAAAATAAGTATGAAGCTAACATTAGCATCCATTCATGAATACTATAACTGAGTAGAAAATGTGAAGGAGTCAAATAAACCAGAAGTGGAGGCTGAGTACCGGAATGTCATTATCAATGGTTTTCGGAATGCCAGCAACAGCAACTTTGAGGCCCCGATTTCTGATTTCCTGCATAGTTTCCAGGGGCAGTTGTGACACAGAGTTTAAAGTAATGCTATGAAAGCATAATTAGATTTACCAAACAATCATCATCAATCTAAGAAAATTTTGATAGGTGTTTCATATTGAACAACCATCTTCTGTAAAAAAAAGATGTTCATGAGCTTCCTATAATAGTGGTTGTGATGTACAACCAAATACAAAAGAGAAGCTATCCAAAGAGAGATCTTATTCTCAAAAAGCTTACATCTCTCAATCAGGTAAAAGAATCATAAAGTTGTTTCAGCTGATGATTCATATCAAAATAAGAATGCAAAACAAGAAAAAAAAATGAGAACAGATGAAAGAAGTTAAGTTTGACGATTTGAAAATTGTTTATCTTTGTGCTCTGCTACACTTTGTAGCCAATGAAATCATTATCATCGTCATTGAAAGTCATTTTAATTCTCTCTAGGAGTTATGCATGAACTTACCTGATAAATAGCTGCTGCTCCCTTTTGAGTTCCATCACCTCCAATTATATAAACCTGGGCCATGAAGAGGATTTTCATCCCAAAATTTTAGCTTGTTCAAAAACAATAAAATCATTAACAGAAATGCAACAAGAATCTTTCTCAATTTCTAATGCAGACCTGATTGATCCCCCGATCCTCAATGCTATCAACTATCTTTGTCGTATCATGGCCACCTCGAGATGTCCCCAGGATAGTACCACCACGCTTATGGATGTCATTGACAATCTTAGGTGTTAAACTAATAGTGTTTTTGCAGTAGAAACCCCTATAGCCTCCCTATATAAAAATCAACCAGAAATGCTGGTGGGATACCAAATTGACAACTGCAATATCATCATCTTCAACAACATTTAGTTGTTAAAATCATTCCAAAATCCTGTATTAGGATATCTTTTTCCATTAAGAGGATGGAGCCCTGGATAAGTTTTGAGGGGTGGGATGAGAAGGGGTGGGGATTAGAGGACTCGTTTTTCAGTAGGATAAGAAGGAATGGGGATTAGAGGACCCATTTTCAAATCCCAAGTAATCACTTACTAGATACATGAGAAAGTACAGGATTCACTTATAATTTTACAACATTCATATAGGTAAGTACCTTCAAGAAAATAATAGATCCTAGAATAAGAAAATTTGGACTTGAAGGATGTTAAGAGCATCCACTTACATCAATTCCAAGGACTTTGCTGGCGCCATACATGTAATAAAGGCCACAAACAATTTCCCTTATCACTGTGTTGAGCCCTGGACATAGCCCACCACATGTAACAATACAAGCATGAACATCATCTGACTTGAAATAAACCTGCACATCATTTTATGGAAATTTCTGCACCATTATCAGCACATGATAGTAATTCCAGTGTTATATACCCGAATCAACATATTAAAAGTCTTTCAGAGAATCAAAAAGCAAGTATACCTGCTGACGAGGCCCAGCACGTCGAAAGTGAACCCCTCTTGGGCTATCCTTGTGAACCACGATCTAGAATCATAATAGGTCACGCATAATTAGTAGATGATCCTGATCATAACTTCACAAATATAGAAGAAAGTTGTCAAATAGTTCACGCACAATTGGTAGATGATCCTAATCATAACTTCACGAATATAGAAGGAAGTTGTCAAATAAAGAAATAGAAGAAATAGTTATCAGAACCAGCTCCCTATTCCACATGTGTAAAGCCCACACATACAATTAAAACTTCTAGAGATAATGTGGTGGCATAACATAATACAATAAAGTTTACATTTAATGTTTAACGTAATACAAAAATGTTTACATTTAATGCTTTTTTTAGAATTAAGTTTACGTTTAATGTTAAATGAACTTAAACCTCCAAATTCTTAATATTGCAAGTTTCATTCCACATGACAATAATAACTTCTGTCCAACTCTGCAAGATTATAAGTTCTAAGACGCATAATGGCCTCGTACTGTCAAGCAAATCCAGTCGCATGCCATGGCGCAGGCAATTACATTAAGGGACTGCTTGAGTATTAAAGATATATGTAAGTGTATGGTAGAGTTAGGATCTAGGTGACAATGCAAAGAAAGAGAAAGAAAGGAAAATACTGATTTGTATTGATAATAACAGAGAAATAAGGGCACCTCTGCAACCCCTCCCAAGCCTCAACCGAATACAGGATATTCCCAAAAAAAAAGGATAACCCCCTCTAATAGATTTCTAGCTCTTTACATGTCTAATATTCCCCACACGTAACAACCTACAGCCTAGGTGTCACAATTAGTTATTGGCCACAGCTGTATTACCCCTCTTCCTGCGACTATAAACCAATAGGGGGCGGTTAGGTGGTCCCTCCTGCAAACTGACAAAATTACTAACATCCACGACATTCTCTTAGCCTGATCGCTAACAGTGTACAAACCCAAAACTCCCGTAATTAGGAAAAGCAGAGGGTATCAAAATTGTATTACTAACAAAACCATGAAAATGGGCCATTAGGTATGAGACAGCAAAACTAACCTTTTGGGGCACAGTATCATCGAAATGAACAAAGTACTGCCTAAAACACACAATGCAAATCCGATAGGATAAATTGTCCAAAAAACAACACAGAGTGATAAAAATAAAGAAATTCGAAAATAAAGTTGTGACTTACCTGACGACAGAATAGGCAGGATTGTCCTGTAATGGGTTTGGATAGGTCTGGGACACAAGATAAAACCAACAATATGAACACAACTAGACCAAGAGAAAGGGAGGAAAACAGAGAGAAATGGCATACAGAAGATGAATATAATAAGATCCGATGCTGGAGCGTATGTGCTCATATTCATCTAATTAAACTAGAAACCGAAGAAGCCATTACGACAATATCCCATCCCCATCAAGTCCACCCTGAATTCATCAGCTAATCGAAAGAAAAGACATACACGCATATGCACACGAAACCATAGAAAAGAAAACAAATACAAGAAGTAAAACTAGTGTGAACTTGGAGTCAGTGTATAAAACTGGAAGAGAACTTACAAGAATAGAGTAAATAAAAAAGGAGCAAAACTAGAGTTGGCAATCTCATTAGGATATACAGATAATCCAAAGAAAATCATATCACCGAGATGATGTAAAAGGAAAAAGAAAGAGAGATGAGGGAGGCGTACGGGGAGATGAGGAATGTAATCGGACAAGTGAGGCACATCTTCCAGTAGATAGCCAGCCTCACCATGCACTAGTTTCATTTCAGTGCTTGCGTACAAGAGCCCCATTTCATTTCACACACGCGCCGCCCGGATTATGGTGTCTATTTATAGGAAGCGATTTCAGACATTCCACGGGCGGAGAAACAACCAATTAATTAGAAGCAGCGTATAATATAACGCCCACCAGTTTTCTTTTTCAAGTTCAGTTTAGTTTGGATGCCAACTTCAGACATTCCACGGGCGGAGAAACAACCAATTAATTAGAAGCAGCGTACAATGCCCACCGGTTTTCTTTTTCAAGTGTTGGCGGACTATGATGACTATGAGCCAGAGATTACGATGAAATTTGATGACTATGATCCAGAGTACGCCCATCCTCATCCTAATCTATCAGACAATTAGAATTGGATTCTTTGCTCTTTAATTAATATAAAAAACAGTGAATCAATTGCTACAGTAACTTATGCTCTAAATTGCTACAGTACTTTACTACTGTAACATTACTGCTACAGTAATTTTGCTCAATTACCATCCCTACTTTAGTAACCTCTCTGAGTCAGTAGAGCCACCGATATAGTACCTTGGGTCGTTCCGGCCGCTTCTCCCTACCACCATACAATGACTTCAACAACCCACACAGTCAAAAAAGTCTGATTGCGGAAACAGGAGGAAGACCCTCCTCTAACTAACCAACCAATCAACCCAGCTCCACCCAGTTATAGTGCTGCCGTTTTAGGTCGCTCCAACCTGACTAACCCGATACTTGATCTCCCCTGGCCTGAAGAATCGCCCATCGAACTGGAGGAGGGAGACATTAACTTGGTTCAGGGACCCCAAGGCTTGGGTATCGATCTGTCTTCCACATTTCGCACCAAATTAGATACTATCTGGGCTCAAGCCATTGTGATTAAGCTTCTAGGACGAAGAATGGGCTTCACTTTGCCCCGGGATCGTCTCCTCAGCTTGTGGCATCCGATGGGTCCCCTGAAAATTGTTGACTTAGAGAATGATTTTTATTTGGTCAGTTTTAAGGAGAAGAGGGACTACATTCATACTTTAACGCAGGGACCGTGGATAATCGCCGACCACGTGCTATCGGTTCAACCATGGACCCCGGACTTTTGGCCCTTCTCCAGACGCATTACACACGTAGTCGCCTAGGTCCGATTTCTCGATCTCTCTATTGCCCGCTACCATCCTTCTATCCTTGCTGCTCTCGGCAATCTGGTTGGGAAAATCGTGAAGATAGACGAAATAACCCAGCAGACCTTTCGTGGCCGCTTCGCACGCATAGCTGTCACCTTAGACCTCAGCGCACCTCTCCGATCGATGGTGGACTTAGAAAGAGAACACATTCGGGTCGTGTATGAGGGTCTCCCTCAGATTTGTCTCCACTGTGGCCGGGTAGGGCACAGAACCGACGTCTGCCCCTTGCGACCTAAACCTTTACCTGGTCTAGCACCGTCTCTGCGGATCCACACCCACCAGTCTTAGGCCTTGCCAGCAGTGATCCCTCCCCCGTTAACCCCCACTCCTTCGATTTTGGCCCCTGGATATAGGTGACTCAACGGCCTCGCAGGCCTCCTCCTCCCACCGCCGGGTCTCGTAAGATAAGCTCCACCACTGGGTTGGTCGTTAGCTCCAGGTGCCCACACTTCGCGACCCTTACTCCAGAGGCGTCGTACGAAGGCCCAACGGCTATCCCCACAACGGTCGACTCGCCTAGGCCTCTAGTTGGCTACTCCTCGTCCGGAACAGACTCCCGCCCTAGCAAATCCCTAAGTCCCTCGTCCACTCGAGACGCGAGTCACCCACGGAGAACACATTTGGGCATATCAGGAAGTAAATCAGCGCACAAGGGGATGACGTCATCTCCAGGTAGCGTGGGTCCTTCATTAGGCTTACAATCCTCCACGGGCCCAGCCCTTCCCTCTCCTCCCCACATGTCCTGCAACATGTGCCAGCCCATCTCCAACAGCCCAGCCCATCAGCCTCCACCCACAGCCCCCTCTCCACTGGGCTCCAGTCCTCAGGGCTCTCCCCCTCTACAGACCGGGCCTTTGGGCCCAACCTCCTCCACGCTCATCTCGGGCCACGTTGCAATTTTCTTACCGTCGCACGAGGCCCTGGTCTCACCAGACTCGACCTTCCCTTCGGCCACCCAGGTGGGCCTAATCATTGGGGTGCCGGCCGAGGTCCATACGGAACCCCCCGGCCCCATGGATACGTCGCCTCCTCCTGCTCTCCCCGAGGATATGCCCCCTCGATCCCCCGACCCCTCTTCCAAACATTAGGGTGTTGGGGATGTGCACGCCTCTTCTGATACACCGATGGAGAATCCTGTTCCAGTACCCAAGACTGTGACTAGTCACGCTCCGAGTGGGTCATCGACCTCTCCTTATTAAGTTCCTCGCTTCTGTTCCCTCCAACCCTCCGTGCCGTCCTTTCAGATTTCAATCGGCGTGGCTCACTCACGATTCTTGCCCCCAAATTGTTGCTGATAACTGGCATCCTAGCTCCTCGGATTTCAGCGCGGCATTCTAAAGATTCTCGGAAACGATCCACCAATGGAATACCAAGGAGTTTGGTAACATCTTCCATCGGAAGAATCGTCTGATGGCCTGACTTGAGGGCATTCAGAAACATGTAGAGGACAACGATTCCCCCCCACCCACTCCTCCGATTTTGGCCCCTGGATATAGGTGACTCGACGGCCTCGCAGGCCTCCTCCTCCCACTGTCGGGTCTCGTAAGATAAGCTCCACCACTAGGTTGGTCATTAGCTCCAGGGGCCCACACTTCGCGGCCCTCACTCCAGAGGCGTCGTACGAAGGCCCAACGGCTATCCCCACAACGGTCGATTCGCCTAGGCCTCTAGTTGGCTACTCCTCGTCTGGAACAGACTCCCGCCCTAGCAAATCCCTAAGTCCCTCGTCCACTCGAGACGCGAGTCACCCACGGAGAACACATTT
>JANTPM010000001.1:23480156-23499126 GCA_025434745.1 Erythroxylum divaricatum
CTTCATGTTAATGTGTCATTAGACATCAAAGAACAAAAACCCATCATCCAAAACATCAAACCCATACATTCCATCAAGTGAGTTTCACAAAAGAAGAGTAAAACTAAGCTTAAATTGGTAGAACTAAGCATTGGAATGGAGGCTTACCTTTTTATATTAATAGAATGGCTTGATTCTCCTTCCCAAACTTGTTACAAGGGTTGGAAAACTTGGAGAGGAGCTCCCATGGTGATTGTCGTGAAAGAGGGAGGAGGAAGAAGACAAGTTTTGTCTTATTCTCCAACTTAGCTTCTTATAGAAGCCTCATGTCCACTTATTTACAAAAAATGTCATTATTGCACTGGTTCTTCAACATCTTCTCGTACAATTTCCTGTGATCACCGAAAAATGTCATACATCATTAATTTGATGTCACTACAAATTATTATTCACTGTTCTGTGATTTTAATGACATCAGTCTCAAATACCAATTTATTTCGGTGTACCGAGCAAACTAGATACCGAGTGTTACACCAGATAAATGAAGAATGAAAGAAGTTGGAGTATGTTTGGGAAAAAGGTACAATCACGATAGTGACATGAGTGTCGCAATCATGACATAAGGTTTCTCCCCAATGTCATGACCGTGCATGGGGTGTCATAATTATGACAAAAGGATTTTATGTTGTGTCACGATTGTGACACCCTTGTTACCATCGTGATAGACACTTGTTAGATGTAGAGTTTTCCATCTATTTTGATATTTGGAGGGCATTTTTGGACAATGTGACCTAAGTAAATCCTAAACTTAACCCTAAGTCACTCATTTACTGTAAATAAACATTAAGAGAGCTGAAAGAAGCAACCACCATCTTATCAAATTAGGGAAAACACAAGGCTGCCATCATCTTACCAACTCAAGTTTTCTTCTTCCTTTGTTTATTTTCTTTAAGTTTGATGTATGAGCTGATATTGAAATTTGTTCTTGACTTATTTTATAGCTTGAACACTTAAATACAATGTTTTGAGTATTGTGATATTTGTGTTTACTTATACTTTGACAATAAATTGAGAGTGTGAGCCAAAAGTAATCTGATTAAGTTGAATAATGAGAGTTAATGACCTAATAAGTCATGCAAATATCAAATTAATGATCATACAAATAGAAATCTTGTGTAAGAACTTTGATAATTCGATAAATTGCTTAAGAACTAGTTAAAAACATTAGGTTGTTTTTGTTAATCGAGAGATTACAAATCTAAAATTTCGTTATCAATTCGGGAGTATTAATTGGGATTAAATGATTAAATCTTGAGAGAGAATAATCAAACTTTTTGAAAATCTAAAATTGACACTAAATTGAATCAAAAGTGGTAAAATGAGCAAAATAATGATAGAAAAATCCTAGACTTTTATTCTTGATTATTCTTGTTTTATTGTGACAACTCATTTGATAAGTGATTAAGTTCTCGATAAGATTTAATTGTATTAATTTCTGAATTTATTTTTACTCAACTCATGTTTGATTGTTTAATTTTTTGATTATTTTTATTTTCATTCAAATTATTTTTCATAACCTTTGGTAAAGTTAAATTCATTTAGTTTTAGTTAATTCCTAATAAAATTGATACCTCATTTACTTCAATTTTATGATCGATATACTTGCGAATATTGAGAATTTTATATTAAATAAAACTCATCCAACAAACACTTTTTACCTAACCTTCTATAAAAAGTTCTCCCAACATATTTTATTGATATTATTAGCGACTAATCACTTATAAAACTATGATATGTGCGGTAAGTCAATTTTAGAAATAATTTAAGAAAAATAAAAAATCAAACTTCAAAATAAGACAAATTATAATTCATACTTTATTATATTTATATGTTAATCATTCTATAAAATTTATGTGATATTGACTTTCACAAAATTATTAAAAACTTTGTTATTAGTTCGCTACGCACATACCCCAAATTTTCAATAAATATTAAATAGACTAGAATGTTAGCACACAGTTAACAGCAGAGGTATAAGAAAATACTCCGGAAATATAACGCATTCTTCATCGTCGACACAGAAGTTTCTAAACACTAGTACTGCACAGAAAGTGGTATGTCCTGTTGGCTTATCCACCATGTTACAAACAAAAGACAATCTAAAGAACCACAAGTCACTACAAACGACCTATGTTTTCATCTCGGATAACCCCAAAATAAGAAATGATATTGGGAGTAAACATAGTTACCTAAGATGAAGGGCGGAAAGAAAGACTACTCGGTGAGTCAATCCTCACTACAAATCCGTCTTCTGCATCAGACTCATCACTGGATTTATCCAGTGCTTCGTTCTCACTTGCCTTTCTACCCTTATCTGAAGGGCCAGGGACCTTTGCATTTAACTTTCTAAATTCAAGATTTTTCGATATAGTAGTAGGGCCTTCAGATCTTACAGAAGCTAGTGGACGCCCATGAGACCCAGCTCTCAAAAGCAACTGACTCTGAGATCGCTTTAATTGGTTGTTTGGAAAGCTGTGGGTGCGATATCCCATGTCAACCTTAAACAGACATGGCGTTCTCAGACAAAAAAAATATACGGGATAACGTCCACTAATAGCCAGAAGAAAAGTTTCCAGGAAAATATTGAAAAAGTATACTTATAAAATTTTTGGCATTGTGAGCTTCCCTTCAATACAAATGAAGAGGTTTATCTCGAGCAATAATATATTGAATAAGGCCCAATATTTAGTACTTTAATGCCATGAATCTTTCCTTAAGCCAGGCCACAACTACCAAGTTAAGTCCGTGGAAATTATTTATCATGTGGCCATCCTCAGAAAAAAAAAGTAGGTTCATCAACGTCCATTCAGATAGAGAGAATCAAATAATATTGAAATTTACCATGCTTCCAAAGATGCTCAGTTGCATTGCTCTTGCTGACAAGCTATTTGATGGTTGATCAGCGCCCCTAGGTTTCTGTTTATGTTGCCTTGGCTTGTAGAAATGCTCGGGCCAACTCATGAGACGACCATGCTCTCTACTTGGAGTTCTATGGTTATACTCGACTGAATGTGATAGCAACGATGATGACCTTCTCTGTAGAGAATTGTGAGTCTCAAATGCTGTCATGTCAAAAACTATTACTCTTGCACTCGTCTCAACCTGATACCGTGATTCTTGGTGATGGTAACTGGCTGCAATTTCACCTGTTATGATCAACATCAATTTCTTAACCAAAAAGGACTCATTTCTTTGTCAGGCATCACCAAATACTAGGCAGAATGTAAATAAGTAGCTGAAAATATATGTTCCCATGCTTCTTTTTCTAACCCCGCACATGCCTCCCCTCCCTTACCCTCTCCCCAGGCCTTCACTACCTTCTTCCTCTGTTTTCCATATTTTGTGGTTGAATAAGCAGAGTGCATTAATACTGACCAATTTGTTTCCCAAACATCATCACATTACCTTTTACATAGGACATTAGTGGAATGTGTTAATATTAAGATTTTACTGTGAACTAAATAAGGATTAGAACCGACTATGAAGGGTTTCTTTGTCGATATACTTTAAACATACAAATAGAGGCTGAATAAACTACTGAATTCACACAAGGTCTAAGGATCATCCTATGAATTCAGTCACCGTGCTCCCAAGGAAAAAGGCCGAAAATTATACTTCATGATCATAACAACTAAGTTTATAATGTCTTAAATAAAGGACTAAGATTAAGTTAAGACTTATGCCAACAAAAATGAAAGCCAGATTCTCAAAAGGATAGTAACCAAAACTCCTAGGAAAGACTAACATTTCAGTACAAAAGTAGTAGCTTACATCCCCACTAACTTACCAGCAACACAATTTGGACCATTGAAACTCCCCCCTCCAATTTTTCAGAATAGATAACACAGAAGCCTTTTTACATTTAACCAATCAAAACATGAAAAACATTAAAATATTTTGGAAGAATTAAGCCTAATTTGAGAATATGTTTTCTTCTGTTATTCTTCCATTCTCCATTAATATAATACAATTCAGAAAATTCATCAACCTATCATAAAACCTTCATCACATTGAAACATTTGGCAAACAAATATTACCATGAATGACAGTAAATAAACAACGATAATAGAATAGGGTAAAGCTAACAAATCATGGGGATACGAATGTTGATCACTGTTAGGATCCAAATCCTAACAATTAATCTTAGCAATTTCTATTCCAGCAATTAATCCCAACACCAGAAACTTAATCACAAAAACAAGAGCAAAACAGCGAAGGATAGAATACGAAAAGGAAATCAATGCAATCAGTATATCAATATGCTAAGCTTTCGAGGGCTAGCTAACCTCCTCAGTACATTCTCATAACAAATTCATAGAGATGCTCTCTACCCGTGCCCACACAATCTATTTATTCCCTTTTCTATAACTAATAACTAACTATCCAGCTCAGCCAATTATTTTCCAAATATTTTCCACATTCTCAAAGTGACTTATCTACCCCATTCTGATTTTCCTACTATACTGCTGTTGATATCGAGTCTCAACAATCACACATTTTATGTTAACCAGAAAATAAAAGATTCAGTTATTGTTTTCAGTTTTCTTTCCACCACCAACCTCGCCTCTTTTCTGCCTTTCAAGATAATATATATTACCTGAAATTTCTACATTTGAGGAGATTTCGTTTCCATGTGGATAGAGGGACCTTTGGCTTTCATGAGTAGGCAACAATGCTGCAGGAGGCGTTATCAATTTTTCTTCAGAAACATAGGCTTTTATGAATCCTTCTAAAAGAAAACCAATGGAAAGGTGAGGTACTTCTATCACTTCTCCCATTATATATGTGCTCATCATTGATCGCTCTACAACAAGGGCCCTAAGTTCTTGCATCGACATCTTTTCAAATACTTGAGGAAGCAAAAGTTTTGTAAGAACAATTGCACTTTCCTGAAATCTCAAAAAAATAAATAAATCAAGGAATATGGAGGAGGCATATTGGCGAGGTGTACAGATCAAAAAGCTGTTTTTCCCTACAGGAAACAAGGCCCTAAACTAACTAATAAATCACTGAAAACATCAGATGTTCGACAAAATTAGCATCTTGGTGACAAAAAAACCTTGATGAATTGAATATTAATATATAGGAGCATCACCGTCCTCTTACCTGCCAGAGAAAGTCTTCTACTGCAGGGTCAGACCTAACCATTGAAAGTATTTTCTCACTTTCCAGGAAAAAGCCGAGTACTACTGTTTCTGTTATCATATCACATATATAAGGCTTTCCAGCTAGCACTTCATATAAACCCAGTGTGCTCCCATGGGGAAAGGTTGGATGAACAGAGTGTTTATTCTTTATGCTTTTACTCCTCCACTGCCAAACAAGGACTTTCACTCATGAATTTGTTTGCAAGGAAAATAGAAGTGGTATTCCTAAATAACTGCATGCTAAATACTAACTCATTCTAGAATTTTGTTTACCTTGACAATTCCATTAGAAATAACCCACACACCACTCGGCTTAGAACCCTCTTTGTAAAGTGGCAAACCAAGAGGCTTCATATTTTCTTTGACAGAACCTTCCAGTGGTTCACGTACTGTGGAAGGAAGAGCTCCCAAAAATGGATGAGCACTGATCAGGTTAGTTATTCTCGGAATCTTTACCAACGGAGGATTCCTTAGAAGTCTTTTTAAATCAGTCTGCAGTAGAAAGGTAGGAATAATTGTGAAGTTTGAGCAAAGCAGTAAATGTAAAGTAGAAAATAAAGCAAAAATTACCTGCACAGCATCGTGAAGATGAAGCATTTCCTTTTCTTCCAATAACCCAATCTTCTCAAGGTTTTCCACATAGTCAATTAAATGGTTCAACACTGAATACGTTACTTGTCTTGTTTTCACCACACGCAAAACCTAAACAGTCGTAATCATTTGTTGTTTAGAAATTACAGACCAGCATTTTCAATGACAAACAGGTATCAGATTGTGTAGCTTGCAATTAATGCCCAACTATGTGCATTTGAATTTAAAGCACAATTAAATCTTCCTGGAGACCTCAACTTTACTTCCTAGCATGCAAGAGAATGCTTATGAGGGGGTACCACCCATATCCAATAATAAAGGCAATGTCTCAAGCAAATCGAGGATGAAGCGAAGGATTAATAGGTTCTTATTAACCAACATATCTGCGGTGAAATATGATAGAGAATACTTGTAAATTAGGGATACCACATGCCATGTGAGTAACAAATAAGAATCTATCTTCGAGTGTTTAGGTCAAAACACGGACCAAAAAAAAAAGGGGTTGACATGAATTAACTGACAAAATGGTGAGAAAATTCTCTCAAAATTTCGACCTGTATCTCGAAAATTTACCTTGAATCATATGCCCAACTTGTTAAATGCTCCCAGACAGCTCGATATGGAATAGAACTACCATATTGCCTTGCTATGGTATATAGACCTCAAGCATTTAACCCCAAACAAAATTGCCTAATTAAACACAAGAGAACTATGTGATGACCATTTACCTGAGGAAAAGTTTCGCGAACATCTTCCAAGAATCTTCTAGCTTCCTCTCCTTCTACTTCACTTTCATTAATGACCATAGACGCAATAAAACTATCACCTGCAAGCATAAAGCACAAGGAAAAGGTTAAAAAATATTTATGGAAAAGAATTAAAGTACATGCATAAAAGAAAGAAATCATAGGATCAAGAAAAGGGAGCTAAGTCTCTTGTGAAACATCCTTGGTGGATTCCTAAAGGAGCTTACTTGAATGGAAGAATTATTGAGATGACCAACATTTTGGGACCTTTTCTTCATGTTGGTGCATTGGCTGATCATACCATTTTCAGAAGCCAGCCTCATGTTGGGTGGGTAGAATTGAATCTTTTGAATTTTTTCTTGTAGTTGTGATTGTGTTCATGGTTTTATTTGTATTTCAAGTGTAATGGCTGGGATGATACCAATGCCTAAGTGAAATTTTGTCTCCAAGCTAGATTGTTTTTTTAATACATCAACTTGGAGGCCAGCTGTTTTATTATCATCTTCGTTAATGATCAAAAATCTTATGAATAACTTATATGATGAGCTTGTGAAAATTCTTCTCACTTTTCTTAAAAGCAGTGACACCCTTGAGTATGTTCTCCAATATCTTGTTAAGGTCGTCAACAGACACTGACCAAGACCCTTGATACAGGTTCTCTTCCCTTGGTTATTGAATTTTTAGCATTAACCCTCCAAAGTTGTATCGCTTAACATGCTACACTGGCTTATTGAGTTGTATATGAACCGACATACATGCCTAGTGTATTTCTTTTGTAACGTCGTTTTAGAGTGGAACTTACAAGATCATTTATTTTTCAATTTTTTGATAGTGGGGTCTACCATTGCCAACTGAGCGCCATTCTGAAAATGGTGGGTCCTGTTAAAGGTAAAATTTTAAATTAAAAAAACATGTAATCATATAAATGATAGAATCTTGACGAGGTTAAGGATTTCGTCTATTAGGAGTTGGATCTGAAAGGTTTTGAAAATATTAGGATTCTTTTTAAACAATTTCAAATGTTATAGTCCAACTTATATTTTGGTGGAAACCTTAAGGTTCAAAAGAGACCTTTTACTTTCATGAGAAGGAACAAACACTCAAAATGAATACGAGGTTTTAAAGGAAATCAAAGGTGAACCTTGCTAGTCACAAGAACCATCATGTCGAATTCAATGCAAAAGAGATAGAACAGCTAAGAGGTTTACTCAGAACTCTCTTAGAATCCTCTACATCTTGCTCACTAGCGCAACCCTACTGTCTATTGCCTTAGATAGAGTGCACCCTTTTTTTTTTTGGTCATTGACTATGGTACAATAGAACACATGAAACATATAATCGCACATTTGTTTCTCATAAACCAAGTCACATCTATGATAAGATGGTTCTACCATCAGATCTGTTGGCAAAGAAAGTGCATACATTTCCTCTTCTCTTTAATTAACTAATGTCTTACATATCCCTACCTTAACAACAAATTTGACATCCCTTTCTAAACTTAACGAAGAACTTATTTGTGTGAAGTCATATCTAATAGAAATCATATTTATAATATAAGCAACATGGAAAACTAAAAACAAGGTGTTCAACTAACATAGTAACATCAGAGGATGGAAAAGAGACCAAAAATATATTTAGCAAGGAAAATATGATAACAACAAAAATGAAAGAATATGAGAACATTTAAAAATGTGAGCAAAACTAAACAAAGTAGCTGCTTTCCATTGTGTTGATGAGGCTATAAATTGAGAGCAAAGATTAGCTTACCTATAAAGTCATGTAGTTGCCTTCTTGCAATTCCATGGGCACGTAGAAATGCTGCACAAATATAGCACGCAGATTCCAACCTCTGTACAATGAAATAAGTGACTAGTTTTTGAGGGCAGATGCTTGATTGAAGGAACCTATAGAAACTTGGAAAATTGACATGATGTTTTAAACCCTTCCAATCACGTAAAGGTTCATGTGAGGCCAAATCAATTGCTTCATCAACCGACTGCATCAAAATATTTGCAGTCCTTTGCGTTATCCTTCCCTCATCGATCATCCCCCAATAAGCAGCTTGGACACCTGGTAAAGGAAAAAGAAATTGTAAAGCAAAAGAGACCACTTATGTTGCACCACGAACACAAAAGTGAAGGATTTCTGTTTTGAGCCCCTAGTCTTCATTTTATATAATACTGAATGAGACAAAACAACTATCCAATAAATGCATTATTGGATTTGCAGATGCAGTAAGATGATGAATCTTGTATATATTATATTCATGAGATACAATAATTATCCAGATATTTTATAATATTTAGGGCACGTCAATAAATTTAACCTCATTTATTTTAATGGTAGAATAATACAAGGTATAAGTAATATTTCAAAATTGGAGACATTGGTAATGCTTCCATATAAGATTACATAGCACAACAATACCAACTCTCAAAACACTATTTATTTGCAAGTGACACTAACTCTATAATATTATAGTTTGTTTTAACAATTAAATGATGAGATCAAAACTCTCCTCCTAACCTTCTTAAATTAAGAAGAATATATTTATTCTCTAAGAAATAAAATTCTATTAATTCAGCCACTATTTTATAGAATATCAACGAATCATCTTTAGAGAATCAACTAATTATAGCTATACAATCAGCTAATTATTTCTATAATATCCATAGTCCCCCTCAAATTGGTGCATAGATATTAATCATGCCTAACTAGCTTACAAAGAACTCAAAATTCTATCGTAGTAGCCTTTTTGTGAAAACATCAACAACTTCTTGCATTGAAGGTACAAATGGTATGCAAATGAGTCCGCTTTCAAGTTTTTCTTTTATAAAATGTCTATCAATCTCCATATGTTTTGTTCGATCATGCTGAATTGGATTGTTGGCAATATTAATAGTTGCTTTGTTTTCACACTCCACTGGTTTCTTAAATTCTTCCATTACTCTTTTAAACCAAATTATTTCATAAATTCCTTGAGCCATTATGTTCTACCTCTACACTACTTTTGGCTATCACACTTAGTTTTTTTCCTCTTCCAATTTACTAGATTTCCCTATAAAAATGTGTAGTACCCAGAAGTTGATCATTTGTCAACAAGAAACCTTGCTCAATCTGCATCAGTGTAGACTTCAACTCTCCTTCGATCAATGTTTTTAAAGAATGACGTTTTTCGATTGCAATTTCCATGGAATTAATCAACCAAGCTATGATCAAAGAATTTTTGGAGCTCGATATTGTCATATTTGGATCATCTAATGCCGGCCTTATTGTCTCACTAGTCAAATACCCAAGTTTTCCTCTACTGTCAATGGCCAACTTTATTGTTTGCGACCATTCTAGGTTATTCTAGCCATTCAACTTGTGATTCGTCAATTGAAAAGGCAAGTTTGAGCCAAGAAGATCACAGTTATGTTAGTCATACTCGAACTGCTAAAATCATCATTGGATGATGAGGAGTTTCTTCGCTGGCCAATCGTGGCTAAGCGATAGTCCATTTAGGATTGATTTGAATGAGAAAGAAAATAAATTATTGCAGAGGAGTCGTGGCTCTGATACCATGAAGAAAGAGGACAAAGTAATTATTCCTTGATTTTTCCGTGAATAGTACAAGGAATATATAGGACCATGTAGCCCTAATCACCTACTTAAATCAAGAAGAATCTATTTATTCTCTAAGGAGTAAAATCTCATTAATTTAGCTTACTAATTAATAGAACGTCGACGAACTATCTATAGAGAATCAACTAATTATCTATAGAGATAATTAGCTGATTGTTTTTATAAAATCAACAAAAACAAAATCTCAAGCTAAATTTCAGCCCCTAAAATAGCTAAAACTATAATGTACATACTTTCTATATCTAATCTAATAAATCCTATTTAAGGAAAGATCTTCAAATCCTTATAATTGTACAAAAGACACAATCAACCTTTAATGGGGTATGAAATCAATCAGTGACATTGCCACACAAAATCAGCCTATGATATGGATGTATTAATGCATTAGATGTCAATTATGACAGCTAATATTGTTGAGCCATCAATATATGAGATTAATCTAGCCAACCAACCATTCATGCACGTTATCAAAGTTACCCACATCTAGGACAAAGTTCCTCTAATAAACTTTGTTTTATGATAACACATTAAATCGTTCAATTTTTTTTCTTTTAATCTATTATTCCTCTAACCTTCTAAAAGAATTAGCACCTCACAAAATAGACATAAGTAAAAATTGCAACACCTGAGAAAACTCATATTAGAGAAGTGTAGTTGCTAAGATCATCCATAACATCACAAAGATTTCTTAAAATCAACCAATTTTGCCTGTTAATGCTACCAGACACCTCCAGAACTTATGGAATTTGATCTATAATAGCATTGATTGCAAATTTTTATGTTCTATGAAATTGCAAACCTTGATCACCTCAAGCAATTGATCACAGATTTTTACAATAAATAAACGATACCAAAGAATAGTGAAAGGGAAAAGTCTGACCATTTAAGAAGCGTATGCGAATATCTTTTAGATTTTTCACGTCCAAATTACTCTCAATTTCAGAATCACAATGAGGATGAGCATGTCCTTCCAAATTATTTAAGCTTCCAATGTATCTTTTAACAGTAGGCCAGTCAACAGGCCCAAGTTCCTCATCATCTCCAAGATCACCAAAAGCCTCTAATGCCTTGTTCAACATTTCATACTTAGTAAAGTCCAATATACGTTTCTGCAAAAAAGAGTGGAAATGTTGTGCAGGCTATTTAGTGAGTAGATAATTCTATATAGGATTATTAAGATATAAAGTCGATTGTATTCCAAAACAAAGTATTTGCTAGCTGAAAAGATTTCCTCTAGTTGTAATCATATTTAACAAAAGCAATGGGCAAAATAAATAGTAATATAAAAGTTTGCCAAATGTCATTAAACAATTCTACAGAATAAATAAGGCATATGATCAATCTTACAACAATGTCTATGGCATCAATTGACACATATGATTCATTCTAGACAATGTATCAAGCCCACCTTGGGAGGTGACATCCTATCCATTTGCAAAAAATGCAAAATAAACTGTGTAGTTGATCCGTTCACAATAAGTGTCAGAAATACAATTCCACCAGTGAAGAAAACAAACTGCAAATGGGACCAAAAGAAAGAGTCAACTAACATGTATCTGTTTTCTTTAAAGAAACATTTTTAGTTAGTCTACCAAAGTGGCTAAAATGAAATGATGCAATAATCTATCAGAATAAGCAAATGATAAAACTAAATGCTTCAGTAAGTAATGAAATACTACCCAACTTAGCATAAAGGTTACAATGACTCACCAGGGTTCCTGTCTCGGAGGTGAGATATGTAGAATTGTCGCTAGTACGCTATGCATGTAAAAAAAATAAAATAAAATTAATGGCTATTGTCCGTAAATCATTCATGGGAAACTGGTGACCCAAACAAAACTTCTTTTACATAACAATCCCTCTTAATGTTATGTATTCAAGGAAGGTCAACAAAGAAAACAGAAAAAGATCTATGATATCAAATACTAGATAACTTAAAGAAGACAAAACTTACCTTAACAGATAATGACAGAGATAATGCAACAGCCCCTCGCAAGCCTGACCATGTGAGAATAGTAGCTTCCTTCCAATCCAAGCCATAACCAAACTTTCGTAAAAATGGATATAACACTCCAACAACCACAAACCGCGACAATTGCACATATACATACAAAAGAATCAAATGGCCCCATGAATTTCCTGAAACAAAATGAAGATAACCATCAAGTATCTAAAGGAGCAATCATAGAAGATAATAATTCATGCTCAACTCATTGCCATCTTTAACTCGGTGTCAATGTAAAATAAAAGTTGCCAGAATGTTTTACTTATAATTGTGTTGGCAAATCAGAATATTAAAGGGAAGAATATTTTATTGTTTCTTGCACATATGATGTTTACAAGCTCTCTATTTACACATTTATAACTAGCTACAAATTAAGAGATCATATAATCAAATGTTAATATAAAAAACAATAATTACTATTACAGTTACTGGAAAAAAATTATAAAGATTGAGAATATCAATTGATCAATCACATAAGTTGTCCATTCCTGGATAAGGAAAGGCAATGACATCTAGAAAATTTTAAAAAATGAAATACATTTGTAACATCATAATCTTAGGGATTGTATTTTTTTTTCCCCTTTTTGTGTCACACATACTAGACCTGTATATAAGTCCTACCATTACTAAATAATATGGTATTTGAGCCCTAAGTTTGTCTTTCATATTATGGCATTGTCTTTGTTGATATTATAGAAATAATTTGTTGATTCTCTGGAGATAATTAGTTGATATTCTATAAATTAGTGGCTGAATTAATGGGTCTTAGAGAATAAATAGATTTTCCTTGATTTAAGGTGGTGACTAGGGCTGTATTGTCCTACATGTTCCCTGTACTATTGAAGGAAAAATTACTGCTCTCTTTCTTCATGGTAGCAGAGCCACGACTCTTTCACAATATTTTTTTTCTTTGTTCATTTAAGTCCTAAATGGACTATCGTATAGCGATGATCGACCGGCGGAGAAACTCCTCATTCTCTTATGATGTTTTCAACAGTTCGAGTGTGACTAATCCCAATGTTATGAAGGCAAATGCACAACATAGCTATGATCTTCTTGGCTCGAACTTGGCCTTTTAATTGACAAATCATAGGTTGAACGGTCATAATTACCTAGAGTCGCAAACAATAAAGTTGGATGTTGATGGCAGAGGAAAACACGGCTCCATGATTGAGATAACAAGGTGAAAATTTTGTGATCACAACTTGGTCGATTAATTTCATAAAACTTGCAATCAGAAAATCTCTTATGTTTTTGCCTACAACAAAAGATGTATAGGATGCGGTTCAAGAGATGTATTTGGATATTGAAAATTCTCCTCAAAGTTTCAAACAAAAAACGAAGTTGTGGAAGGCCAAGTAAGAAGACCGTGACATTCCTTTGTTTCGTAACGAAATTGTAACCCTGCCACATGTTATAAAGATGATTGGACTATCTGAATAACAGTGTTTGACAATTAAAAAAGGGAAGAAAATGATAGCATTTATGTTTTTCTTGCATGATTGAATCAAGAATTGGATGAAGTCAAAGGCCATATTTTGGAAAGAAAACCTCTACTCTCTATCAAAGAGGTTTTCTTAGTAGTGACGGAAGAGGAGATGAGGAAAAAAGTGATGACTGTCAACATCAAATCAGAGATTGAAGGAAAAAATAGAACAAATTTGTAAAATTCTTCAGTCTCAAAATTTCTCTAGTTCAAATCCTTCCTGTTCTTTGATTCAGAAAGATAATAATCTAGTTGTCTCTTCCTTCAGTGTAAATTTAGATTATTCATGGATAATCACTCAAGGGGCAACAAATCATATGATTGAGTTCTTTAAATTGTTTTCTTTTTATAGTTCTTGTATAGGAAATCAAAAAATAAAAAATAGCAAATGGTTCCTACTCAGCAATAGTTGGGATTCTACTCAGTAGTAGTTGGGAAAGGATGAATTGTTCTTTCCCCTAATCTTACACTTCACAATGTTCTTCATGTTCCTAAATTGTCCTACAACTTGTCAATCAGTAAAGAAACCAGGCAATGCCACCAAGAAAAGGGGAGAAGTAAGAGCATTCTAAGTGAGCAATTATAATTCAGGGCAACAACCATCTTTAGAATCTCTTCCTTTCACTAAGGAACAAATACAATATCTACACCAAATGTTTAAATCTCAAAATAATCCTAATCCATCATGTTCTCTAGCTCATTCTGGAAATACTTTTCCTATGTCTTTGGCCTATACCAACACTAACGGCCCTAGGATAATAGATTCGAGTGCCACAAATCACATGATTTGTATTCTGCACTTTTTTTTTGTCACATACTCCATGCGCAGGAAATCAAAACGTTAAAATTGTTGATGGTTCCATTGCTTCAGTTGCTGGAAAAGGAACAATGTCTCTCCTTCCCTAAAACTCAAAGATGTCCTTCATGTTCCTAACCTATCATATAATCCATGAGTAAGCTTACTCTTGATCATAATTGTTGACTAATTTTCTCGACTTCTAATTGTGAATTTCAAGATTTAACCTCCAGGAAGATGATTGGGAGTGTTAAACAGAAAAATGGCCTTTATGTTTCTCACAAAGGACGAACCTTTGGAAGAGAAGAACAACAAACTTATTTCAATTCTATTTCAGTTTCTAGTAACAATGAAGTTTATGGCACTATCGACTAGGCCACTGAAGTTTTCACTATTTAAAGCATATGTTTCCAAATTTATTCATAAATAAAAATCCTTCAAGGTTTCAGTGTGAGTCTTGTGAATTATCAAAACATCATTGAGCCATTTTTCCACCACAACCTTACAAAACTTCAAAACCATTTACTATCATCCTTAGTGATGTTTGGGGGCCTTCTAGAATTGCTACATTTTCTAGGAAACGTTGGTTTATTACATTTATTGTTGATCATACTAGTGTCACTTGGGTCTTTCTCTTAAAAGAAAAATCTATTGCTAAAAGAGTCTTCAAAAACTTTTATAACATGATTCAAACACAATTTCATAATATAAAATATTTCAAAGTGATAATGGGAAAGAATTCTTTAACAATATGTTGGGAAATTTTTTGGTAAGAAAGGAATAGTTTGTCGGAGCCAATGTAATAATACAGAGACAACAAAATGGGGTGGTAGGGAGAAAAAACTAACACCTTCTTTAAATAGTTAGGGCTTTAAGCCTTCAAACTAAGGTTCCTAAATATCTTTGGGAGGAAGCACTTGATAAATAGATTACCTACTTGGATCTTTAACTACAAAATACTAATTCAGGTATTTATTGAGTAGTTTCCAACTACTAGATTCGTTACAAGCATTCCCCTAAAAATTTTTGGTGGCTTGACCTTTGTTCATAATCATGATTCCAAATTTTCAAAACTAGATCCTAGAGCATATAAATGCATATATCAAATGGGGTACAAATGTTTTGATCCAATTTGAAAAAAGATGTTTGTGTCTATGGATGTTAATTCATACGATAATAACTACCACCGTTAGGGGGAGTAAAGTATAAGTAAGATGAGTTCTTGGATGGTTCGAATCTCAGGTTTGAGTTTGTTCAGAATGATACCTCTCATGATCATTCACAAAAAGACAACATAAAATTATTAGAAGCAAATGAAGTAAATGTTTACAATGTTGGATTAGTTAATAAACAACCTTTGACAACGCCATCACAATATGATAATACTGGAAATATGGAGATGTATGAGAAATGGTATAAAGGCCTTATATATCATATATTAAACATTATTATATTATTAAATATCAGTAATCATACGTTAATATTAATAAATACAAAAATATGAATTCTTAGAATTTTACTTATTAATAGTAAAAATAAATAATTATTAATTACTCAGAAAAACATATTCTAAACAAAAAGAAGAAATTGTTCCTCTCATATATTAATTATTACTAAATAAAAAAATAAAGAATTAGTTTACTATCAATATATTATTGATTACCTATTAAACAAGATAATATAATATATTATTAATTAAAAAAAACTAACATTACATATTACATATTTTAATATTTTTTATATAAATAAATATAATAAATCAATAAAATAATAAGTTTTACGATCTTATATTCACATTAATTATTAACTATTTATAAATTATAAATAAGGAATTAATAATCTTATTTATTAGTATTATTATATTATAATATATTAAATTTATTATATTAAACTAAATAATATATTATAAAAAAATTAAAAATTATTTTTTGTATAAGTAATAATATGTAAATATGATTAATTAAAAATTAAACTATTTAATGCTTACCTAATTTATGGTTTTCTAATTCTCGATCATCCTCTTATTATGTAGTTGTCCATGGAGAGCAAAACTTGCCATGTTTATACTCCATTATCTTTAGAGGAAAATTTTAAAAGAGAGGGATGTGATGGAATTTTGAGTAAGCATAAAAAAATTTTGACGAGAATTTTGAAATACATGGGTTTTAGGGGAATTGGATCAACTAGACAAGTGTTTGGGGCCTTTTACCCATATTATCTATAGGTATACATATATATATATACACACAAATGGTAATTGGAACTTAGACTGCTCAAATCTTTCACCCTAACAAATAAGTTGTCTTCTTATATAGCTTATTGTTTCAACTTCGAAAGAATCTTATCAAAGAATACCTTATGTAAAATGCAAACAACAAATTAAACTTCTCTCATTAGCAGCATGTTAAAAAAAAAAAAACTGACCTAAATCCTTTTATGATAAGAACTTGTAAAAGATATGAAGACAGCATTGCCTTTCCTCTAAACTTTCAGTTCAAGAAATTTATTTCAATCAGTGCTATCTTAACATGTAAATGCATCAGATATCTCTGTTGTTAGTCCATGAAATAAGCAATACACACAGGGATCATAAATCCTTTTATGATAAGAACTTGTAAAATATATGAAGACGACAATACCTTTTATTTAAATTAGTAAGTCCATAAAACAAGCAGTACATACAAAAGTCAATATGTATAATAATCTTGATCCATGCATCTACACATTAAAACAATAAGAAACCCGAAGACAACTAGTACCTTTATTATGAAAAATATTATTGCTGCTTAAAACACTTTCAGCTATGACAACACCGCTGCAAAGGAAATATAACAATAAGAAATGTCAGCATTACGCTCAAAGATAAACAATATTTGTCCTAATTGAAATGTAAGAAAATCGGACCAGCCAAATATAATGCTTCAAATTATTCAACACTATTCTCCCAACTTTATTCACTTGAGCGCTTACATGAATAACCTAGTCCGATGCAAAGGTACAAATGCAGCTCATTTTCAAATGAATAGATAGGCAGGTATAGGGTAAGAGCATACTTTGGAAACTATGGTCAAATGTCACGTTCAAAAACAAGATCTTAAATGTTAAAAGACTTAAAAGCCAAGAAAATAGATGATAGTGGCTTGTTGAAATATACAGCTTCAAATAAAGGTTTCATTCGACTGTAACATAACAATTGCTTTCAACCTTTCACAATCTAGTGAACTTTTTATTAATGGGAATAGCAAGGAATTTTAAACATTCTAGTAAGTCATCTAATTGGTAAGTTTTACAAATTAAACAAGAAGATTAATTAATTAGTTCAAATATAAATGAAAAACTATAAGAAGGGACACATACTAAAAGCTATTTATTAAAGAGGAACATTTGAATCTAACTATAAATGAGGACACATATTGAACTTATTTATCAACAAGAACTACTTAGTTGACCTATTTACCACTTCAAACAAATGTTAGAATAAATAACCGATAGTTGCAAATATATAATGTAGTCGATTAATCGAAACTATAATGTTGTTCTTCCTTTCCACTTGACAAGAAACTGTCGATATCCTCCATGTTTGGTGGCTATAATTTGTTCATCAAGAACATCCTCTATTTCCTCTTTAAGATAAGGAGTGGCTGAAAGTCTTATAGCTACAATAGGGGATTGCTCATCTTGTCCATGATAAACAGTTAAGTCCACAACATTAAAGATAGGACTTAGTTCCATGTCACTTGATAATTCCAAAACATAAGCATTACCAGTTGTCTTCTTGGTGATCTTATAAGGTCCAACATTTCGTGAATGAAGTTTCTTATGTTTCCCTTTTTGAAAACACTTCGGACGAATCTTAACCATCACCATATCCCCTTCACTGAAATTCCATCAATCGACGATTTCTTTGTAAGACAAATTGCCAGTTATTATTGTTCATTATATCTCATCAAAAATGTCCCTCGTGTTGTGTAAAACCTTCAGCTTCAATACTAACTCCTGTTGTTTGTGGTAAAGGAACCAAATCAATAAGCTTACTTGGTTAAACTCCTAAAACTATCTCAAAAGGGCTCTTACTAGTAGACCTATTTATAGATCTGTTGTATGCAAATTCTACCATAGAAAGAATTAGTTCCCAATTTTTCACATTGTCTCCAACTAAAGATCTTAACAAGTCCTCCAAGCTTCTATTCACCACCTCTATTTGTCTATCAGTTTGGGAATGGAAAGAACTTGAAAATTGAAGCTTAGCGTTTAATGTTTTCCATTGAGTAGATACAAAAAAACTCATAAACTTTACATCACGATTAGAGACAATGGTTAAAGGTAATCATGGAGATGTACAACCTCTCTGAAGAAAATTTTAGCAATATGGGCAGCATGATAAGTCTTGACCAATATATTTGCAAATGCTTTCATAACTAAATCACATGGCTTATCCACAACATAGGCATCAAGAACATACATATTCCTGCTTCCTATAGTCAAACTTACCATCATATTTGCAAGTGCACTCACAGCTTCTCCTTTATTCCTATG
>JANTPM010000001.1:23499226-23516475 GCA_025434745.1 Erythroxylum divaricatum
TACATATTCCTGCTTCCTATAGTCAAACTTACCATCATATTTGCAAGTGCACTCACAGCTTCTCCTTTATTCCTATGTTGTACTAATTGCGTATCTTCATTCAAGTCTACTTCTCTTCCATCAGCCACTACAACACAATCTTCATCAATAACACCAATGACATATCATCAAGTTTTGAACCACCAAGCCAGAACCCTAAGTACTTGCTATTTAATCTTTTCAGCTTCATGTTCTGTTATTTTAACTTGTTGTCCTATTCTTTCAACTTGTTGCACTGTTGTTTCAACTTGTTGTTTAAGTGTTTGAACTTCTTGTTCTATTTTTCTTCCTCTTTAATGCTATGATCATCTACTACTGTTGAACTCTCCATGTCATCATCATCTTTCATTGCCAAACTCTCCATATCATCAAGTATTTGAGCACCTTTTACATGTAAGCTCAAAGAATCGAATTGATCTACTAAATTTGAGGAATCAAAATCAGTACATGATTTTTTGTTGGGAAATATCCAGTTGGATATTTCCTCGATATTATTGACTCCTAAATAGTTAGGAAATCAGATATGATATTATGTACAGATATCAGGATATAATGTTAAGATATTAGTTTCCTAGAATAGCCCCCTCTATTTGTATATATACTTGTATCAATGTACTGATGAAATGTTAGTAAAATACAACAGTTTAGAATTTTTGCATGGTATTAGAGCCATACTTGAACATTTAAAAAACCCTAGCCGCCACCTATTGTTTCTAATCTCACCAATCTATGTCAATCATGTCTGACAATGGTGAATCCTCTAACCCAGTTCAAACACCTCCTCCACACAATACTATCTCAGATTCTCATTCCATTCAGATCATCACCATACGACTGAATGGAGAGAACTTTCTTCATCGATCCCAATTAGTGAGATTGTACATCAGTGAGAGAGACAAGATTGGATATTTGACCAGCGACAAAAAGTAATCTACGGCGGATGATCCTACACAAGGAATATGTGGTTGGTAAATTATATGGAGGAAGATATTAACTTCAACTATATGTGTTACCATACAGCTAACGAGCTATGGGACAACGTGCATCAGATTATTCTGATTTGGGAAAGCAGTCCCAAGTGTATGAACTAACTCTCAAATTGGGTGAGATCCACCAAGTAGAGGATAACCAAATTTCTAAGTTCTTAATTGGACTTAATGTTGAGTTTGATGAGGTTAGAGGTAGGATTATTGGAAGACAACCACTTCCTACCATTGGAGAAGTCTTTGCAAAAGTCCAACGTGAAGAAAGCAGACAGTTTGTGATGCTTGGCAAACGAAATCCTATGTCTACTATTTAAACACAGCACTAGTTGCTAGGAATATTACTGGTCGTACTAGGAAGATTGAGGAAAAGTCACGGGTTTGGTGTGACTATTGCAATAAAGCACGAAATACTTGTGAAACATGCTGGAAACTCCATGGAAAGCCACCAAATTGGAAGGGATCACATTAAGGTAAATTTAATAAAACTTCCTCTAGTGATTCGACTCACTATGAAAAACACAAAATCCCATCAGCACATGAGGTGGATGCTGGATAGTTCTCACAAGAGCAGATTAACTATATTTTGAAGCTTTTGAAACCCAAAATTGAATCCTCAAGTGCTTCTAATACCTCTGTGGCACAAACTGGTTGGGATTTTACTACTTTATCATGCTCCTTTCCATATAATTCCACTCCTTGGATCATTGATTCAGGAACATCTGACCATATGACCAGTTCTTCTAATTTATTTCATACTTATGACCCTTGTTTTGGTCATGAAAAAATTCGTATAGCTAATGGATCATTTTCTACTATTGAATTTTTAATATGGACAAAGTGTAGAGTCCACTTACAAGAATTGGGCTTGGGCTTGGGTCAACCATTGTCCAAATAACTAGAACTAGTTGTTTGGATAATTGACCCTTACCACTTATAAACCCTTTAACATTTTTATGTTTAATCAATATGGGACACTCTAACACTCCCCCTCAAGTGCAACTGAGACTGGACATCCAATTGTCACTTGAAATATACGCAATGGTAACTGAACCAGGCCGCTGGGACTAGACATCCAGACGGACAATCGGGAAATTAATAATCCGGACCAAACCTGCTCTGATACCACTTGTAACGGTCTAGATCACCCGCTTACAGATATTGTTCGCTTTGGGCCTTGGCCCAGCCAAGCCCACACAGTTTTGTTTTTCCCAAGACCTTCCCAGGAGGTCACCCATCCTAGAACTACTCTCACCCTAGCACATTTAACCTCGGAGTTCTGATGAGATCCAATCCGTTAGGCCATGAAAAAAGCGTCTATAAGAGAGAGGTATCCGCATCCTTATAAGGCGTACTTCGTTCCCCTCTCCAACCGATGTGAGATCTCACACTTTCCACCCTCTTTAGAGCCCTCTTTGAAGTTCAGCCTAGCTGGCACAACGGTTCGGGTACTAGCTCTGATACCACTTGTAACGGCCAGATCACCCGCTTACAGATATTATCCGCTTTGAGCCTTGGCCCAGCCAAGCCCTCACGGTTTTGTTTGTCCCAAGGCTTTCCTAGGAGATCACCCATCCTAAAACTACTCTCGCCCAAGCATATTTAACCTCGGAGTTTCGATGGGATTCAGTGCATTAGGCCATGAAAAATGTGTTTGTAAGGGAGAGGTATCCGTACCTTTATAAGACGTACTTCGTTCCCCTCTCAAATCAATGTGGGATCTCACACTTTCCACCCCCCTTAGGGCCTAGCCCTCTTTGGAATCTAGCCTAGTTGGCACAACGGTTCGGGTACCTGCTCTGATACCATATTGAATTTTTAATATGGGCAGAGTGTAGAGTTCACTTACAAAAATTGGGCTTGGGCTTGAGCTTGGGCTTGGGCTTAGGTCAACCATTGTCCAAATAACTAGAACTAGTTGTTTGGATAGTTGACCCTTACCACTTATAAACCCTTTAACATTTTCATGTTTAATCAAAATGGGACACTTTAACATCTACTATAGTTGGTAAAGGTTCAATGACTCTGTCCTCAAATATCTGCCTTAAATCTGTTTTATGTGTTCCAAAACTAGCTTATAATTGTTGTCCGTAAGCAAACTAACCCATGACTCTAATTATACCAGTACTTTTTTTGACTCATATTGTGTTTTTCAGGAACTAACTTCGAGGAAGATGATTGACAGTGCTAAGTTGATAGATGGTCTCTACTACTTAGTAGATGATAACTTGAAGAATAAAGAAGCTCTTGGCTTAAGTAGTATTCATTCTACCCCTGCTAAAGAAGAGATTTTGCTCTGGCATAATGGATTAGGACATCCTAATTTCTCTTACCTAAAAAGACTTTTACCTCATTTGTTTAAGTTTACGGATTGTTCAAAACTTCATTGTGAGCAATGCATTTTATCTAGAAGTCATAAGATTTCTTACCCTACAAAACCATATCAACCATCCAAACCATTTTACTTAATTTATAGTGATGTTTGGGGTCCATCCCACGTTAAAACTCTTATCGGGAAAAAATGGTTTGTAACTTTTATTGATGATCATACTGAGTTATGTTGGGTCTATTTAATACGTGAAAAATCTAAAGTTGCTCAAATCTTTCAAAACTTCCATAGCATGGTTGAAACTCAATTTCACACATGCATTGGTATACTTCACTCTAACAATGGTACCGAGTATTCTAATGAAGTCCTTGGGAAATTTCTTAAGTCGAAAGGCATCGTTCACCAATCTATGTGTGTTAACACTCCTCAACAAAATGGTATTGTCGAGAGGAAAAATAAACATTTACTAGAAGTCGCTCAGTCCATTATGTTTATAATGAATGTGTCAAGATACCTTTGGGGTGAGGCTGTTTTGACTGAATCATACTTAATTAACCGAATGCCTAGCCATGTTTTGTATTATGCAACACTCTTAGATATGTTTAAACAACGCTTTCCCAAAAATGGATTTTACTCTACTCTTCTTCTTCGGTTATTTGGGTGTACTGTTCACCACTCAAATAGGGGAAACTCCAAACAAGATCCAAGAGCTGAAAAATATGTCTTCATTGGGTATGCTATAAGTGCTACAATCCTTTAACTAAAAAAATTGTTGTCTCCATGGATGTCACATTCCTAGAACATAAAAAAATTTTCTTCAAGGTGAGAACTCTAATGAAACAGAAATTTTTTGGGCCATTACTCCTAATCCCCTACCCACGGTCATTATTGATCACAATATAATTTATGACAATGAAGCCAAAGATACTACTTCTAATCTGTCCATGCCAGGAAATCCTGATTCATCCACAGGGGGGAGAAATACTACTGTCCGCTCCTAAGGAATGAAATACTGAGCTTCGTGTTCATACTAAAAGGAAGAATCAATTGAGAAGTAGAGAACAACCTACAATGCACAGCCTCTCAAATCCCCCGGAGAAGGAACCTGGGAACAATTCAGGTAACCCTCATGCTACTTTACCCCTTATTGTGTCTAGTAATGATCAACCTATACCTACTGACCCACAAATTACAAGTGATATTTGTACTTATCTCTCCTACTGACCCACAAATTACAAGTGATATTCGTATTGATCTCTCTGCTGATAATTACCTACCTATAGCATTTAGAAAGGGGAAACGGGCTTGCACCAATCATCCCATATCAAAGTACCTATCTTATGGGAAACTGTCACACACACATAAATCATTTATCTCTAAACATAAATCATTTATCTCAAAAATCACTAATAGGTTTGTGCCAAGAAACATTCAGGAAGCACTTCAAGATCCATATTGGAGATCAGTCGTTATGGAAGAAGTAAATGCTCTTGAGAAGAATAAAACTTTGGAAGTTGAGAACTCTCTTAGAGACAAAAGTTTGGTAAGTTGCAAATGGCTTTAACTATTAAGTCTAAGCCAATGGTAGTGTGGGAAGGTTGAAGGCAAGATTAGTTGCTAAGAGATTTACTCAAACATATGGCATTGACTACCAAGAGACATTTGCTCCTATTGCAAAGGTAAATACAATTCGAGTATTGCTATCCCTGGGTGTAAATTTTGAGTGGACTTTACATCAACTAGATGAAAAAAATACCTTTCTTAATGGAGACCTAAAAGAAGTCTTTATGAGCTTACCCCCAAGTTTTGAGGATACCTATGGGAGAAATAAGGTGTGCAAGCTAAGAAAGTCATTATATGAACTAAAACAATCCCCTAGAGCATGGTTTGACAGGTTTGGAAGGGCTGTGAAGAGCTACGGCTATTGTCAAAGCCAAGCTAACCATACATTTTCTACAATCGGCCCAAGGCAGTTATACAATCGATTCTTATTGTTTATGTAGATGACATTATCATAACAGGAGATGACGTATCTGAAATAGTAGAGTTGAATGAGATCAAAAATCTTGGACTCTAAAATACCTCCTCATAATGGAATTTGCTAGATCTAAGGATGGGATATTTGTTAACCAACGGAAATATATTCTGGACCTATTGAATGAGACCGGATTACTAGTATGCAAGGCAGTTGATACTCCTATTGAGATTGGTGTAAATTTCAAACTAGTTCAACCTAAAAACGCTATTAATAAGGAGATATACCAAAAACTAGTTGGGAGATTAATATACCTGTCACACACCCAACCTGATATAGCATTTTTTGTGAGCTAGTGAGTCAATTTATGCCCTCACCAGGCCAAGCACATCTGGATGGTGTATACAGGATATTAAGATATCTAAAAGGAACTCCTTGGCAAGGTTTAATGTTTCGTAAGCAGAACAACCTTCAAGTAGAAGTCTATACTGATGCTGATTCGGCAGGGAGTGCTACAAATAGAAGACCAATTTCAGGTTGTTGCACATTTGTTGGTGGTGACTTGGAGGAGTAAGAAACAAAGTGTTGTTGCAAGAAGCAGTGTTGAAGCTAAGTTTCGTGCAATGGAACATGGAATTTGTGAAGTCCTATGGATTAAAAGGGTACTGGAGGAACTACAAATTTCTATTTCAATTCCTATGAAAGTGTATTGTGACAACAAAGATGCAATTTCAATTGCTCACATGTTGAGGTTGACAAGCACTTCATCGAGGAAAAGATTGAAGAAGGATTAATTTGTGTTCCCTATATTCCAACACCACAACAGGTAGTTGACATTCTTACAAAGGGATTACACAAGAGGCAATTCAATGTTCTAGTTACCAAGTTGGCTATGGATGACATATACAAGCCAGCTTCAGGGGGAGTGTTGGGAAATATCCAACTGGATATTTCCTCGATATTATTGACTCCTAAATAGTTAGGAAATCAGATATGATATTATGTACAGATATTGGGATATTATGTAAAGATATTAGTTTCCTAGAATAGCCCCCTCTATTTCTATATGTACTGATGAAATGTGAGTGAAATACAACAGTTTAGAATTTTTGCATTTTTCAACAATGATTTTCCGATATGTAGTGTATTGTTGATCAATATCAGTCCCTTCTTCTTGTTTATTACCATATGCTCCATGTTCAACATTAAGTATAGGTTGTTGGTTGGTCTAACTTTTTTTTTGTGGGAGTTTTGACTTTTAGGAAATGTAGGTCAAGGTTGTCCAGCCTCTCCAAAATTTGTCAAATGTGTTTTCTTATGGGAGTTGTTACATATAAGTTGGTTTTCAGTGATCACTGATGCCCAATTTTTTTTGCAATATTTATAAGTATTTCATCTTGCTCTAAGTCGCGGAATATTATTCTATATGTGAGTTCCCTTAATGGAATTAAAGGTAGCTTAGCTCAAGTTAGAAATTGCCCTAACCCCAACTTTAGTAACAACAAGACTAGAAGGAAAAAAAGGCAAACATCGCTAATGGGATTGTAGATTTGGAATGTTAAGGCTTGAATAGCCCGAATAAGCAACTAGCAATCAAGGACTTTCTTGGCCTTAAGAAAGCTTATTTTGTTGGTCTCAAAGAAACTAAAATAAAAGAAGATTACAGAGGACTTAGTTTTTTGCAAAGAGGATGGACTACACTTAGCAATCATTTAGCTTAGTGTTTTTGCAAAGAGGGTAGACTACACTTAGCAATCATTCAGCTCATCTCAATGGCAGAGTCATTTTATCCTCTGATCCCTCTATCATCCATTTATCAAACTAGTACTACTCTGATCAACTCACATTGCGAGTTGACTCTTAAGAGATTCCAGTTTACCCCTGGCTATTATTGTGGTATATGCTGCAAATTGGGAATTCCAGAGAACTAGACTATGGACTAGCTTGCAAAGGCTTGGATCTAGCATTACATCCCTATAGATCCTAGTAAGAGATTACAATTGTACACTCTCTCCTTCTAAATTACAAGGTAGTTTGCATTGCTAGCACTCTAGCTTTCATTAATTATCTAACCTAAGAGCTAGTCTAAGCCTAATGGACCTAAGATACACTAGTCCCATATTTACATGGAACAATCAATAGAGTGGGGTGAGATTCATTCAAAGGAAGCTTGAAAGGCAACTGGTGAATAGATCCCAGTTTAACCAATTCCCTAATAGTCATGTTTCCTTTGGTAACTTTCTCTTTTCAGACCATACTCCTATTTCGACAAAGCTTAACCATCCAGCAATAAAAATAAGATCTCGATTAAATTTTTTAATTCTCTCCTCCATCATTCTGAGCTAAGTCTGATAGTTGACAATGGACTAAGGACTACATGTAGGGCTCGCAAGCATACAAATGTGCTCAAAAATTAAAAGAGATCAAAGCTGGGTACATCCATTTGTTTTTTATTTTTGGAAATTAAAACTATATTACGAAAGCTGAAACTAATACACTATCCTTTGCAAGGATCCTACAAGAATCCTACAGGAAGACATGAGAACAACTACATTACTCAAACATGTACACAAATTACACTTCAAAAATCAGGTAGACCAAATCAATCTAAGTTCATGGCTGATGTAGTTTTGTTTCCCTTTGGCTATCAACATCTCTCTAAGCAAATTAACTATCGTCTCTACTAGTTCATATTTATGAAGCTCCTCTTTCTTGTAAATTCCCCTCTATATATAATAGACCACCATCAGAAATGATGTCTCAATAATAAGACTATCCCACTGGCCAAGTTTGGAGTACCCAATGATGTCATTCAATGTTTCTTCCCATTCAAATGAGAACCTTGGAATTCTATTTGTTGGAAGGTAATGTTGATCTAATAAGGAATGACGAGTAGCCTTTGATCATCTTAATAATGCTCAAAAGGCCTTTTTTGAAGGCGACTGAGGTAGTTGAGTTTTGAAGGCTATTGAGGTAGCTAATTTGAAGAAATATGAATCTTTAGAAGCTTACAACTCCTAGTTAAAAGTCTAGAATTTGATGGCTACAGGACGGAGATAGGAACTCAAGATATTTTCATTATATGATACAAAATAAAAGGAACAAAGGAAGAATCTGCTCATTCAAGAATTAAGATGGGTACATAGTGAATAAACAACACCAGCTCAAATAATTGGCCTATAGCATGTTGCAATGTGATTTACAAACTAATATCCAACATACTAACAACTAGATTGAAGAGGAGACTACTGAGCTTATTAACCCTTGTCAGGGTGCTTATGTGAGTGGATGAAGCATAGGGAACAATATTATTCTTGCTGAAGAGCTTTTCAAAGGATACAACTCCAATAAGCATATTAACAGCTATGCTTAAAAATTGATTTTCCCAAAGCTTTTGATTCAAATAATTGGAGCTTCTTACTAAGTACTCTTTAAGCTATTGGTTTTCTTAGCAGGTTCATTGGATGGATTCAAGCTTGCATTTCCAAAGTATCCTATTTTCTTATAATCAATGGGGACCCTTTAGACCTTTTTAAAGGAGCTCAAGGTTGAGATAAGGTAATCACTTGTCTCCTTACCTTTTTGAAATCATAATAGAAGAGTTGAACAGGATTATCTCTTTGAATATAGTAACAAATCCTAACTTCAAGTACCATCACTGATGTGGGAAGTTAAAGATCTCTTAACTTTGATTTGTGGATGATCTTTTGCTGATATGTGAAGAATATGTGTGAATAAGAGTTGTTTTGCTCTATATCGTATTTCTTAGAGAATGCAGTACATATATACATGAATAGGGGATACCGAATAGGATAGAGAATCTATACAAATAAAGGAAATAATCCTAAGATAATGCTTATCCCTAAGATAATGTTATCTAATCAATATAATTTGATTACAATCATATTATCACAATATTATGTGATAATACCGTATCTTGACCACACTTCCCCTCAAGTTGGATCATAGATATCAATCATGTCTAACTTGCTAATACATTCTTCAAATACTTGTCTTTGAAGTCCTTTGGTAAATACATTTGTTGTCTACTTCTTCATTGGTACATAAGTTAGGCATATTGTTCCATCTTCTATCTTTTCCTTGATGAGATGTCGATCAACTTTAACATGTTTTGTTCTCTCATGGTTGACTGGAGTGTGTGCTATGCTTAGGGATGCCTTGTTATCACAATAATGTTTTATAGGTGACTCAAAAATGATTTCCAATTCTGTTAGCACTCTTTTCAACCAAAGACTTTCACAAATTCCTTTTGCAACTGCTCTAAGTCAACTTCTGCACTACTCTTGGCTACCACCTTTTGTTTCTTACTTTGCCACGTGACTAGATTTCCCCACATGAAAATGCAATATCCAGTGGTTGATCGTCTATCCTCTTCTAAACTTGCCCAATCTGAATCAATATATATTTCAATTGTTCTTTGATCTCCCTTTTTGAATGATAATCCTTTCCCAGGAGTACCCTTTAGATACTATAAGATCTTATAGACTGCCTCAAAATGCTTACTCTTTGGTGCATGCATGTAGCGACTTACAGCACTCACGATGAAAGCAATATTTGGTCTAGTATGAGACAAATAAATTAACCTTCCCACTAGTGTTTGGTATTCTTCACGGTTAACTAGTTTATCTTCTTCATCTTCAAACTATGTACTTTCAGTAGGAGTGGTGCTGAGTTTACATCCTAACATTCCTGTTTCCTTCAAGAGATCAAGAATGTACTTCTTTTGTGAGATGTAAATCCCTTTCTTTGATCTAGCTACTTCCATGCCTAGGAAATACTTCATTTCTCCTAAGTCTTTAAACTCTTTCCTCAAGGCTGACTTGAGTCTTGTAATTTCCTCTTCATCATTACCAGTTACAACAATATCATCTACATACACAATCAAAATCGTCTTCTTACCTTCTCTAATTCTGAAGAACATTGTATGATCAGACTGAGCTTGTGTGTATCTTTCTGTTTTCAGGACTTTGGCAAATCTTTCAAACCAAGCTTGTGGTGATTGTTGCAGCCCATATAGGGATTTTCTTAGTCTGCATACTCTGTTTCCTCCTCCTCCATTATCAAAACCTGGAGGCAGTTTCATATATATTTCTTCCTTCAATTTGCCATTCAAGAAGGCATTTTTAATGTCAAGTTGTTGAAGGGGCCAATCGAAGTTAGCAGTAACAGATAGCAGTAGTCTGATAGTGTAGTCCATCCCATAGGTCTGAGTATAGCACTTTGCTACCAATCTCGCTTTATACCTCTCAATGGAGCCATCAGCCCTATATTTGACTGTGAATATTCACCTACACCCCACAGGTTTCTTCCCCATTGGCAAATCAACTTCTTCCCACATTTCATTTTTTTCAAGTGCTCTTATTTCTTCAAAAAAATGCTTCTCTCCATTCTGGAACTTTAAGAGCTTCTTGGATACTATTGGGAATGTCAATTCTGTCCAGATTAGCAATAAATGCTTTATATTGAGAAGATAGAGCATCATAAGAGACAAACCTCTCAATCGGGTGCAATAGTACATGTCGGATTATGTAGCAATATCTAGAAGATTGTATAGAATTCATATAAATCCCTAATTTTTAGGGATTATAATAAGATATAGATTTCCATGTATCTTAGGGAATCTGTTGTATATTTAATATAGATAATTGTATATATATACTATGGTTGTAACCTAATGATGAATGAGAATGAAAGTATTCTTCTCTGCTATTAATCTACATGGTATCAGAGTTGTTGGCTCTTTCCTAAAAAACCGTGATTTGTTTCTCTGGTCATACTGACCGAGAGCATATAACAAAAAAAGGAACTATCCTATTTTGTAAGGTAATGAAGTTCAAGGAAATATAATCCATCTAGCAAACCATCTTTCACATAGTATTAGAATTATGGGAAGAAGGAGGTCCACTACATAAAGTTTCACAAAAGGAACTCAATCAATTAAATCCCTACCAAATCCTACCATCTTTGAACATATTTTTAACTTCCAAATGGCTCGAATTCTAGAGAGAATGGATTTCAATATGTTATTTAAAAATAGGAATTGAACATGCTGGAGCCTAAAAAGACTCCACAAACTATATCAATGCCAAATAATCAATTAGTTTTTTCAAGAAAGTATTATGTCATTTTGGCAATTTGTTCAAGTCAAACTAATCTTTGGATAAGCATACCATTATCAATGAGTAAACAAAAAGAAAACAGACTTTGAGTTTCAACATAAACCCCAGAAAGATTCAGCAGAGTGTGAAAAGTAGGAACCTGTTCAAACTTTACTTTTACTGTAACATATTTATAAATATTTTAATTGCTCCGTTTTTGCGATAACATGATTATTGATAATCCACTAATCACAATATATTTAATATAAGCATCTCTTACCTCAATATGAAAATTAATGTATTTGCTATATATGCGACCATTTCCCTACAAAATAGAGAAAAGAAAAAAATGAAAGTGAATAATTAATCAAGATTAACTTATCGAGCATGCACTTTAGATTAAAAGCCATGAAGAAGAAAAATTGTAGGATTATAACTTATATAATGTGCGGAGTCTAGGCTCTCACTACTATTTATATTTCGTGTTGACAAAACTAACTAGGAAAACCAGAACTCAAGTTATGTGATTTTATTCTTTGACTGATACATCTGAAATAAGAAAAATATAGCCAATATATAATCAATATCCTAACTAAAATACAGACAGTATATAATCAATATTCTAACTACTTATTTCTACTAATCTGCAACATATCTTATTCTGAATCTAGGATAAGATTTTTCTATTTTATTGAGATCATTATCTACTAGATATCAGTTTTCCTAAAGTTGGTGCAAAACTGTCCATCATGTCCAACTTGCTAACTTGAAGTTCGAATGGTTGTCTTATGTCTGCAACTTGTTGTTTGGTGGGAATGAATGGAGTAGAGATTATTCCTGCTTTAAAGTTTTTCCTTAATGAAGTGCTTATCAATCTCAACATATTTTGTCCTGTCAAGAAGTACTGGGTTATGGGCAATACTTATGGTTGCCTTTTTGTCACAATACAATCTCATAGGAAAACTTAATAGACTTTGATGATCTTCCAGAACTCTTTGTAGCCATAGAACTTCACATACACCTTGAGTCGTTGATCTAAATTTTGCTTCTAGCAACTACACTCTATTTCTTACATCTCCATGTGACTAAGTTGCCCCAAAGGAATGTACAATATCTAGACTTTGATCTTATGTCAATAGCTGATCCGGCCAACACTCTACTTTCATTTCTTTTTCTTAAAAAGGCCCTTTTCAAGAGTGCCCTTTAAATATTGAGACAAGTAGATCAGTCGCCCTACCAATCTCTTGTGCCTTCCTGTATCTATTGGGATTCCATCTTTAACATCTCCAAGTTTGCATTAGACTCCACTGGAGTGTTTGAAGGCTTGCATCCACTCATATCAGTCTCCTTTAAGAGATCTAAAAATATAATTCCATTATAAAACCACAATTCCCCGTTTTGATCTTGTTACTTCCATTTCAAGAAAATATCTTAAGTGACGTAAGTCCTTAATTTCGAACTCCTTGGCTAGTCTTAGCTTAAGTTTCCTCATTTCTTCTATATCATCTCCAGTTAAAATTATATCTTCCACATAGACAATCAGAACTGAAATTTTGTCTTTGACGGATCTCTTAGTGAACAAAGGATGGTCAGATTATCCTTAACAATAACCTTGACCCTTAAAAAACTTTGTGAATCTTTCGAACCAAGCTCTGGGAGACTACTTAAGACCGTACAAGGATTTTTTTTACTTTGCATACCTTGGTTCAAAAATTTTCAGAGAATCCAAGGGGAGGCTCCATATATACTTCATCTAGATCTTGATTTAAGAAAGTATTCTTTACATCTAACTGATTTATAGGCCAGTCAAGATTAATAGCAATTGAAAGGAGGACTCGAATCGAGTTTAATTTTGTCACTGGTGAAAAAGTGTCATAATAATATATGTCATATATCTGGGTAAAGCCTTTAGCAACTAGCCGAGCCTTGTACCTCTCTAAGGATCCATTAGAATTGAACTTTAGAGTTACCCTTTTACATCCAGCAACCTTTTTTTCATTTGGTATATTGACTTCTTCCTACGTTGCATTCTTTTCCAAGGCTTTCATCTCTTTAAAGATAGCTTCTTTCCACTCCGGAACTTTTAGAGCCTCCTAAATACTGTTGAATAGGAATACTAGATGCTTGTGAAATAAAGGTATAATACATGGGTGAAATATTTTTGTAGGACACAAAGTTAGAGTGAGGATGTTGTGTACAAGATCTAATACCTTTACTAAGAGATAAAGGGAGATCAATTTGAGAAGACGAGTTTAGCTTAGAATCACTTACAAGAATTCTAAGAACTAAATATGCCTACTCAACCCTTTATGGACAAGCTATCCTGAATTTTTCTACAAATTTGAGATTTCAATTAGAAGGTGTGATGCTTTCTTCTAATAGTGATTTTTTGACCCTAGGAGTGACCCCTAATTTTCTAGCCTCCATTGCCTATGTTCTTCACTACATTCCAATAATTCTAACCTAAGGTTCTAGCAATCAAAAACCAAATTCCAGTCATATCAAACCCTGAAATTCTAGCCTCAATTTCCAGCAACTAAACCCTAAAAACCCAGCTACCACATCTGAAATCTCAGTATTCCAAGCTAAAATACGAAATTTCAGCATCCAAACCTGAAACTTGATAATCCATCGGTCTAATATCAGCCATGTTTCCCAAATTTTGTGAGTTTAGCTACTAGGTAATATTTCTTATATTTGTCCAACATCAAAAGCTAAATCTTTCTTATTGATAGTGTAATTATTACATAGTATATAAAGCCTTATCTAAAGAGAGGAATGATGCACATATTATGTCTATTCCATAATAAGCCCTTTTATTGGAGATTCTATAATTACTTCTAACTCTAGTAAATTAAGGTTTTGAATATTCTAAAACAATATAAAAAAACTTCAATATGTAATGAAAACTACTAATAGTACCATGGCAATACTGTTCATTCCATGTATAATGGGTGAAGAGCACCATATGGTATTGTTTAGCACTCATGAGCAGTAACAAATGGTATTGTTTATGATGCCTAAAAATTCTGCAATAATATTTAGTATGTTTTCTCTATTCTAGCATGAATTTGTGCCCTATTTTGTTAACTTAGACTTCCAATTCATTGCTTAATTAGTTCTATTTTATTTTGCAGTAGTCTTGCTGAAATTTAAGAATTTTGGAGCTAAAATAGGAAGGATTGAAGAGATAAGGTTAGATATTCTATATGCAAAAGGACTCCAAAATAGGCATACAAAAGTCTTCTAAATTAAGAAAAAACTTCCTAATCAGGATAGAGCAAGGAAGCTACGAATTTTGCTCCTTTTTTGCAGTATAAAAAGGAGCTTCCACATATCAAAGAGAATAATCGACATAATTTGCACAACTTGCACTCAAAAGAGGAGGTTGGGAGGAGGCGATTATCCTAGTGTCAGGGTTTTTCATTATATTATTTCCATCATGTTTCGTCTAAATTTATTAGCAATTGTGTTTTTGTTTACAAACAAGTTAGCTTAATTTCTTTTTAGTGCCAAAGGGAGGCTAAACCGAACCTCATTCTGCCATGATTTGATTGTTTAAGTGTTCTCTTTCAATACACAAATTTATGGTTTATTTTGTTTCCAATGCTTCTTTGATTTTTATGCATGTTGTTCATTAAAGCAACCTGAAACATGGACCTTTAATTGAGCATGGAATTCTTAGGTGAATTGATTACTAGATCATGATAAAGCATACTTAGAATTACTAAGACAACCTGAAATATTCGACTCTTGGATAATTTTGGTGATGATATTACATGATTCTCATTGATTTTTAATGCTTCTAGATAGTTTTTGATTGATTACGTGACCTTAAAAAACTGGGTATTTGATGTCAAAAATTGGTCTAGATAGTTAGTTAGAACCTAAACTATTACTGACTTTATTGGAGAAAACTGCACAAATTCATGTAAAGAAAGTATGTTTAGAGCTTTTCATGGTAGAGGGGGTGAGGGAAAGCTGAACTTTGGTATGCTTTTAGTTAATTAATTGTTTCTTTAAGTACTATTGCATTAATTTTTAGTCAATAACTTCATAATCGGCAGCTTGAATAGTAGTTAAAGGTGTGATTTTGAGTATTAGTGATCAATCTTTATAGGAACAATACCTATATTGCTATACTATAATTCTAATGCACTTGCTGGGTGAAAGTTTAGCTTGTATCAAGTTTTTGGCCTCGTTTCCAGGAATTGTATAGACAATCTTATAAGTGCACTTACTAATTCAAGCATACTTTTTCTTTATTTAATTATATTTTCTATTTTTACAGCAAGTTGGTAACAGTTTATGCCCCAATCAGGACAGGGCGAGGTTCATCCATTAGAACCAGAAATTGAGCATACCTTCATAATTTTAAGGAGACCACAAAGGGAAATTATCAATCAAGAGGTCTTGGCTAAACGTCAGCAGGGTAATCAAGGTCCTTAATATGAGGGTAATATTCAAGAAAAAAAGCATGCATTGAGGGACTATGCAACACCTACAATTGATGGAGTAAGTTCTAGCATTTGCAAGCCTGCAATTCAAGCCAATAATTTTGAAATAAAGCCTGCCATTATTAAAATGATTCAACATGTATTACAATTTGTTGGTAGAGCAAGCGAGGATCCAAACTTGCATATAGCTAATTTTTTGAAAATATGTGACACACTCAAGCATAATGGAGTTAGTGATGATGCCATAAGACTTCGGTTGTTCCCATTTTCTCTAAAAGATAAAGCTAAGAGTTGGTTAATTTCACTGCTAGTAGGATCAATCACCACATGGGAAGACAAGGTACAAAAATTCTTGGGCATTGGTGAGAGCTATTGATCATTGGAGATACTACTTGGCTTATAAGGAGTTTGTTGTTTATTCTGACCATCAAACTCTACGCTACTTGAATTCTCAAAAAAGTTGAATGAACGTCATATTAGATGGAGTTCTTTTCTTAATCAATTCAACTTTTCTTTGAAATACAAGACAAGTGAATGCAACAAAGTGGTTGATGCATTGAGCAGGCGATCTTCACTTTTGGCGGTGATGAGTACTCAAGTTACAAGATTTGAAGAACTCAAAAATCAATATGAAACAGACCCATATTTCAAACTGATTTTTGAGGAATTGAAGGGACCAGCAGGGGTAGATTTGTTGCCGTATAGGTTGCATGATGGGTATATTTTTAAAGGCAATCAATTGTGTATTCCGGCAGGTTCTATGAGAGAACAAATTGTGCGAGAACTTCATGGTAACGGGTTAGGAGGACATTTTGGTAGAGACAAGACATTGGCAATGGTAGTTGATCGTTATTATTGGCCAAGTATGTATCGAGATGTGGAAAGATTGGTGAAACGGTGTTCAGCTTGTCAATTTGGCAAGGGGATTTCACAAAATACGGGTCTATACACTCCTTTGCCAATACCGGAGGCACCTTGGGTTCATTTGAGCATGGATTTTGTCTTGGGACTTCCAAAGACAGCAAAGGGATTTGATTCTATATTTGTTGTGGTGGATCGGTTTTCAAAAATGGTACATTTTATTCCATGTTTCAAGACTTCCGATGCTACACATATTGCTGATTTGTTTTTCAAGGAAGTGGTGAGATTACATGGCGTACCAAGTTCAATTGTTTCCGATAGGGATGTGAAGTTTATGGGACACTTTTGGAGGACCTTGTGGAGAAAGATGGGGACTGAATTAAAGTATTCTAGCACTTGTCATCCACAGACAGATGGACAAACTGAATCTATCAATCGGAGTTTGGGTAACATGTTGAGATGTCTTGTTGGGAATCATGTGAAGAA
>JANTPM010000001.1:23534152-23553119 GCA_025434745.1 Erythroxylum divaricatum
GTATATTACTTACAAAAGAATCTTGATACCTTATGACTAGATATATAATGCTCATTAAAACCAAACTCTTTTATTTTATTAATAATAAATATTTCTATTATAAAACTGTAACTGAAGAAGATTAAGGTTCATGTAAATACATTTGCTTTCTAGGGTATTATATTTACATAACTTCAACATGAATCCACAAGGTCAAGTTATATAATGCGAGGTGTGTGGGCTAGAGCTTTAAGATTAAAGTTTTCAAGTAGTATAAACCAAGCATGTGGATTATTTAGGGAATGCTCATTGACCCTAAAACAACCCATGTAGCAACATATACAATCAGAGATGGAGGAATCACCTCAACTTCTCTTGGGGAAATAAAGGCCAAGCAAAGAATAACCCTCCATTGGGATTTCAACAACAAGCACCTCAACCTAAGAAGCCTACTCTAAAGGAGATGATGTTGAAGATTGCTTAAGATTCTTATGTAAGACATCATCAAACAGAGGCTTCTATTTGTAAATTAGAGTTTGAGATTAGTCAAACCGCTAAGTTAGTTTCTAACATGGCAATCCTAAAGAATGATTGACAGTGCATCATAAAGCTAGTCAAAATAAAATAACTAAATTACTACTATAGTAATGGTGAGTCTAGGTCGATCCCATAGAGAGTGTGTGTAAATTTGTTAAAATGAAATTAACTGGTATTTAGGAAAAAAGGTTTGGATTTTGGAAATAAGAAAATAAAATGAAACTAGACTAATAAAAACAAATTAAAGAAAACATGCAAAAAAATGATAAAAGTGGGGAATTAGTTAGGGACTCGGTTCTTTGGTTCAATCTTGATGTACACCTAATTAAATATATTTCATTGATTTGTTGTTCTTAAACCTCTCTTAGAAACTATTAATCGTGGGTTAATAATTAACTCGAGTTTTCTCTTAGGTACTGTTTAATCAAGATATAACCTTTAATTAAACTTAACCATTTAATAACTAGGATAAAATCTCTAGATTTAATTAGGTAGTAACATTACGAATTAGGAAAATAGATTAATCAAGGTAACAACCACATACAATACGCCATTTAAACTAGTTCATGTTATCCTTAATGATTACGAATCATCAGTCGCTACACATGAATTTTAATATAACAATTACTGATTATGTCAAAATTCTAGCAATGGGTTTGCAAATAAACGATTCAATGAATGCATTAAAGTCATCTTTTCATAATACCCAATGGATTTATACACAAATAACAAAACAATAATGAAAGTACAATTATCCATACGCAAACCTAAATCAATTAACATAGGATAACATAATCAATTTCTAATGAGAGAAAGAATCAACAAAAACGGTGAAATACACTTAACCCAGGTTGTTGGCATCGATGTCACCTCCAAACCAAGGTCAGGATGTCTAGCCCTTAATAGGTCTCTTCCAAGAAAATGCCTCAATCATATGAAAATTGCCCCAAATGAAACCCCTTCGATTCTTTCTTCATTGCGCCTCCTTTTCTATTCTCCTCGGTACTATTATGTTGATGTGACAAATTAACTTGGCTGGCCATGCATATTGTTCACTCTTCTTTTTAACCCCCGCTGGTGTCTTCTTTTGAACGCAGTCCTTGTTTGCATTTAATGCAGTTGTTTGCTTGAAATGCAGATTGCATTTTCTCTCTATAATGTTGTCGTTTTGATCTCTTCCATCAGCTACATGCTATACTGTTTTACTCCTAATTACTCCTCTCTATTGGTTCATTTTGTTGCTAGCTTCCTCCTTATGCTGCTGCATGGGCTGTCATTTTAATACATATGGTACTTGATTGTGGACTGCTGGAGTTTTAATCATCTCCACATAATTAACACAATTACATTAGTCCATTTAGTTTAAAAAATAGTTCAACTTAGGCCAATTTTACAGTAAAATTCAAAATAAATAATTTTGGGTTCTAACTAATAAAATATGAACTATCATGCCCAATGTGTAATAAAAATAATTATATGGACTAAGTTTAGGAGAATAAAAGATGTAATATTTTACACTTAGTGTATTCCCCCATACTTAGCTTTTAACCATCATCAGGCAAAACATTAAAGTTAAGCTTATAGACCTAAAAAAATTGACTCATTTCCCATATGTTCCAAGAGTACATAATCATAAACAAAGATTAATGACTTTCAAAAATCATAGTAGGAACTTAACATTCCAAGTTTTTACTTATGATCAATCAACATTCATCATCTTCAAAAACTGAGCAATCTAATGGTGGACACAGAAAATGTGTTTAACTAAAATATATCCATAGGTAAACTCAACACCTATATGATCACAACAATCCATAACTTTACTTATCATTTCATTTGTCCACCACTAATATTCACATGAAAAATCATGGATCAAAGGACTTTTCAAGGTTATAATGTGGACAAAAGTAAGGTGAGATGTATCTGGGTCAAGTAGCATGAAAGCCATTAATTCTAGTGAAACAAAGCAACAATCAATGTGATATCAAGTGCACAAGTTAACACTCATCAAAACTGGGTATCGTCAGCTATGACGAATGCAACATTTATATTTCACAACCTAATTCAGCTCTCACACACAAACCATATGAAACATATATAAATTTGAAAGAATCACTCATATAATTGATGACAATACTAACCACAAAAGAGTTAACCTTCCAAGTCAACACCTACCTCATATTCATAATACTCCAATAACACATTCATCACAACTTTAGGGGGATGCATTAATTATAAATAACTTTTCAACACATATTCAATTCCTCCTTGATACATTTATTTAAAATTTTTCTTTTTCCTTTTCTTTTTCTTTTTCATTTTCCTTTCTTTTCTTTCTTGTGCTTTTCTCTTTTCTCCTTTCTTTCTTTCTTTTCCTAAACCACATTAACATGGGAATTTCAATGGTAAGTGACAACACATTATAATGCTAGTCAAAATAAAAACTAGACTATTACTTTAGCAATTGTGAGTCTAGGTCGATCCCACAGAGAGTATGTGCAAAATTTATGAAATAAAATTAATCGGTGTTTAGGTTTAGAGGGTTTTAGATTTTTCAAATAAGAAAATAAAATAAAACTAGCCTAATAAAAACAAATTAAAGAAAACATGCAAAAATGATAAAAATGGGGAATTCAGTAGGGACCTGATTATTTGGTTCAATCTTGGCCTACACCCTTAGGTTCAATCTTGACCTACACCCTAATTAAACATATTTCATTGAATTGTTGACCTCAAACCTCTCTTAACAACTATTAAAGGTTAATAATTAACCCGAGTTTTTCCTTAAGTTTTGTTTAATCAAGATATGATCGTTAATTAAACTTAACCACCTAATAACCTAGGATATGATCTCTAGATTTAATTAAGCAGTAGCATTACAAATTAGGAAAACCAATTATTAATCAAGGCAACAATCACATACGAAGTATCATTTAACCTAGGTCATATTATCCCTAATGATTACGAATCATTAATAGCTGCACATGAATTTCAATATAGCAATTATAGATTATATAAAAATTTTATCAATGGCTTTGCAAATAAACGATTCAATGAACTCATTAAAATCATCCTTTCATAATACCGATTGAATTCATACACAAATAACCAAACAATAACAAAAATCTGATTATCCATACACAACCCAAATCTATATGCCTCGGATAATAGAATCAATTCAATAGGAGATAAAGAAACAACAAAAATACGAAAGAAATGCTTAACCTAACTTGGCCTTCCATGGGTCTCTCTAAAGAAAATGCTTTAGCCCCACTCAAATAACCCTAGCCAAAACCCCCTTCAGCTATCTCTTTACTGCACCTCCGTCTCTCACAAGCTCTCTTTTATTTTATTTCCCTAGCTAATGTTCTTGTGATGTGACCAATTAATTTCTTGGGTCACACTATTGTATACGCTTTAATAACTTGAAAACATCTGTGTTGAACGTAGACATTGTCTGTGTTTTATATAGGCATCTGTTGCTTCCCATTTGTGCTGCATCGTTTTAGTTATGGAATACTTCCTTCCAGCTACCTTCATCTGCTTCTAGCACTGTCGTTTTGTCTAATTTAATTCCCATTTGTTAATTAATGTAATTGCACGCATAATCTATGCATCTCACATTATTTGCATTTTTTTCTTCTTTTATTTTTTTTTGTCTTTTAATTTTTTCTTTTTACTCCATGAAGACAAGTGAAAATTAATCTTCAGAAAAGGGCTCAAATATCATGCTTTTGACTTATTTTAACTTCTTTGCTTCTATATTGTGCCTAAAATCACATGTGAGTTATAGTGAGTAACTTAAGCAATTTCATGTCAATAATCAAAAAGTGTTATGGAATAATTTTATAATCAATTAAGCATCTATAAATTTCTCCCACACTTAGTTTTTGACCACCTTTGGGCAAAACATTAAAATTAAGCTCAAAGATCCAAAAACATTGACCCATTTCGTATATGTTCCAAGAATACATAATCATAAACAAAGATGAATGACTTCCAAAAATCATAGCAAGAATTTAACATTCCAAGCTTTTACTCATGGTCAATCAACATTCATCATCTTCAAAAACTAATGGTAGACTTAAAAAATGCGTTTAACTAAAATATATCCACAGGTATACTCAACATCATTCATGATCATATCATTCTATAACTTTGCATATCATTTCATTTCTCAACCACTACTGTTCATATGTAAAATCTGGATCAAAGGATTTTTTATAGTTATAATGTGGGTAAAGGTAAGGTGAGATGTATTTGGGTCAAGTAGCATGAAAGTCATTAAGCTAGTGAAACAAAGCAACACTCATTAAAATTTGGGTACCGTCAACTATGACGAATGCAACATTTATATTTCACAACCTCATTTACCTCTCACACACAAACCAAATGAAGCATATACCAATCCGAATGAATCACTCATACAATTTACACCAACAATAAATTGAAATCACAATAGTGAACCTTCCAAGACAACATCTACCTTATATTCAACATACTCAAATAAGACACTTATTATAACTCGAGGAAGATGCATTAATCATAAACAACTTTTCAACACATATGCAGTTCCTCCTTGATACATTTATTTAAACTTTTTTTAATTTTTTCTTTTCTTTCTTTCTTTTCTTGTCCTTTCTTTTCTTTTCTTTTTTTAATATTAAAAGAAACTACATTAACATAGGAATTTCAATTCAATAATAAGACATAAGAAAACGTCCCAACATTAACCAACCCACATATATGTCTACCCCTACATTTAGAATTTTGTACATATACAAACTCAACAATCACAAATGTTCCACTAGCTTTATAGCTTAAGTATGACATTTGGTTAAGTATAAAGCATGTAATATGGTTGACACAAAAAGCAAGGTTAATAAGGCTCAAAAGGGCTTATTAAAAAGGAAAATCATAAAATGGGTAGGCTATTTGGCTAATATAGCTTATGAAACAAAGAATGCCTAATCATTTCCATGTTAATACATGTAATAAAAATATGGTCTCGAATAGAAATTCAAGGCAAAATCAAGATGTACATGTCATAAAGGTCACACATTATCAAAAGACAATCAACCTGATATGAATGTGTCAGTCAAATAAAGTTTAAAATCTCATCGGCTTTGTCTACCACTAGTACTCTTTTAAAGATAATGTACATCGACCAATCACAAGAGTAAAAGTACATGCTAAAATTTCTGCAAAATTCTCTAGTCAATTCATTATCTAAGCACGAATATATAGTCCTAAGAGCAATAGAAAATGAGAAAATGTTTGTTTCATTTGTTTTATTCTCTCTCATTTTGATTGAAAACTTAAAAGAAGTAAAACAAGCAAATTCAAAAGCACACATGTTGATAAAAAGTAATGCGTAAATGCAAAGGAAAAGAAATTTATTTCCTTTAGGTTGCCTCCTAAGAAGCGCCTTTGTTTAGGGTCGTTGGCTCAACTCCATATTTCTTCTTACGTGACAAAATTATGATCTTCTCGTAGCACATATGGTTCCTTCACGTGAGTTTCTTCCATATAGGGCCTTAGTTGATAATCGTTCACCTCTAGTGTAAGATTCTCAATCTCAATTGATCTTATACACTCTGAAAATATTTCAAACATCTCTTTGCCTTTTTCTTCTTTATTTAATTCCTCTAACCTGCTAGGTAAAGGTAAAGAGTCAACCTTAATAATAATTATGATCTTAGTTTTTACCTCCGAGCTAAAAGATGTATCTTTTTATGCTTTGAGCTCCTCCTCAACTTCTTCCACATAAGCAATTCCTTTAGTGGTCACCTCAAGATTATCAACTTCCTCATCACTCTGTAAGGTTGCCACAATAACGTCTATTAGGTATACCTCGGGTTGATATGGCTACTCTTCCATTTGTGATTCTAAGTAGTCGATCCTTACTGCCATCTCACCCATTTAGCTTGCCACATTGTGGTTTCTATACATTGTATGCCTCATTTCATGTAGAACTGTTGCAACTGCTATTGTAGGCTCTGTTGAAATTGGAGATTGTTAGCAATCACAACATTAATCAATTCGTCCAAAGGTGTACTTGAATCGTGATAAGAAACTTCTAGTTTGTACAAAAATTGCTGTGCATCCTACAAACTATCATAGAAGTAATTCTGATGGTTATCCCATCCATAAATAAAGTTAGGTTGATCAGTCCAACCTTGATTATAGGATTGAGGGTAAGAATTAAAGAAAAAATTACTTCCATCTATGAAATTTTTTAATTTTTTTCACAAACATGAAACAGAATAAAAAAAGGATCAAGAAATAACTGGAAAGAAACCAATTATGAATAAATATATATAAAACACCAATTAAATAAAAAACTAAAACACCATACTCCTTAGCAACGACACCAAAATTGACCCTGCATTATAATGCTAGTCAAAATAAAGTAACAAGACTACTACTATAGCAGTAGTGAGTCTAGGTCGATCCCACAAAGAGTGTGTGTAAAGTTTTTAAAATGAAATTAATCGACGTTTAGGAAAAAGAGGGTTTGGATTTTGGAAATAAGAAAATAAAATGAAACTAGACTAATAAAAAAAATTAAAGAAAACATGCAAAAAATGATAAAAGTGGGGAATTTAGTAGAGACCTGGTTCTTTCGTTCAATCTCGGCTTACACCCTAATTAAACATATTCATTGATTTGTTGTTCTTAAACCTCTCTTAGCAACTATTAATCTTGGGTTAATAATTTACCCGAGTTTTCTCTTAAGTAGTATTTAATCAAGATATGATTGTTAATTAAACTTAATCACTGAATAACCAATGATACGATCTCTAGATTTAATTAGACAGTAGCATTACAAATTAGAAAAACCAATTATTAATCAAGACAATAATCACATACAAAGCCTCATTTAACCTAGGTCATGTTATCCCTAATGATTACGAATCATTAGTTGCTACACATGAATTTCAACATAACAATTATGAATTATATCGAAATTCTAGCAATGGGTTTACAAATAAACGATTCAATGAACACATTAAAATCATCTTTTCACAATACCCAATCGATTCATACACAAATAACCAAACAATAACAAAAGTATGATTATCCATACACAAAACCTAAATCAATTAACATAGGATAACACAATCAATTTCTAATGAGAGAAATAAACAACAAAACGATGAAATACACTTAACCTAGGTTGTAGGTGTTAATGTTACCTGTGAACCGACATCAAGACGTCTCACTCTTCATAGTTCTCTCCCAAGAAAATGCCTCAATTATATGAAAATTGTACCAACTGAAACCCCTTCGACTCTTTCCTCACTGCGCCTCCTCTTTTATTCTCCTCGGTAAGATTATGTTGATGTGACAAATTAACTTGTTTGGCCATACATACTATTCACTCTTCTTTTTAACCCTCGTTGGTGTCTTCTTTTGAACGTCGTCCTAGTTTGCATAAACATAGACATTGTCTACATTACGTAGATGATGTAGACTGCATTTTCTCTCCATGTTGTTGTCATGCCGGTTTCTTCCATCTGCTACGTGCTCCATCATTTTACTCCTAATTACTCCTCTTTGTTGGCACATTTTGATGCTGGCTTGGCTTCCTCCTTATATTGCTGTATGGACTGCCGTTTTAATGCATGTGGTGCTTGACTGTGGACTACTAGAGTTTTAATCATCTCCACATAATTAACACAATTACATCAGTTCGTTAAGCTTAAAAAATAGTTCAACTAAGACCAATTTTATAGTAAAATTTAGAATAAATAAGTTTGGGTTTTAACTAATAAAATATGAATAATCATGCCCAAATGTGTAATAAAAATAACTATACAGACTAAGTTTAGGAGGGTAAAAGATGTAATATTTTACACTTAATGAGTAATGGCAATCACCTTGAAGAGTGGAAAAGGGCTCCCTAAAAAGGAAGGACAAGAAAAGAAGGAGACTAGCGAGAGTCAAGTAAAAGCTGAAGGTGAATGTCATATCAACCTAGCATCCCATACCTGGCTAAAGTGAAGAAAGATCGAACAGATGCGTAGTTTGGTAAATTCCTTAAACTATTTAATCAAATCCAAACTAACTTGAATTTTGTTAAAGCTCTTAAGCATATGAAAATTTTGAAACTACTACTATCAAATAAAGAAAAGTTGGAGGAGTTGGAAACTACAACGCTGAGCAAAAGGAGCTTAGAAAAGCTGAAAAGCAAACTTCCAAAGAAGCTTATCGATCTAAGGAGTTTTACTCTCCCTTGTGAAATTATTAGTTTAAAAATAGAAAATTTAGATTATGATTTACTTGAGGATAAGCAAAAGCTTAAGTATGAGGATGTCTAATAAATACTTAATTGACTATAATTATATGCCCATATTTAATATGTTTTGTTTGTTATTTACTAGTTTTATAGTATATTTGGTACTTAATTCTCTTTAAGTGCATTTATAGGTGATAATTGCCTTTATGGAGGAGAAGAATTTGGATAAAACAAGAATAATATGTACAAGAGATCCGATAGATAACAATATCCAATCCAAACTTGCAAGAAAATTCATTAGAAGAAAAGAGAGATTTAAAATTATGATTTCTTTGTTTTTTAGTTATTCTTCTACATATTTGTTATTGGATTTGTTTTCTATAAGTAGGAGCATGTGTGATGAATCTTAAATTGTGATAACAATATGACTCGATGTTTTATCTCATGTAATTTCATTGATTGGTTTATTACAATTCAATTATGCATTTTATTCTTGTTGTAATATATCAGAGCTATTATTGCATGATTTGATTTTTCATGATTGAGATTGAGAAATCCTTTTGTATTAATATATCTACCATAATTGGAAGGAGTTGTATACAAATCTAAGGAGAGGTTGACATAAATCCTCTAAATTATGGTCAAACCTAATAACAGAATTCATGAATCAATAATGCAATCTTAGAGGTTTTAACTAGAAAGATTTATGTTGATCAACTGATAGATTAGTTGTTAATAGTCTTGAGAGAGATTAACATGAGATAGGAATTTTCATGGTCTAATAATCAATAATATAATTACATGATAAAGAGTTATTATTTAAAGGTTTCTTATAGGGATTCAATATCTAAAAACTATTATTTTATATGGAGATCTTCTTAATATTTTCCTTGTTTTGCATTTATTATTGTTTTAATCTTATTTTAGTTGTTTAGTTTGATTTTTAATTAAACGCACAATCTTATTCAAAGGTTAGATAATAGAAAAAGGGCAATTACTAGTACTTATTTGTAGGATTGACCCATACTTGCCTGTGCTAGCTATAGCTACATCTTGCACTTGTGATATTTTTAACAATGATAAAACCTATCAAATGATTACATATTACAATCTAGATTTTGGCAAAAAGTAATAAACTATTTGAATTGTTTAAATAATTTGTTGTTAGACCTTGTTTTTAAAGACCAACTATCCAAAATATCATAAGACATGAGCGTGTATATTTTCTTACAGGTTTATTTCTATGAACCCTCATTAGCTAACATTGGTTCACCTTCATTTTCTGATATCATGAGTGTTAGGGCCCAATTCAGAACTATTCTTATGCTGAAGTAGTATTCTATGCTTAATCTTGGTATGATCGAATTCTATTTGTGATATATGTCTTTCCTGCTTATTGAGTACCTAATGTACTCACCCCCTTCGCTTTCCATCCATGCAAGTTAATTTAGTGAGTTTGAAACTCTGGGTGAATCGTACGGTCTTTTGACATTTTCGGGGTATTACTGCACGTGGGTAGTTTCCTATTTGTACTTTTATGGTCTAGTGGCTCATGAATTGCATTTATGTAGATATGCTTTATGATTTTGTAAGTTAATTTTTAATTGCCTTGTATTTTATAAATGACTTTATGTATAAATATTTTGATACCGTTGTTGAGATTGCCTTGAGTGGACTTTAAAATCCTGAAGTTTTGGTTGGATGTGAATATAGAAGTGTGTTTGAAATTATTTGTAGCTTTTTGGGATTTTAAAAAACCAGTAGTTTTGTTTCTCGAATTAAAAAAGAGAGAGAAAAGAATAGATATTCTGTTCGGTATCTTAGCCCGATTATGTGACGGTTGTCATGAGCCCGATGTGGTACCAGGTCGCGATAGACCTAAACCTAGTCGCTCTAATACTATAACATATTGGACCCTGTTTTCGAAGCCCAACTATGCAAAATATCATAAGACGTGAGTGTGCGTATTTTCCTGTAAGGTCATTTCCATGAACCCTTATTAGTTAACATCAGTTCATCTTTATTCTCTAATACCATGAGTGTTGGGCCCCAATTCAGAACTATTCTTATGCTGAAGTAGTATTCTATGCTCAATTTCCATCCCAAAATTGAAATTCTTAGAGACTAGATTAAAACTCTATTCCTCAATACAATTTGTAGGCTTATGTCTCTACTTTATTTTGAAATAATAACCAACTCATTTAGAGCTCTACAGATCAAGATATTATCAAAATATTGAAGTATAATTTGTAAAATAGCCAATCATACTCTTCCAATCGATACCCTTATTTTGATTCAATCAATCTTTTCGAAATCAAAATCAAAAGCTACAAATTTTTATGGAGAGATAGATAAATGTGTTAGAAATCCAATGCTTCAAAAATAAAATCATTTGGAGGTCGGATGACAAAGTTATGGCCAAAAGAGTGAAATATGTTCAGAGCTAGAAAACCCTTCGGGTGCGATTGCAAGAAACAAATGTGTGATCGCATCGGTAAAGGTGCACTCGTGAAGAAGGCAGGTGTGATCGTAAGAAGAATGATGCAATTACAAGGAGGGAAGGTGAGATTGCAAGACAGCAAGAGCGCTTGGTGCGATTGCGACCAAGCTGTCTTGCATATACATCCTATACAACATCACTAACTTCAAATGAACATAACTTTCAACTCTGATGCCAAAAATTACATACTATATACCATTGAAAAGATAGAAAGATAACCTACAACTTTATAGAAGAAACCTTTGTCTAATTTGTCTTAGATTAATCCAGATTTTCCCATAAAGTCAAATTACAAATTTTTCCCCTATGAAAAACTTGAAGTATCAATGTACCAAATGGGAAAATCATGAGCATACGAAATATATTTCATTAACATCCAAAGGTAAGAGTTTTACAAAATTTTAATGGCATTTCAAGTCACAATACATCCTTGGTTTCATAATCCAAAATAATAAATAAATAAAATATACATGAGCAAATAAGAACTTGAAATGTTGCTAAAGCCTTGGGTTTTACATAACTACTTCAAAATACAAAAAGATGCAAATTTTTGAGTGATGCTATGCCTCTCGGTTGCTCGATCTCTTGCTTGTCACCTGAAGATGGGATGGAGTGGGAGAGGGGGTGAGCTTAAAACTCGTGGGTAACAGTTTTATAATCGGTAACAAGCAAAAACTATTGAAATACTCATTTCCATTGTAAAACTCACATTGAATCATAAATCACATATTTCCCAATTCTCAATTTATCAAGCAATTTATAAGCAACATAAATCATGCATTCAACAAACTTGCAACACATAACCACATCAAATGGTTTGGATGGATCCAAAAAAGAACGTACTACACATTTTCACATAACGGTCCTGTGTAGCCGTGAACAGAATGCACTATCGTAATCTCACTTAATGGTCTTACGTAGCTGTGAACTTATGGGAGTCCATGAAGGAACTCTATGCCACTAGCAAGCAGGCGGGAGAAGCCTTCGGTCAAAGTGTACATGACATACTTAGGGGACCACCACAAACCCATATAATCATGCATTTCACATCTTGTAAACTTGTTGCCTGGAATGGCACATTTTCGAAACATGATTTCATAAACTTGATATCCTTTCAAATCATTTCCATTTTTCATTTCATAATTCATCCACAAAATTCATATACACAACATGTAGTACTTCCTCAAAGCATTTAAAGAATAATAAATGCACATTTAAAAACTAGTTGAAAACATTTATTTCCATTTCTTAAAAGAAACATTAATGGCTTATTATTAAATTAAAAAAATGTAACCCACCTTAAATTTCTTGTAACTTGCTCAAATGTACCTCTCCTTTTGTTCCTCTTGCCTCTCCTCTTGATTTCGTTCAACAATGGGAAAAATTCCAATTTAAGAGGAATTTCAATTTGAAAACCCCCAAGACATATGTGCATAAATTTGATCTTAGAAAGCTTAAACCCATGAATTTCCTAAGCTTCTTAAACCAAAATCATTCCATAAATCCAAAAGATTAAAATCAAACTTACCTTGAATCTTCACCAAATAAAAAAATTGTTGGATCAAAAGAAAGCTCTTATTTTTCTCTACCTTTTTCCCTTCTTGCACAACCTCAAAATATTTCTAGAAAGCTTAGAAAAGATGAGTTTTCTCTTCTTTTCTCTTTTTCACCAAAACTCTCTTCTTCTCTTCTTTATTTTCGTATTTCTCTTCTTCATTCTCCCTCATTCACGATTCTTCTTCTAAAAATAAAAGTCCATTTTTCCCTTCATTTATTCCTTATGATCTTACATGCTTAAATGGCCAACCAAAAATGCCCTTGTACATTCTTACAAATTTTAATTTCAATTAACCCATGAAATAAATCCTACTAACTTTGACATAGTAATTAACTCCAAAAATTTATCTATTAAAACCTTATAATTAATTTAAATCGTGTTTAACCAATAAGGAAAAGAATTTGGGGGCCAACATTTGTACATGAATCCAAAAACATTAAACAAAGAATAACACAATCAATTCTAAAAGGAAGTGAGAACACACTACTAGATTAAAAAAATGATCAAACATGTTTGTCGGTCTTGATATTCCCTTTGAACTGGAAGGGTAAAGGTTAACTCCTTGTATTCCAAAGAGGTAAGAAATTTGCCCCCTTTCATGTGTCTAAACTCTTCTCTCTTAAATGTACTTTTATAGTAAAAATTAGGGTTTTGTAGGAGACAGAGTTAGATATATGGGTGTGAGGGTGACCAAGTGTGCCATTTTTGCCTAAATTCGTGAACTTACATGGTCACACACAACTATAATGGTTAAAGGAGAGGTTAAAACTACATTTTCATGCTCCTAAACACTTCTAGTTAGTTACATGGTCTCATACACGATTGTGTAAGTTGCAATAACTTCATTTCTTCATTCTTTGTTCCACAAAGGCAAATAGTTTTAAATATCAATAGGATAACACAAAGGATATGTTTTTAACTCATTTTGGTTCTTGTTCCTCCAACTTGTACCTAAAACAAAATATGAACCAAAATATGTATCTTAAGCACATCATTTCATTAGTCACTAAGCATTAAGATTAAATATATAGTCAGTCAAGCACTTATCACTAGACCTAAGCCTAAATGTCATCCTTAAGTTAATTAAGTTAATAAAAGATTCGTTATTCTAAAGTATAGATAGAATGTTTCACCGTTCTTGATTAGTAATAATTTAAGGAATTCTCTGGCTAGAGTAAATTGAGATTTGAAAAAGTCTTTTCAAATATCAATTATAAGTTATTTACTAACGTGATTGAATTTAAAAAAGTAGACATGTCTTCATAATCTATATCCATATGGAATATTGAATGAAAAAAACATTAAATTATACAAACCACTTTGATATTCCTAATACTTAGGTGGTCATGATGTAACACCCCAAGTCATCCGCTTATAGATATTGTCTGCTTTGGGCCTTGACCCAACCAAGCCCACGGTTTTGCTTTTCCCGAGAACTTCCCACAAGGTCACCCATCTTGGAACTATTCTCACCCTAGCACATTTAACCTCAGAGTTTTGATATGATCCAGTGCGTTAAGGCATGAAAAACGCATTTGTAAGGGAGGCCTAGCCTCTTGTCGATCCAATCGACCTAAAAGCTAGCTTTGATAGTACTTGTAATAGTCTAGATCACACGCTTAAAAATATTGTCTACTTTGGGCCTTAACCCAGCCAAGCCCTCATGGTTTTGCTTTTCCCAAGGCCTTCCCAAGAGGTCACCCATCCTAGAACTACTCTTGCCCTAACATATTTAACTTCGGAGTTCTGATAGGATCCGGTGTATTAGGGCATGAAAAACATGTCTGTAAGGGAGAGGTGTCCGTACCCTTATAAGGCGTACTTCGTTCCTCTCTCCAACTGATGTAGGATCTCACACTTTCCACCCCCTTAAGGCCCCCAGCCTAGCTGACACAATGGTTCGGATACTAGCTCTGATATCACCTGTAACATCCTAGATCACCCGCTCATAGATATTGTCTGCTTTAGGCCTTGGCCCAGCCAAGCCCTCATGATTTTGTTTTTCCCGAGATCTTCTCAGGAGGTCACCAATCCTAGAATTACTCTCATCCAAACAAATTTAACCTTGGAATTTTGATGGGATTCGGTGCATTGGGCCATGGAAAATGCATCTAGGGGGAGAGTCCAACTGTCCAATCGGTCCTACCAGCTCGGGTACTAGCTCTGATACCACTTGTAACATTCAACGCCCAAAGCGTACAATATTTGTGAGCGGGTGATGTGGGCTATTATAGAAGAGGTATCAGAGCCAATTCTTGAGCCGGTTGGACCGGCAAGAGACTAGGTCTCCTTTACAGATGCGTTTTTCATGGCCTAATAAACCAGATCTCATCAAAACTTTGAGGTTAAATGTGCTTAAGCGAGAGTAGTTCCAGGATGGGTAACCTCCTGGGAAGTTCTCAGGAAAAGCAAAACCGTAAGGGCTTGGCTCGGCCAAGGCCCAAAGCGAACAATATTTGTAAGCAAATGATCTGGGATGTTACACATGACATGTTGCTAGATGTCAATCTTGATCTATGATAATAAATTGTTTAAATATAGAATTAATTGAGTTTTAGTTTATCTAATTTTAATTGTAAATTGAAAGTATATCATAACAACTTTGCATCCATTTCATATACATGTTATTTTATCTCTTATACTACTAAAATAGAATTTAAGATATCTTCAATCTATATTATACATTACTTTATATGTTATAGGAAGTTCTAAATTTGTGAAACCTAATTCAACAAACATTTATAACAAATGTATTATATGAGTGATTTGTTCATTTTACCTAAAGGCATATGTGACACACTAAAATGATTGAGCACTAATTTAATGCCTAATAAACTAAAGTAAATGGGAGTATATTTTTAGGCATTATATCCTTTAGTTTCATTCAATGTTATAGTTTTAGGGATTGTAATTAAATGTGGACTACTTTAGTAATTAGACGAATCTTAACCATATTATTTGAATTATTAGTTTAAACATTATCTTGTCATATAAGATTTTTAACATGAACATGCTTTCTTATATAGGAGCATGACCGTGAGACTTTACAGATTTTTGTAACTAATTGTATTCACTAAGCATGAAGTTTTCACAAAAATTTGAAAATAATTTAAATATTATGAATATATACTTTGAATTTAGTTTTTGAATAGTTGAATGTGATAAAACAATTATACCATCATTTATTCTAAGGATGAACTTTATGTACCATCATGTAATTTGGGTACATCTCAGCTTGTTTATAGTATTACTTATAAAATCAAACAAATCAATTGAAACATATATGAATCATAGGTTGAAGTTCGTAAAAACATATCTTAAATGCACATTTTATTTTGAACATCCTTGTATTCTTTGTATCAAAGAATCCATGAATAAACCATATGAGAAAAAGGGATTAACATATGGTTTTGTAGTAAACAATATTCATTATTAGAGAAGATGTTATGGATTGAGGGATTTTAATGAGATTAGACTACTTCAAAAATTCAGTTAACAAATGTTTATGATACCTTATTCATCATTGCATAATATTACATATCCTTGTGGTATGAGATTCTTAACATGCTCAAATTTAGAAATACAAAAAGATGATTATGGTATTATGTGGATGCTTGTAATTGTCAATGATTTTATTTATTAATCTGAAGGTAAACAATTTTATGTTAGTATGTATTTAAATTTGTAAAAATTTTAGATTCTATATAAAGGGAAATTGGGGACTTCAGAAATGTCACAAAATTAGTTAATGATAGTCTATTTATCATTGATAAAGTAATACAAATATGATTATAAATTAGATTATAGTAGTATTAAATTTCTTTCGCTGTTATCTATATAACGTCATATGTTGTAATTAAATAATATTATGAACTAAGGACAATTTGCTATTTTACACACTAAAAATAATTTATTAGATGATTAAACAACATTGAACATGGATACAAACATGGGTATCCTAGTTGTTTTATGAAACAAAATCAATTTATTTATTGTCTGTAATCGATTATTGCATTTCTTCAAAGGTTGAACTTTATTAACCATCATCTTTTAGGGATGCTTTAACTCTACTATAGTATTACGTATAAATCAAACAAATGAATTGACATATATGTGAAATCATGGACTGAAATTCATTAACAAATAACATAGAGGAATAAAAAAACATAATCATAATTTATATAAAGGAAAAGAACCAGCATAATCATCTTCATACGGTATTTAAAACAATTATCGATTTTTGACATCTTATTAATCATCAATAATAATCATATTGATCTATCTAATTATAGGTTGTGATCATCCTAATAACATGAAGTGGTAATCCCTAATGAGACATTCTCTTAAATTCTTTCCTTCTTTTATAGTGTATAGTACTATCTCGTGGTAAGACGATTCTTCCAAATAAGCATTCATAGCTTTGTTAGTAATTAAGTTCGCCTTTATAAGCATCAACCTCTTATACAATGCCTAAAGGAAATATTCTTTATAAAGGAAGTTTATATATCTCAAACATAAGAGTTCACTTGTCATCTCAAAGAAGATCATCTGTTGAGTTCTCAAGTATTGTTTAAGTTGCATATAAAGATCATCTAGTTGTTCTAATAGCCTAAGATGTGATATTGCTATTCAAAAAGTTGTGTTACTCTTGGTATTCTCATTTTCCAAGGTTATTTTAGAATCAACTGAAGAGATAAATTTTTTTTTCATGTTTTGACATATGAGATTTAAAGAACAATAAAAATCAACAATTTAAAATTCAAGGTATATAGAATTATGTGAATTTTCGATATACACTCAATTTTGGGTTTTCTTATCTACCGGTTAAAGGATCTACTATAGAATTCTTCAGCTATCACCATTTCCTTTTTCTATGTTTTTCATATTTTTTTATCTTTTTTTCCCCTCTAATATAGCAAATTAAAATTGGCAAAGGTAGAGATAATGTTAGAGGGAACATAAATTTCATTTCATTATGACCTAGTGAGGGAAGGTGCACAACACCATTGAGGGAATGTACAAAATTGCCAGTCATCAATAAAGCTGACACTACTAAGGGAAGTTCAAAAGCCAAAATTTATAAAGATGGTGAATCAAATTCCTATTCCTCTAAAAAAGTTAATCATACCATTTTCATTATTTTTTTATACATATTTTTAATCATATGAGATTATTGGCAGAGACATGGTTTGTAATATTAAAACACGACCATGGGACTATATAGATGTTTGTAATTGTCAATTATATGTGGTAAATAGTGTGTGCATTAGTGTTGGTTTATGCCCTACAGCCAATCCCGTTAGTTGTAATTTAGTGACAAATTATTTAAAGGCATTCTTTATCTTGTACATGTTTAGTTGTATATGATAAAATCCATGGAATAATTGTACATTGCAAATGAAATTATAATGAGATTATAATTATGAGGTTCGTATTGCATTTATGTATTATTCCTATAATGTTCCTAGTCATTGTTCTATTATGATTGGACATTAATAGAACGAAAAAAGATTAGCACATGTTTTGTTTTTCCTTATGAAGGAAGTAGTCGATCTCATAGGCTAAAGTATAGAAATACTTAAATAAACGTGTGGATGCTTGTTAGAGAACAAGTTCACTGAACAGACTCGATATGAGAAATCCATTTGGAACATTACTTCTATGTCTATGGAATTCTCATTGTGATGATTGTATAAGTTATTCTTTGACTTGAGATCATTAAAGTTATCTTGTATGGGATTGTTATGTTTTGATACTACTCGTGATCTATAAAGGTCGTTTAAACGATAGTCATTGAATATAGCATGAACTGTATCGAGATAGTTGAATGATTAAGATAAGATTCATCACCCTAGAGTAATTAGGGAGAATGTTTCATTGTTCTCAATTAATATTGATTCAGAAAATCCTTGGCCAAGGTGGAATGATATTTTGTAAACAGTTTACAAATATCATTAATTGAATCAATAGGTAATGGCGGAGAACTAATATAATTAGATTCAAAATAGAGTAGACATTAATTCCATGCTCTATGTATAATTGGAACATTGGTTGATGAAATGATTGAATTATACGAAAAATCATGCACGGAAAGGTTAGTCAAAACCACTTTGACATTCCTAAATATTTGGGTGGTCATGATGCGTTGCTA
>JANTPM010000001.1:23553219-23565445 GCA_025434745.1 Erythroxylum divaricatum
AATTGGTATTTAATTAGAATTATTTGTAATTCTAATTAAAGTTTAATTGAAATTAGTATTTAATTTTAATTAAATTACTAAAAACGTCCAAAGCTTATTATAAATAGGCTTAAGCTCTATATAGCTAACACTTCATGCTTAACCCTCTCTGTAAAAGTTACATAGTTCTCTCAACCTATTTTGTGAATACCGTTAGAGGCCGGACACTTGTGTGGTTATGGTGGTTGAGACGGATCGATTTTGGAAACGGTTCGAGAGATGCATCAAGACAAAGATCGAGTTTCGAAATAAGGTACAAATTAAATTTTTACTTTATTTTGATTCGTGTTAATCATTTTATAGAATTAAATAGATCTTGGTTTTGGGGAAATCAAAAATCACGAAAAAGTTTTGTGATTGTTCCACTGCGGTTGGATCAGATACGAACGCGATTTTCCAACAATTAGATAATCCATGAACGAACTAGGTGTGAAAAACAGATTTTTCGTAGTCAGATTGTAGCAAATAATATTCATTACATAAGCATCACTATCCATGTTTTTAGGAGTGCATGTGATAACATTGGCCATTCATTATCCTAACAGTCTGACATTTATGAAAATTTTAACCTTATAAGACTAAATTAGTTGTTAATATATCATAAAGAAAGTTAATTTTTGCTTTATATATTATTATAATTTCTAAATTTGAATTACTTGAATAAACAATTTTTCTTAAGAAATGTACTATATGTGTCATATACTCTTTTTTACCAAACGGACATGCAAGAAACACCATTGAGCGTGTACTGTGTTAATAGTTTAGTAGTATTAAATTTCATTCTTTTTTTTCTACCCAGTGTCTATTTATGTTTTAAATTTTGCATGTAATAAAGCAAAAACAATTTTACGTTTTATAAAATGAAAAAAAATTATGATATGATTAAGCAACATAGAACATGGTTCAAAATACGTGTGCCTTTACACTTATTCTGTCTATGAGTAGAGAAGGGAGAATATTTTATAGTGAAGTAACTAATATAACCCGTCTTTGTAATCAATTAATAGATTTGATTAAATGTTGAACTTTGTTTACCATTAACTAATTTGGGGATGGTTCAACCTGTTTGTAATATTACTTATAAAATCAAATAAATGAATTAACAAATATATGAAATAATGGGTTCAAATTCATAAACAAATCCCTCAAAGAAATAAAAAATAATCATTAGGTGTGTAAAGGAACAAAAACCAATATAATCATCATCATAGGTTACTTTAAAAATTAGTAATTTTTGAAAAATTATTAGTTATCAATAATAATCAAAATGATCTTTGCAATTATAGATTATATTATTAAGGTTAAATGGTAAGAAGCTCTAACCTCTCACTAAGAAATTTACCATCTTACCCTTAAGCTATCTTTCTTTCCTTTCATTTTTTGGTACCTTCGTGTGGTTATTTCTTAATTCCCTCCCTTTTTAGGTTCTTCCTTAGAGGAGGGTCGAAGCCTTTTTAGATTTTCTGAGCAGGATTTCTTTTTAAATTTTGAGTGATCTGGAGTTTTTGTTCGGGTTGATTAAACGGTAAGACTATGTTAGAGAAAAATGCCTTTAAATTTAAATGGAAGGAATAAAAAGCATTAGACAATGATTAAGACTAATTTCTTGCATTCTTTCTCTTCTACTTACCCTAAAACAAGAAATTAACAAGATTGAGGCACACTTTTTGGATTATCTTACCACTTGAACACATCTTTTTTTCTAGGTACAAAACACTCAATTGTTAGTATTAATAAGAATGTAATAGAAAAAAAACCAATTCAAAAGATAAACAAATAAAATTTTCTTTTTATCCTTTTTCCACATTTTACATGTAACTAGTTTGGCATAAGTTTATAAGCTATACATTAATTTCTCACAAGGGCTTATGTGATATAAGAGGGGTCAGAAAGACCTTCCTCTTTCCTTTGTCAATCTCAAAGGACTTTTGTTATAGGGTTAAATTTCTATTAGATAGGTATTTAGAACCTCATCAACATTTGATATTTAAGTTTAGACTAAGATTGGATACTAAGGCAATTTTTTTGGTATCTATGCAGATTGAATACTCCTCTTCTGATAATACAATAAGAAGTTCAAATGTAGAAAATATGGTTTAATATTGTGGGTTAAAAGCCCCACTAAAGACTTCATAGATTGATCATAATCCTAATCAGAGATTCTATGGAAGTCTCAATTATCCAGTGAGAATTTATTTGTTGTTAGATTAAAAACATGTGTTTTAAGTTTCTATAATGAAATAAAATATTTCAATATAGGAGATGCAACTTTTTTAATGGTACGATGACAAATTTACTGAAAGATTCGTTAAAGTGATTCATAAATTAAGGAAAGAAGTATCAATGTTAAAGAAGAAGGTTGAAACAAAGACAACTAAGAAGTTTGAAGAACAAATGAAGCTCACGAAGGAAAATGTTAATTTATTGGAAAAATAAAAAAAATGAAATGAAGTTTATTATAATTAATATTGTATTAGATTTGTTCTAGTTATGATACTTTTTATTTTTAACTATGTTATAGAGAAATTGTATTAACTTATATTTAAATATGAATTATATAATATACAACTATATTATATAAGAATTATTTTTAGTCATGAATTGGAGAAAAAGTAGCTTCTTGATGAGAGCTTTATTCCCCACTTAAAATAGTAATGTTTTGATCTCAAATGTTGATAATTCGTGTGAATGAAGCAACAATTAATCAAGCAAAATGAACAATGCCAAATGAGTCCAATAGAAACTAAAGAATTTAGCCTATAGAAGTTGAAGGCAAATTATATACATGACATTGATTAAGTTTCTCAAGATGTAGTAGTTCATATTGGTCAAGAAAAAAAAGATACATCCAATGTGAAAAATTTGCTTATACAACACAAATATTTGTCACCATTTTCACATATGTCATAGCACATACATTTTAAAGCTAATGGAATGTACATCGAAAATTCATAGGCATTATTAATTGGCAATGTGTCCCTTATTTGTACTCAAATGCGAGACTTGTTCTTGTGATGATTGTGTCAATGTTGTTTTCCTTTTGATTAGTTGAGCTTATAATTATTGTGAAGTAATACTATATAATTTCATCTAAATCGTAGGAGTTCAAATGATAATTTGAATATGTGCTGATCAAAATCTCCAAACTTTCTTTAACTGGCATGTCTAGATGTACCACCTTATCAAATTGAAGTAAAAATATTGACTTGGTATAACATTATCATCAAATTTATTTGCGTAACTTAAATATTTTTGTAATGAAAACAATTTCTTTAGTTATTAAAGCCAATAATAATTGATAAAAAGCTAAAAGATTATACACGCTTGCGAGGATGCCTATGTGATAACCTGATTAGCATAATGATAAATATTAGTTAGTGCAAGGTTTAAAAATAGTATTCATATGATTAAAATAAGGTGTACATACCTATGAAGAAGCCTTAACATATAGGGTTGAGTTGTCCTTGTTGAATTTTTGGGAGTTGCAACTGAAATTAACACATTTCTTACATTCATGCACTTATTCTTTTTGAAATAATTTATTTGAAAATTGAATTTATTTAACCCATTCTAGTTCCTCCTTCTTGTAATTTTAGGTCTACCAAACATAACTTTTTTATTTAAAGGGTGTATCACCTTTGCATCGGTTGGAAGCCAAAAAATTTCCTTAGTTAGTTGTAATATAGGGTCATACAAACTTAGGAAATGACCTTTCCTATAACGTAAATATATGAATTTCTTAAACCTTTCTTTTAAGTGAAGGAAATTGCACTAACTGCATGTCTACTAATGTATCTATGCAAGAATCATGGCTAAAAAATCTTTGAAACTTCATAAGCATCATCTCCATTTTAGACAATTCTCCATTACATTACATCTTTTTTGTCCTTTTTAACTTCTTCACTATATTTGGTGTAATATCTGACTTTCATCCATCTATAAAATGTCTCCTATTTGCATGACGCTTCATCATTATTATTCTAATTATTTTAAGTGTGCTAATCAATGGCCTGTCCTTAGCTGATAGGATCTACCCATTGAAAGCTTCACTCATCTTGTTCTCAAATATCAGGGCATTTAAATTCTAAGGATAGGTAACATCTTTCCCACCTCTACTTTTGATATTTAAGTAAGGCCTACAACACATTAGATCTTTATTTTGCTAAGCCTCATTAATTTTTTGCTAAAATAGTTGATGTAGTAGATTATGCGTAATTCTAAAACTATTTTATGAGGTCTTGTTCCTTCCAGTTCCTATGTCAATTGTGATATAGTCATTTGGCAAAGTCTCCTCTACAACTCTAACCAATCCCTGTATCAATTTAAAAATATATTAGTTAATATTTCATATTATAATTAAATCAATTATAAGTATATAAAGATAAAGATACCTTCTGATGTCAGATATTACTATAAATCATTCACCATCATCCAATTCTAAATTTGATGCCAATAAATTCATCAACCAATTCCTTTACCTTCACTTCAACCTAAGCTAATAGATACATTCTGACAACAATGCATTGTAACGCTACGCCAAAATAAACTAGACTTACTACTATAATAGTGGCGAATCTAGGTTAATCCCATAGAGTGTTCAGTTAGCTTTTGAAATGAACTTAATCAGTGTTTAGATTTGGGGGGGGGGGGGGGGTTGTTGTGGTTTAAAATAAGAAAATAAAACTAAACTAATGACAACAAATTAAAGAAACATTAAAAATGATGAAAAAGGTGAATTTGTTAGGTATTCGGCTCTTTGCTTCTATCTCAGCCTACTCCCTGGTTAAATATATTTAATTGATTTGTTGTTCTTTTACTTCTCGTAGCAACTATTAATTACAGGTTAATGATAAGCTTAGTCCTAGTTTTTCTTTTGGTTGTGTTTAATCAAGATACGATCGTTAATTAAACCTAGCAGCCAAATAACCTAGGATAAAATCTCTAGATTCAATTAGGAAGCCTCATTACAAATTAAAAAGGTTGATTAATCAAGGCAACAATCACAGATGATGGGGTCATTCCTAGGTTATGTTATCCCTAATGATTACAGGCCATTAGTCACTACTAATAAATTTCAACATAATAGTTACATATTATATTGTATATTCTAATAATGGGTTTGTAATATAACGATCCAAGTAATGCATTCAAATCATCTTTTCACAATACCTAAACAATAAGCATCGGATAACAAAATCAATTCCTAAAGAGAGAAAGAAAACAACAAATACAAGGAAAGATATACTTAACCGAGTTGTTGGCATCGATATTACCACCAAACCAACATTAGGAAGCTAGCCCTATATGGGTCTCTCAAGTTTGAGAGCCTTGGTTGCTCTCTTCATTCTCTCTCGAGGCTCCCTTTTTCTCAACCAAACCCCAAAATTTTCATATATTTTGTCGTCACAAAAACAAAGAATTTATAGCAAAAAGTAGGGTTCGGGTGAAGTGTCACTGTGTCACACCCATGACACACCCTCTCATGACTGTGAAAGATGTCTCATGATTGTGAGTGGTGTCTCATAGTAGTGAGACACCTTGTCACAGCCGTGACACCTCCATTCCTTGTTCTCTTTCTCTTCTTCTTGCTTCATCCTTCATTTTCTTTGTATTTTCAGCATGTCTTAACTTTCTTAGCATTTTCTTATCTTCTCTTGTTTTTAATCCTTTTCTTCTGTCTCCATGAAGATGAGTAAGTTTGAATCTTCAAAAAAGGCCCAAATGTAATGCTTTCAACTCACTTTTGCCTTTTTGCTTCCGTATTGTGCCTAAAACTATATATAAGTCAAAGTGAGTATCTTAAGCACTTTTTTAGCAATATTCACTAAGTTTTATTAAATAAATTTATCATCAATTAAGTACATATCATATTCCTCCATTAGCATCGTTACCTACTACACTCAACAATTGGCCTTGGAACTCTATCTTAAGGAAGCAGCCATTAATCTCAAAAATAGGTCACAAATGCTTTCGTCCTCTTTTAATGGCATTTAAAAATGTATAATATTTTGAACTAAAATAAAAAAATAATTATTAAAATGATATGCAAATTAAGATAATAAATTATTAATAAGTTAATTAAATTATAAAATTTCTTTACTTATAGTAAAGAACTCTCTTGATTCCTTAATAGTTGTAACCTATTATTGATCTAGGATTGCTTATCTTCAACTTATGTACATAACTTTGCAGCTTTTCGTATTCCTTAACATAATATGTTTCTCTCTCTTTCCTTACTCTCCCTTTTACTCTTCTAAACATACTTGAATTAACAAAAAATTTGAGTTTCTCTCTGTACTCTTTAACCATTTTTTAGTTGAGCTAATAGGCTTCTTAAGAATTCTATCTTTGAAGTGTCTCATAAAACATTTAATAGAAACTAATTTTGATTGATTGTTATGAAGCAATTTTGATGAGGTTTTTAAGTTTTTCCTTTGAAACTTCTCTCATTCTTATCATATCCAACATACAATTTGTAAGGGCATCCCTTGATACACCTAACCCTAATCTGATTACTCTCACTCTTTTTTAACCTTACCTTGTATCTAGTTTGTACTACATAATCAACAACTTTTTAAATTCTTTTGTAGTTCCAAACTTCATTCCTGATTTATGCTATTGTGCCATACTTGTAGGATTATTCCTAACATTTGAACTGAGTCTACGCAAAGCTTTACCTAGCTCCTCTCCACTAGGATATCTATCACTATTAATAAAGTTACCACAATTTATTGATTCAATTTCAATTAGTTAATGGTCAACTGAAATGTCTACATAAAAGCTTGATTGAACATATCTAAAAAGTTCATCCATATATGCACCCTATTTATCCATATTTTCGTCCACTTATGTACCCTGTTCCTTCATATTTTCATCCACTTATGCACCATATTCATCTATATGTTCATCCTTATATGCACCTTTTGCATCCACATTTACACCTTATTCATCATCATCATGGTCCTCTCTTCTAGTTACATGCAATATGTTAAGATTACGAAAAGGTGTGTCTAAATTATGGGTTACATACACATCAACACTCACATGAATTTGGATAAGGTTTGCTAGCCTAATATAACTTATGACCCTTTGAAGTTAATACTAGGTACCTTATAATATGTCTTATCAATTTGATGGTAACCAATATCCTTCCCTATCATATATAGTCTATTACTGAAATAGTCAATGTCAACATTCTCAAATGTAGTAATATCCCTACCAAAATATTTGAATTCAAATTCTAATATGAAATTCCCACCATAAAAAACCTTATACTTCTAAATTGAGTCATTGTCACCTGTGCAGCAACCATTAGAGAACAATAAAAGAAATAAATGTCATTAAAATGACCAGTATAATAATTTATAACTATATAAAAACGTAAAAATAAGCATTAACTCTTTAATAAACAAATGTACAATATATATAGTTAGCTTAATTTCCTTATGATGCTTTTTCCATTTAAAAATTAACCTTCTTCATTAAAAGTCATAGTTAGTAATTACTTGAACTATGACCACTATTAGTTTAAAGAACTTGGTTGAGATTAAGAAGATTCTTGTTCTTTTCTAAATCTTGACTTGCGAGCTCTTTTCTTGTATCAAATTTCAAGTTGTACCACATACTCTTCATTACTGGAATTAAGATTAACATTCTTTGAAAATGCTTTCACAATTTCTAACGTCAGGCTTATCGCAAAAAAAAAAATCATATACTATAAGACAGATAATTGAACACAACCTCATGATAAAGGTATTGTCATTTATTATTATTGCTATAATTTTACATTAGGATGTTCATCAAGTTAGGAATTGATAAATGGATATTCGACTATATTTCTACATACATATTTGATGTAAGTTGTTTGATATTTTATAATTTTATCATATATTTGGTACTTAATTTACTCTAAGTGTGTTTTCAAAGTATAATTGTCTTTATGGACTTAAAGGAGAAGAATTCAGACAAAAATATGACATAAAACGAAGAGTCGATGTATATAAGAGATGCACGACCGTGCACCTGCTCGTGCACTTCTTTAAGGTTATGCACTTTCGCTATATTTAGAGAATTCTAGTTATACATAGTCTGATACACAATTATGTAAGAGACTATGCATCTCCCTAAAACCTTAAATTTTGTTATAAAGAGATGTTTTGGGAGTTGAAAAAGAAGGAAATTGGGGGGAGTCGAAGACAAACTCTTAGAGGTGATTCCAGACGTCTACTTCATTCTCAAAGGATGATTTTGGTCCAAAGAAGCATAAAACATGAAGATTTCATCGAAATATCCATCAAAATACAATATTAAGCCTCTACATCGCAAGAACATTCGATAGAAGACAATTAGGGTGATTTATAATTATGATTCCATTATTTTCAATTCATTTTTTCTTTCAATGTATGTTTGATTTCGTGTTCGATAATGTGTAACTAAAAGTTTAGTTAATATTTAGGTTAGATAAAACTTATGTTAATACTTTGACATGATTTTATTCTTTTTAATGCAATTGTTTTGACTTATTGTTGCGATTTAATTACTTGTTTTATTTGTGTTATAGTAATCTAGAATATTGGACCATAATCTAATTTTATACGTAGCAATTGAGAAATCCTAGGTTTGAATAGATCCACGGTAATTATAAGGAGTTGATTGTAACCCTAGAGATGCCTCATAGAGGGATTCATAAAATGGTAATGCAATCTATAAAATTTAACCTAAGTAATTCGGTTAGAAACCTTAAGATTAGTTGTTAGTAGGCTCAAGGTCAGCTAATAACATACTATAAGAGTCTCCATGGTCCAAGTAATAAACAAAATAATTGTATGACAAGTGATCAATTTCTTAAGGGTTTAGGGGGATTTGAAACCTTGATACTAACTCTCAATATCGATAATTTTCCTCTATTTAATTTCATTACCTATTTTATCTTACTTGCCTTAGTTTTAGTTTTTTTTTATTAAAAATCTAAAATCAATCCTTAGCTTAAAAAATAGAGGAAGGGTAATTAATAGTATTCATTATCCTCGTGGGATTGACCCATACCTATCGGTACTAGCTACAGCTGTACCGTGCACTTGCGGTTTATTACAAAATTGACTATCACGAAATGGATCAATTAAGTTTTTGGCACTGTTACCAGGGACTTTGATATTAGGAAAGCCTTAATGCTATTACTCTAGTCCTTTTTATTTTATTTTGTTTTATCTTAATTTTGTTTTTTGTATTTATTTTATTTTATTGTATCTTATTGTATTTGTGGCTTATTAATTTAACTTTCTTTTGAATTTCTCTACTTGATCTTGATTTTTTGGTTTATTATAGGAATTACAATTCATTGTTATAAGCATTACTAACAATGGAAGGATGGAGTTAGCGAGACTTTTGCGGGAGCCAAAATATGTCTTCGCAAACAATGACATCAGTATATAGGAGAGTGAATTGTTCTCATATGTTTTTGGAAACTCAAATAATATTCAGGCCATGTAGTGACATTAGTGGGAGTTATCAGTACAATTTTGAATGTCGAGCACCTACTTATACATAGGAGCAACCAATCATATACGATTGACCTCAAGGTGCGCTATATGAGAATAAATACAATTCAAAGTGAAGCCATTATTACACTTATAGATGGAACAATTACAGTCTAGCCAGATATTTACAGAGCCAAACACCTCCAGTTAATGAGCTAACTCTGGTAGATAAATTAATGGAAACCCTTACTAAAATGAAAGATGACTGACAAATATGTGAGAGTAAAGAAAAGACAAAGGTGAGATTCATGAATGGAGGGATATTTCAAAAAGAGGTTCTGTAAGAAAAAGAAAGTATTATAGATCGAACAATGGAATGCCTTGTTGAGAGAGTAACTAGTCAACATGAATTCTATGATAGAATTCCTTCGTTTGCATATGATGAGTATAATCTGAGCTTCAAACTGTCTCAGAGTGAAGAAGATACAACAGTTGATTTCATGAATAAGCATACATTTCAATAAGGAGAGGAGGTAATTGTACGTTGAAATATATGATGATTGAGTATATTCAAGAATCCAATATGAGGCATTAGGAAACAAAGGCTCGTATATAGAATATGGTGATTTAAACTGATTAGCTAACGGCGATATTATTCAACAAACAACTATGGAATTTGCCTAGTCTTGATGAAATAGATCCTAACGAATTTGGAATGGCAATCACCCTTAGTAGTGAAGATGAGCTCTTAGAAGAAGTAGAAGAAGAGGAAGCAACTATTATAGATAAATTAATGGAACTCCTTGTTGACATGAAAAATGAGTGAAGAGAATTTGATAGTGAAGAAAAGGAAAGGATTGGCTTTATGAATAGAGTGACATTCTAAGAAGAGTTTCCAGAAGAAGAAGTAGCCTCCATCCAAGAAAGAAAATTAGAGGAGTGATAGAAGGTAATTGAAGAAGATGAGCTAGAACCTCTATCTAGGAAAAAAGAAGAAGAGTGGATAGAGGTGATTGAGGAAGAATAGGTGGAGGAGTCAAGTAAGGAAACTACTGACAAGGTGTTGGTAATGACCTTAAGTATGGAGGGTTACCACAAACTGTTTGAGCTAATTGATGGTTTAGGGAGTTTAGTTATTCCCTCTTTCATAAATATTTTGTCATTAAAAAGGGCATTATTATTTGAACTTGGATTTATTAATTTGATAAATTATGCCCTTGTATTATCTTACAACATGTGGCTTATTGTCAGGCTATAAAACTGCTTTGTATAAACAAACCGCTAATTATTGATCTATGATGAAGTTGAGCATAAATGTTACATTGTGCTACCAACATTAAAGAAGTGTTGCATAGGAGGCGACTCATTAGTTAGTTTTAATTTTGTTTCAATTTTGATATTATCTTTTGTTTGCTTTTGTCTTAGTATAGGTTTTTTATATTCTATTATACTATTTCTTTTGTTTCTTATTATCATTTTCTTTTATATTTTGCAAGGATTTAGTTTCATAGTGGATGGATCAGAATAAAAAAAATCGTCATAGTCAGGAAAGTACCACTAAACCCTATCCCTTTTTCATAAATGCTTATATTGTATACATTGAAGACAATGCATAACTTTAAGTGAGGGGATGAGTTTAATGAATCTTAACGTGATTTCTTTAAGCTTATTATAATCTTGATTATAATATTTTATGAAATGATGTTTTGAATTGGTTGAAATCTATCCATTAATACTCTAATTTATTGTTGAATATTTATTTGAATTGGTGTGCAAAAGGATGATGGTTAGAATAAAATTAGCATTTTAAGTCCTTTTTTCTTAATCATTGAAATTTTTAAGTTTAATGAAATTATATATTATTCACGCATATATATACCCAATTTTTTTGTGACCTTTTGAACCTAAGGAGCAAATTATCAAAATTTTTAAAGCTTTCTTTATTCTTTTATATGTGTGATATCATATATGGTAGGATAATTCTAGAACTTGCTATTATTATACATGTTAAGACCATATTCGTTAAATTAGAAGCATTGATATAATGAAGGTATTTAGATTCACCAACTTATTTACCCTATTTCTTTGAAAATCATCACTGTTGGAATCTGATCATGATCAAATCATGGGCGCAACAAAAAACAAAATTTTGTAGATACCAAGCGAATCCCGATAATTGAATAAACTTGAATAAAACATAAAATGATTTAAAAATCGTACCTTGTTCACCTTCCTATTGAAAAATCTTTGAAAACTTTTTCGATTAATCAATCATGAGCTGTTCAAATGTCCAGCCTCTGATAGTATCCACAGAGCAATTCTCAACTGATTTGAGAGGAAGAAGACAAAAGGTGATAGCTTCTAAAATTGCTATTTTCTTTAAATAGAAAAAATCATAAGATTCTTTTATTAAAATTAAATCTCTTTAATTATAATTAAAATCAAATTATAATTATAATTAATTTAATTTTAATAAAATCAAATATCTCCTAAGTTTCTAAAACAATAATTAAGTCCAACTTAATTAAATTGATTTTTCTTTCACAAATTACTCTTTGATGTGTGAACACCACTCATGTTATTAGATACTTTACATTTCCATCCACACAATACAGATAACTTCAGTAGTATGAAATATGACTCAATTTCACTTTTAATTTTGTCCATACTTCTTTCCGTTTGACCATTAGTCTTGTTACCATCTTTATACT
>JANTPM010000001.1:23605592-23618460 GCA_025434745.1 Erythroxylum divaricatum
ATTCAAGTTTTATCATTACTTAGTTCGTAAACAAAGTTTTTCAAAGTTTTGATTAATTAGAATCTATCGGAAGTTCTATAAAAGAATCTTATTTCTAACAAACATCTTTTGAAAGAATTTTTCAAAAAGGGGAATACACAATTCAGGCCCCCCTTCTCGTGCATTCTTATATCGTTTTCTAAGCATTGTATTAACGTGTGATTCACTACATGTAAGTCTCCAATAATCCTCCATACTTAATGTTTGCAACATTTTCTTATCAAGAAGATGGCTTAAAGAGTGTGCTTTCACCTCACTTTAGCCCTTATGCTTCCAAATTGTACGTAAAATTAAATATGAACTAAAGTGAGTGTCTTAAGCATTTTAAAACATTAATCACTGGGTGTCAAGGATTATATTTATTAAGAATTAATCACACATCAAGTTCCCCCACATCTAGCTTTTGACCATCCTCAGGCAAATTGTCAAAGTCAAAGTCAAAAACTAAAACACCTACTTATTTTCCATATTTCTTAATAAGAGATAGTCATAAGCAAAGAAAAATAACTTCTAAAATCATAGCTAGAACACAAAATTCAATGCTTCTAATCATGATTAATCAACATTCATCATCTTTATAAACTGAGCAATCTAGAGGTAAACTTGGACAAAATGAGTTTAAGTAGGATAGATCCCTAGGTAAACTCAAATACCATTCATGATCATGACATTTTACAACTTTGCATATCATTTCATTTCTCCACCACTAAGATTCCTATGCATAATCTTGAAACAAAGGACTTTTCTAAGGTTGTAATGTAGGTAAGGGTAAGATGAGGTGTATTTGAGTAATGTAGCATAAAAACCATCAAAGCTAGTTAAGCAAAAGTAGCACTTAATGCAATATCAAGCGCAACAACTAACACTGATTCAAAATTGGGTACCATCAGCTATGATGAATGCAACAATTATGTTTCACTACTCAAATTCAAGATCTTATACCATCAATTGCATGAAGCACAACCAATTATAAGGAATCACTCATAAAAACAATCGTTGATAATGATACACTGAAACTATAATGAGTAATCCTTCCTAAACAACATTTACCTTATAAGCATTAAACTCATGTAACCTATTTTATACAACGTTAGGAGGAGAAACTAATCATGAACAACTTTGCAAAACAAATGCATTTCCTCCTTGATAGTTTTATTCAAACATTTTTTATTTTTCTCTTTTTTCTTTTTCTTTTCACTCTTTTTTTTATAAAAATCGAAAGAAGCTATATTAATATGTGAATTTCATTGATAAGACATAAAATGGCATCCCAATAATTATAACCATCCTGCATATAAGTAAACCATACCTCCATACTTATATTTTTGTACATCCATAGTTATCAACAATTAATAAATGATCCACTAGTTTTAAGATTTAGGTAGGGCATTTGGTTCATTTTAAAGCATGTAATGTGGCTAGCACAAAAAGAAAGGCTAATAAAGCTCAAGGGGCTTAAAAAAGGAAAATTCATATCAATGGGTAGGCTGTTTGGCTAATGTTGCTGATAAAAACAAACAATGCCTATATCATTTTCCTGTTAATGCATATGATAAAAATGTAGTCTTGAATAGAAAATCAAAGCAAAGTCAAGAAGCAAAGTCAAGATGTATATGTCATGAATGTCACACATAAATAAATGAACATGAGATTGATATGGATGCGTCAATCAAATAAGGCTCAAAATCTCATTGACTTTTGTCAACCATTAGTTACTACTCTTCTAAAGATAATGGATATTGAATAATCACAAGAGCAAAATTATATGCTAAAGTCGCCATAGATTTTTCTACTCAATTCACTCTAATCATGACTATATAGTCTTATAAGTAATAGAAAAAGAAAAATTGTTTAATTTTGGTTTTTCTATTTTGAAAAGTCCTAAGAAGTCACATAAGCAACCATTAATCTCAAAAACATGTATAAAAACTAAGATCCCTACCCCCACACTTAAAACTTACATTGCCCCAATGTAACATCAAATGAAAGAAATGGAATATTTATTGAAAATAAAAAATGCAAAAATGTAAACAAATAGAAATCAAATTCCCTTAGGTTAACCGACAAATATCGTTGCAAGTGCCAAATTGTTGGGTATTAACTACCATACGTTTAATTAAAATCCTTTTTTTATGAGAGTCTTCTCACATAATGCCCTGCCACTTATTGCATCAACTAGACTCCTCTCCATTGGTAGCAATCTTTCTTATAAATATTGGATAAGAAGTTACTCAAATATATCTTGATAGGTACAATTAGCATACGACTTCTTAAAGCGATCCTAGTACTCATAGTGGGATTCTTTGTTATGTTGCTTTACACCATAGATTTCCTTTCATATACTCGTTGTCTTTTATGTAGGAAAATATTTTGTCAAAAATAACAGCTTTATCTCCATTTAAATGTTCACACTCCCAGCAAGTAGATCAAATAACCAATCCTTTGTTATATCTTTAAGTGAAAATGGAAAAGCTATAAGCATGATTTGCTCATCTGTCACCCCTGGAGGCTTTATACTCAAGCATACCACATCGAACTCCTTGAGATGCTTATGCGCATCCTCATCAATTAGATCATGAAAATTATGCAACAAATTTATTAACCCAGACTTAAGCACAAAAGTAACATGCTCAACAAAATTAGGAAATATAACGCATAAAGGTCTTTGGGTTAAGTTTGGTGCAGCTAACTCTTTTATCATTCTTAGATTTGCTATTGTTTCTTCGAATTCAAGTTATGGTTCTACTTCTGAAGATGTTCTTGTTTGTCTTCTTAATCTTTGTAATGTCCTTTTGATCTCTGGATTAAAATTGTACAGGTTTTCTATAAGGAGATCTGGTAGCTACCATATACCAACACTAACAAATGTTTAAAGATTAACAACTAACTAAAAGAAATGATTATAATAGATATATATAGAAAACACCAACTAAAATCAAAAATGAAAATTAAATCACCACATTCTATAGCAACAACACTAAAATTTAAGAACATATGTCGAATGCACTGCAAAATTTACCTAACTCTACACATTAAAAATTTGTAGCTGCAGTGAGTCTGGATCGTATCCATAGGGAATGTTTGATTAATTCTCATTATGAAAATAATCAATGCAAAGGAAATAAAAAGGGGGATTTTTCAATTGATGCAATTGAGAAAACAAAATACAATTAAACTACGAAAGTAATTTATAAAAAATAGTCAAAAGTGAAAAGTGTCAAATATGTGTAAAACTTGTTCTCGAATCAATCTTGACCTATACACAATTAAACATGTTTCAGTGTTATAATGCTTTCACACCTTTTCTAGGACAATTGATCATAGACTAATAACATGTTTGCCAATGCATGTTTTCTCTTAAAGTGTGTTTAATTAAGAGATGCTTATTAATTAAACCTAACTACCAAATAAAATAGAATACACTCTTTAGTTTTAATTGGGCAGTTGCATTACTAAATGGAAAACAAATCAATGTGGGCAGTTACCTCACAAGCTCAAGTTATCTTACTTAAGTTAGGTTGTTCCTAACGATTCAAAGTCATTAGGGGCTATTAGCAAATCTCAAACACAACAATTATGAACTATATTCAAGATTCTAGCAATGAGCTTGTAATAAAACAATCTAACAAACATATGAAGATCATCTTTACAATACCAAAATCATTCAACATAAAACAACAATAACAATCCTTAAAGAGAGATTGAACATTAAACAAAGAGAATATGTTTAACCATGACTCAGGCGTCGATGTCACCTTCAAACTAGTTCTAGAAAGTTTCTTTTCCATCTTCCCTATGGGTCTCTAATGAATAACTTTTTTGCCTTTGTTCTTTCTCCTGAAACCCCATCTTCTCTAGCCGAAGTTCAAACTTAGGCATACATTTTGCCTATATGTTCACCCTAAAATCTCTATATGTATGGCTGGTAGTTGAAATGGGAATTCCTAGGTACAAATAGGAAGTCTCTGTACTTTGAAAATAGTGATAGTTTCAATGACGGATTGATCACTTCCAACTAAATTTGAGAAATAAAAGAAATTTTTGGAAAAAATATTTTCCAATCAAAACATCTTGCTAAATATCTTTAGGGCTTTTATAAGATTTGATACAAAATTCTAATCAGCCTTAGAAAGGAGTACGGGATTATCTATAAAGCATAGATTAGTAATCCTTAGTTTCTTACACCTATAATGAAACCTGAAATCTTTGGTTCTTTCCACGACTCTCTTCAAGGTTATGTTGAAAACTTCCAAAACAAGTGTAAATATGTAAGGTGATATATGATCTCTTTGCCTAAGTCCTTTGGTGCTTTTGAAAGACTTACTAGATTAACTATTTATCAATATCTTAAAGTAAGGTGAGATGATGCATTGTGATATCCACTGGACTAAGGTGGCAGGAAATTCTAAAGCTTGTAAAATATTCAGGATAAAGCCCAATCTACGCTATTATAGGCCTTCTTTAGGTCAATCTTAATGATACAAGTCTTTCTTCCTCTTTTCTAAGTGTAAGTTATGAAAAGTTCTTGCATCAACATGAGGTTATCCCCATAAGTAGGCACCTTATAAAAAGTCAATGTATTTATGTAAGACCTCTTCAATCCTTTTGAGCCAAGATCTTATAAATGATCTTATAAATATTGTTTCAATAAGAAATATATCTTTATTCTCTATTTTTAGGAATTAGAGTTACAAAAGTGTTATTAATTTTGATAGCATCTGATCTTTTTTAAAGAATTCTATAGCAATATCAATTACTATATTCTTTGTCAGATGCTAGGATTTTTTTAGGAAATGAGGGTCGAATCTATTAGGTCAAGGTGCTTATCTTAATCTCTTGACTTGTAATAAGTTTGTTAAGAAAATCAGCATCCATATGACTAATCTTGTCTAGCATGATTTCTCTCAAGAATAGTTAAGAAGAGGTAGCATATGTGGGAGAAGACAAGATATTTGGAAAATATTTGAAATAACCATGAAGCATTAAATCTTAGGAATCAAGTACCTGATTGTTAAATTGCAATGAAATGATCATGTTAGAGTTTCCCCAATTTATGTCAACTCTATTGAAAAAGATGTATTTTATCTCCACTCTTTATACAACCTATCCTAGATCTTTGTTTTATGAGAGAATAATCATATAAGACTACACTAGAAAAATTTTGCATAGAAACTCTTTCCTAATTTTGTAGAACAAGAGAAGCGGGATCACTTTGTAGTTTAGATTGAATTATGTCAAGAGGAACTCTAGCAATGTGAAGAAGATGATGTGTATTACAAATATTTCACTAAAACAAAATTTTCATCTCTAGTTTAATGAGAGAAATATTTTGTCCATAGACAAATTGATTAGAGCCTCAGATGAAAATATTTGTAGCCCTTCTTGAACAAGTTTTATATATAATAAAACTCTCAATACCTATAAGTATACAAATTGTATCCTGCAGTATAGAAAGGTATAATTCCTGCAAGAATTGTGCAATAGCTAACAACCTAAACTTAACTTTGTCTATGGTAATACGAAATTCCATTAAATAAAATAAATAATAAATAAATAAACAAATCAATTAAACAATAAAGTAGTTTAGCTGCTAATAAAATTTAGAATGGTCAAGATTGAATACTTAGGAGCTGTTCCTTCCCTATTTTGTTCCCTTACTCTTATTAATTCAATTATGTGTTTGATCCTTGACTTCCTAAGGTATTGATTACAGTCTCTTAGCATCTAATCAATTAACCAAAATTGAATTCAAAATTTCCAGATTTGTAACCTCTAGATTTATAAAACTTTCCCTAATGTTTTCAATTAAATCCAAAGTTATCTATTTGACAATTAAATTTCTAAAAAATATCTCTATTCGAATGATTGTTAATGTGATAATTGTAAGACTTATTAAATTACCAACTCTCACTAAATAATCTAAAATAATTACTTTTGACTCACTCTCTCAATTTATTGTCAAATATAAGTGTGCATAATTATCACAAATCCTAGAATATGTATTGAAATCAACAAGAAATAAATTCACAAAATAAATCTGGAATAATTTCTAATAGGGATCTAGATACCCATAAACATTATAAAAATCAAGAAAATCATATTACATATCAAGGATAACTAAAAAAGCTAAAAGTAAAAGAGAAAAAATTGTTTAATGCCTTAATCTAGAGTGTTGGAATTTTCAGGATGTTCTTCTTGATTTCACCACTTTTATTCAATTTGATGTGTGTGCCTTTTTTTGGTGTTTTTAATGTCCTTAAATAGTTCTTAATGCTTCTAAGGTTCTTTCTATGGTTTCTCCACTTAATTTAGTCTCAAAAATAGCGCCAACACATTAAAAAACCAAAATAACATGTTGGGCCCGGGCCCCGGATCCCCGAATAATATCATCAAAAAAAATTCGGGGTCTAACATAACTCGCGCTGGAAAAGCTGAAATTCTCTAGAATTGTTGTTTGGGAGATAAACGATCTAATACATTGCTATGTACTAGACTGCGTATAACTCAAAATCTACATAATTTGCTACCTGGGTTAAGAGACTTACATGACCATCTATACGATTGTGTATCCCTTATTTGCTTCAAATCTTCATTTTTCTTCAATTATCTAATTTCCAACACTCACAAATAAATCAAACATAAAATTAAGATCCAATTCGTGCTCTAAACCAATCAAACACTTAGAATACATACAAAAATTGTTAATAACATAATTCTAAGCCTATACATATGATAATCATCTAATAAACATCTAAAACATATAAAAACATAGTATAATTTATATCTATCAACATCCCCAGACTCAAACATTTGCTTGTCCATAAGAAAAACTAAAAACACAAACAACACAAAAAACATAATTACATAAACATGCAATTATGAAAAACAATACAATAATGTTACAATGGCATCAAATCTCATGGAATTAACTTAACCTAAAACACCAATCACTCAAAATGTGCCAAAATACTAACTTATTCCTTTCATATTTAAGTACTTTGAATTGAATAAACATATTAATAAAAATATTAACACCCTATTTTGACACCTATGGTACTCACATTTATAATTATTAATCAATCAAAAAGGAAAACTATAACTAAATATCCTTTCATGAAAATGCTTGATATTTTTAAAAGAGCTAGTTTATTTATTATAACCCCATTTTTCGTTTTCTTCAAGATTAACCTAGTCTTTTGATACAAAGGCAAACACTTTGTTATGAATGTCCCCCGATTACTTAACTAGATCACGCTTTTTTCATTTAGCTTGGTTGGAGTGTCATTCTAGGCTTTTGGTGCGAAGACAAACATTTTGTTATGAATGTCCCTGATTACCCAATTATATCATAGCTCTCAACTGACTACCAGCTCTAATCTTAACCTAATTTTTTTTGATAAAAAGGGCCAGTAAATAGTAATTTTATTTAATTTTTATTATTTATATTTTTAATTTTTAACCTTCCTTATTGATTTTTAGTCAATCATTCTCATGACAAGGTACTAGTAGTGCTAAACAATTCAATTGAATATAATTATAAATATAATAAACAAAATTCATAAAGTGAAAGAATAAGTGTCATATCCTAATTAGCATGCATATTCATCCAAAGATACTTAAAACATAAAATTCACAAGTCAGTATGGCTTTACAATTTAAATAACCATGTTTAAAGTTAAACTAATTCTAGTCAATTCTGTTCATTGATACATTCACACAATGCACACATTATGCAATGCTAACCTAATAAAAAATTTGTACAATTATAAAGTTCACATACAATTAATGCAAATGCAAAATTCATACATGCATATATGCAATTCTATATACATCCCCACACATGAACAACACGTTGTCCTCAAATTGGAAATCAAACAATAAAAGTAAAAATAAAAACAATAAAGAAAATGTTAGAGCAAGAATACTTATAGTGCTTTATCGGTGATGGCGTGGGTATTGATAGAATTTGAAGACACTCTATACCATAAAATTCTAGCATTCACTCCCTACAAAATAAACATAAAAATTAAAAATTAAAAAATACCAAAAATAAACATAAAATAAAATAAACCTAAATTTCAAAACATCTTAAATACGATACATCAAACACATCATAATTAGCAGTACACACAGTATCCACATCAAGATGATAAAATGAAGCCAAAGTAGTGACAATGTAAGTCATACCAAAATATGAGCTTTTCTTATTAAAGCAACTCACAATAGACCTAAAAATTCAATAGGGGGTATTTATTTTAACTTTGCGATCCATGCACCAAAGAAAGAAAAGTTATTTAGCATAACACTTATTGCTTTTAGTTTTATTTAAAAAATTAAGCATATAAATTGGTGAAGCAATAAGTGTTCAGTGCTACGAATTAAGGTGTTAGGTGCATTCTTAGAATCTAACGTGTTTTCACCCATAAGGCTTTTCCAATAGTCATCTATATAAAATCCATCATGATCATCTAAGACTTTAGTGTTCAACAAGTCAAAAAGTGCACGAATGACTATATAATCAAGCTTATATACACAATCACCTATTCTAAACCAGAATATATCCATTTTAGGATTATAACACATAGTGGTAAAAAATTCAACAGTCGTCACGGGGTATATCATTACATCACAATGAATTAAACAACCCCAACTAATATTTGTAGCTAATCATTCAATATTACATCTCAAACCTAAAGTTTCTAACAATTCAAAATCAAAGTATTGGGGAGGCAATAATTCCTTATCTTTAAAAAATTAGGAATGGGACACGAATATTTGCCGCTATATTAGTTTTACCTTCACTGGAGACTTGTTGACACAATTGGTAGATGGGTTTCCAAGCGGCAAGCTTTTTTGGAGTCATTGAAGAAGACAAATATGCAAAAATAGGCAAAAGAGAGAGTGAGTACATTTTAGACAGAGAATGAAATAAAAACTCACCAAATCCTTATATTCTTAATGGTGTAGTGTGAAACATGTGTAAAAGAAGTGATTAAGGATGGAAAAGATGAAGAAAATAAAGCTAGGGTTAGTGAGAGAGTGAGTTTGTAGAGAGAGAAAGTACAAGAAGGTGAAGAAAGAAGAAGAAAAGAGGGTTTTTTTTAAAGTTTATATTGAAGGATCCCACGATCCAGGTAATCCTTGTGATTTCCACAACGTGGGCTAAGGCTTCAAAAACTTTCTAAAAAGCCATCCCACGCTCGTGAAAAATGGATCAATTTCCATGATTATGGGTTAAAGCTCCAGAAACTTTCTAGAGAGCCTTCCCACTCTTGTAGAAAATGAATCAATTTCCATGATCGTGGGTTAAGGCTTTAAAAAATTTTTGGAAAGCCTTCCACGTTCATGGGAATCAACCTAGCTCCCACGATCATGGATTATACAATTTTTCCAACTTCTTATTTTTCTGCTAAGCATAGCATGCATTCCCAACATTCAAACAACCTACCAATATATCAAGTTAAAACTCAAACAAAATTCAATCCAAACATAATCAAAACCAAATAAATCAAACACATAAGTAAGCAAAAACAAGCAAAAGAAAGGTAAACATGGTAAGCTAAGGTCATTAGCTTGACCATTTCATACGCATTCATGAAGGAGTAAAGGAAAGGAAAAAGATGATTTCCTTTTCTTGCATCTATGCCCGTTGACCTTCAATACTCCACCATTATCATTTTCTAACTCCAAAGCTCCATGGAGAAATATTTGAATAACCTTAAAAGTTCCACTCCATCTTGACTTGAGCTTTCCAAGAAATAACCAAAGTCTTGAATTAAACAAAAGCACCAAGTCCCGACTCTTGAAGAGCCTCAAATGGTTTTTTGTAAAATTGGCTCCCTCCATCACTTATAATCGCTCTGGGCACTCCAAATCTTGTAAAGATCTTCTTGATGAACTTTTGAACCACCTTGTCATCATTAGTTGGAGTAGCTATAGCCTCAACCCACCTGGAAACACAATCAACTCCAACTAATATATAATTGTTACCTAAAGAGGATGGAAATGGTCCCATGAAGTCTAAACCCCACATATTGAATATCTCCACCTCTGTAATGTTTGAAAGCGACATCTCATCCTTCTTTGATATGTTGCCCACTCTTTGACACTTATCACACTTTAGCACAAAATCTTGAGCATCCTTAAATAAGGTTAGTGATTCGAAGCCTTTTGTTTTTACCTGTTGGACCCTGAACTTTTCTTGAAATTTTGAAGTATAAATTGAGATTAGATGAGGAATTTGTAGTGAATTATTTGTGTGCTAAGAAAAAGACAATTCAAGAATGTGAATTGTCATATGAGATTAAGATAGGTGAATTTAGCAAGTTGATGATGAGAGAGTATAGGTGTGTATATGCTTTTGTTGTTGATGTTTATGATTAATTATGGCCTAAAATCGTGTTTTGAGTTTAAATGAAATTGATAGTGAATGAATTGCTTTAAATGGAGTGGAAAAGCAAGAAAAGATTAGTTAAAGTGTGAGAATATGAAGAATTGTGAAAGTTTGACTTTGTGGTTATAGAGAGTTGACTTTTTGATTTGGAAAGAATTTGAGAAAATGATCTACATGAAACTTGTAGATTATGTTGAAAGCTTTCTGTCGCCATAAAGTTTGATATTTTTTGATATCGAGAGTGAAAGTTATGATCAGTCAAAGTTAAGTATTAATCTGTCTTGTTTTGTGAAAATGTCCATAAGTGCACATTTAGGTGTAATGTGATTTGAGGCAAATCATGTACCGATGTGGTCTAAATTAAGTTCAGTAATCTACATGAAAGTCATAGAAGACTATCCTAGCTTTTCAATGATGTATAATATGTTATTTCTGGTTGTGGAATTTGGAAGATATGAAATTTAGAAGTTGGATGTGTTATAGGTGGACCTCGGTTATGGCAGAAACTTTGACTAAAAATTTACCTAGTTTGCCTTTAAGTGCTTCATGAATGTTTTAGCTTGTGTTTGTATCTTTCCACTAATATAAAATATGGAATTTTTGGACCATGGAATAGGAAGTTAAGATTTTTGCAAGTTGCTGTTACTGTTTAGGGTGCTCCGACCCTTGTCCGTTCTTTTGCTTCTAACTTTTCTGTCCGACATCCGATTAATCCGATTTTTGAAGCGTTGAATTTCTAAGACATCCCTTATCTCTCCATGAAAATTTGTGATTTTTGAGATTAATCTGAAAAAGATTGATTGAATCAAAGTGAGATGATTGATTAAAGAGTTTGAGTTGAACATTTTTCTGAACATGTTTAGGTATTTTTGATGATATCTTGAGCTGTAGAGATCCAACTAAGTTGATTCTTGTTTTTAAAATAAATTAGAGACATGGGACTACAAGTTATCTGAAGGAATCAAATTTTCATTCAATCCCTAAGATTTTCAATTTCTGAATTGAATTATTAAAGTTATAAGATTATATAAGGGCAGTTTGGGCATGACACTTAAGTCCAAGAGTTACAAGGCTTATATTGGAGGGCAAAATGGACATTGCCCACTCATTGAGAGTACGAATTAGAAGAAGGAAATGAGGAATGAGAAGAAAAGAAGAGAGGAAGCCGTGGAAGAAGAAGAGAAGAAGAGAAAGCTAGGGTTTGAAAATCCTTGAAGATTTTGAAGAAATTGAAGCTAAATCAAGTAAGTCTAAGCATCTTTCCTCTTGATTAGATGAATGAAACATGTTTTGACATTAGTAAGAGAAGATTAAGTGTTAGAAGTTGTCGAATGAGTTCAAGCATATGTTTGGTTTTAGGGTTAATCATTATGTTGTTTGTGGATGATTATTGGGTTGAAATGAGTTTAGAAATGAAGTAGGAATGATGATTTAGGGGTAAGAAGAGTTATTTGTGGAAGATGGAATGTTTAAAGATGAAAAATGTCAAAAATGAGTGTTCGGAGGGTTTCTGGTCTCGCACGTCGCGGCGCACGCAAGCGCTCACTTCGCGACGCGCGCAAGCGCCCACGTTGCGGCGTGTGCGAGCGCCCATGTCGAGGCGTGTGCGAGCGTCTTTGCCGCGGCGAGCTCCAGCTTTTTATGTCGCAAAGAGCTTCTGTTTTTGCCGCTTCGAGCTCCTGTTTTCTGCACAGACATGTTTTGGTATTTTAGCCATACCTTTTGATGTAAATATCCAAATAAGGTGATTTTTGATTCATTGTGAACTAGAGTGAAAGGTTTATAAGTTTTATGAAGAAAGGAAGTTTTTAATCAGTTTTTAAAGATCTAAAATTTTGGTCAAAATTTGAGTATAGATTATTGTTTCAGCATAAGAATAGTCCCAACATGTTTGGAGTATAACTGTCGAATTTCTGAACCAAATTGAATGAATTTGGAGTCATTAGAAACTTAAGACAATGGGGAAACTTGTTCTAGAAGATAATATTATCAGATTTTGTCATTCACTTGATCAGAGTGATCATGGAAAATTGACCTGAATGTTTGGACTTTTGGAAGAGTTTGAATTTTTAGAATTTATGGGTCCTCAAATTTGTATTCCTATTGAATGGGATTTTTACATTTTGATAAAGGGAATCAAGAAAGGCAAGAGGGTCAAGAGGAGAAGCATCTTTGAAGCATGTATGCAAGCAAGGAATTCAGGTGGGTAGTATGTTTATTTATTGAATTTTAAGCTAAGCATGTGTATTTGAAAATTTAAGAAGCAAAATTTTGATAAATAAATGTTTATATAAATGTTTGAAAAATATGATTTTTGAAGGATTAAATTCCTTATTTTGGAATGATTTTAAGAAAAAGAAAGGATTATGAAATTCACTGGTTTCGAATTATTTGAATAATTTGAAAAATGTGCTTTGTGAATTTGAATAAGTTTGA
>JANTPM010000001.1:23641391-23655995 GCA_025434745.1 Erythroxylum divaricatum
CTCCATGTATAAATCTATATGCAAGAAACCATGGAGAAAGGCATTTGATATATCTAATTGTCGTGTCTCCCAGTGATGTGAAATTGCAATAGACAAGATGAGACAGACTGTGGTGAATTTAACAACTGGGGAAAAGGTCTCTTGATAATCGATGCCCGTTTGTTGTGTAAATCCCTTTGCTACAAGACGAGCTTTGTAGCGTTCGATGGTTCCATTGGAATGCCTCTTAACTCGGTAGATTCATTTGTTTTGAATGATGTTAACATTAGGGGGTTTGGGAACCAACACCCAAGTCTGATTTTGGAGTAAAGCTGAAATTTCTTGCTGCATAGCATCTCAGTAACAATGACAACCGTAGGTCTTGCTAAAGGCCCAAATGGCCATTATGTTGTACATTATTGCATGAAGTATTTATTTTCGAAGACAAAGTTATTAATTCTTAACTTTTTGATCATGAAGTGGAGGACATGTATGCAGTCTTTTCAAATCGATGTTAGTGATTGAGCAGATTGGAAGCTTATCAAATTATATCTTCTTTCTAGCAGTAGAAAACTCAGATCAAGCCTGCGGTGTTCAAAGATGGAATGCAGCTATGGAGTATATACTCGTGTTTCTATGTTTTTTGCTGGATTTTCTCTCAACCGAAATTCAGAGGACTGAATGTTTCATCTTACTGATACTTAAACCACAGCTTTATGGCTTGTCCAAGGGAAAACCCCATCTTCAAATCTTATGCAAGTCATTACTCGTATCAAGCAACATTATAGCAAAGGACAAAGACGGAACATGGGCATGGAGGAATGGTTTATATTTTCTGTAAATAAGAGAGTTGAACATAAGGGAAAACCCCATCTTCAAATCTTATGTAAGTCATTGCTCGTATCAAGCAACATCATAACAAAGGACAAAGACGGAACATGGGCATGGAGGAACGGTTTATAACTTCTGTAAATAAGAGAGTTGAACATGAAACTTTCCCTCCAATACAACACCATTCCAAGGAAATTTGATAGACATGAGAATAAACTATATACATGTCTATTGCGATAAAAAACAGAAATGCGAAATTTCGATTTCATCTCCTGCTATTGATATTGAGAGATTTAAATGAGTGTGAGGACACTTCTAAGCTTTTAGTAGATGCAATAAGATGGTGTGTGCAGAATAATACTAAGCTTAGGGACCCAATATTGTTTCACATATTTTGTACTCCCTGTTGTATTCCATCAAAACAACAGAAGGAGATGATTGATAGTGGATAGACGCGAGGTTTCAAAAATAAAAGTAACAAGCATGACCTATCATAAATGGTGAAACTATAACCAACGAACAACAGTCTCCCACTTGAGTCGTAGATCTAAGCTAAAAGTCATGAAACCTCTGCTTAATAAAAGAAACCAGATGCACGAATCATGGCGATAAGTCCTCTAAATATGAGTATTATCTTCCATGTATCATGATGCATCCTATTTCTTATTTCACTTTAACTAAATGAATAAATCTTTATGTTTATTCTAGATCCATAGTAATTGTATTCTTAAAATTAAAATGTACACACCAGAATGAAAAAATAACAAAATTAATAAGAGTTTCATGAAAGCACATACAATAAATCACATAATAGAACTGAGTCTCATTATAGCAACATGATCCTTAAAACTCTTTGGTGGCATGCCTTTTGTTAAAGGATCAACAATCATTAATTCAATGTTAATTTATTGAATGACCACTTTGTTCTCTTTGACATATTCCCTAATGGCCAAATACTTTATGTCAATGTACTTAATCATTAATCAATTTATTAATTAAGCATTTGTCGTGGTAAATTTCTTTACCTATTTTCTTCTATGTTTAGTTAAACGAAACATGTATTTGAATTATTATAAATCAATAACCTGGATACGATCTCAGATTTAATTAATTAATAGCTTTACAAATCAAGAAAACCGACAAACTAGACAATATACATACGATGTATATTTAGCCTAGATAACCATTTTTCCTAGAATCCTATCCCTAACATAGTAGAGAAAAATGCTAGTTGCTACTTTTAATTAAAAGAATTAAAGGTCAACCTATTTAATCTAGCAATTGATTGAATAAACCTAGCTGTAAAATCAAACAATTAAATAATAACCCAGAAAAATAATTAATACTTAACTAATAAATCAATTCAAATAAAGAAAGAAATTCTCACAAAATTTAGAGTTCAATAACTATGATTCCATAAACCAAGAAATAAGAGTTTAGTTACCTAACATCATAATTTTCCTAACTAATTGGGACTATCCACATTTAGGGCGTTCTTAACTTTCTTCTTTGTTTCCTGTCCAGTCGTCGTCTATGTTGCTTGATTTTTCTCTTCTTCTACTAGGCATTGTTCTTCTCCATGGATGTGTTCTTCTCCTTTTTTTTTTGTTTCTTGAGCCGTCACACCTCTCTCTTCTGTTCTACACTACTATTGTGTTGATGTGACAAATAAACATTGGTGGCCACCTTACTGTTTTCATGTAAAACCCTTAGCTGTGCATTTTAAGCAAAACGCATGGTATGCATTTTTTGTGTGTCACTGTACTTCTGTGATTTATCTTCCCCAAGCTAGCATTTTGGTGCTTCCCATATTGCTAGCATTTTGCTCATGCTTCACTATCATATTATTCATCTACTCAAGAAACATGCATACGTTACTTGCTTTCCACATGTTGCATGCTACTGTTTTATATTTAGTGAATTAATTGTTGGCCACGAATAGTGTCACTTCTCCTTTAAAAACCTACACTCACTCCTTTCTACTTTGTAGCCTTCAAATGCAAGGTTAAAGCTGAAAAAAAATCTATAAAAAATTTTGCTACTGACTGTCACACAGGTATCACTACACAAGGCCATGTCTAGTTACATTCAACACCTGGCTCAGCTCTTTTTGTCCCAAAATGTTTGCAGTTTTTTCTATTTGATTCCAAAATACACCTTGAAATAAAGCAAGATTAATTTCCATTAAAAACTTCAAACCTCAAAAACAAAGAAAATTAACACACAAGAAGATAGAAAATAAAGACACTAACAAATTCTCCCACACTTAATCTTTTGCTTGCCCTTGAGCAAATTAAACACAACTATCAAATTCTATCATTTACTTTTCAAAGAAACCAAGTGCAAACTACTACACACATCATGACTATTTTTCATTAGTGCATATAAACAAACTCAACTTATGATACTATCATTCAAAAATAAGCATAGACTCACAATGGATTTTTCTCACAGGATTCACTCATTTCACTCAAGTGTTTATAGGTTGGTGTTTCGCTCAAAACTCCCTATAGGAAATCACACTACTATATTCTTGCAAATACACCAATCCTGTTTTACAGTGATTATATGCTAAAATAGATTGAAAGGCCTTTATTGTAGGTTGTAATGGGGCTAAGGTTAAGGTGAGTCCAAAGGGGCTTTTCACAAGTAGTCATAAAATACTAAGTTTACAAAGGGACAATAAAATGTATTTCTGAGAATTGCATGTAAATAACTAACTATTCAACACTTATTATTTCTACTATACTTGACTCTTTTCTTTTTCTTTATTTCTTAATTAATGAACATGATTCACCTTCTATTCAATAGGCCTAATTTGACTTGAATAAATCTTTGAATGACAATTCTTTATTGATAAAAAAAATAAGTTAAAGATTTTTTTATATTCTATGACAATATTAATGTACAAAATTTTAATGTTGTAAGAAATTTAAGTTTGAACCATGGTTAAAAATGAAAATAAATGAAAAATAGTTCAAACTTATAATATAAAAGATAAATCTAGGTGTATATAGAAAATTCATTAATAAAGATCTCATATTATAATATAAATACCTTGGTATCATAAAGCGTATGTCCCTAAATATCATAACAAATTAAATCAAAAGATCTTAAGAAACATAATTATTACTAATAAAAGGTAAAGTATGAATTTTAGGATGTTAGTATAAGATATAATCAAAATTTTGAATCTTGATATAGTCCAAAAGAACCACTAGAAATTAGAAATTCAAGTCTAAGTTTAAAAAGATGACCAAAATAAAAGTATCTGACATTAAATATAACAGTACAAATAAGTTTAGATGATATTAAATCTCACATCTATTATAACATCCCATCACCGATGGGAAGGGTAAAATAGTAATTTAGGACGGGGTATGAGTGTGTGTACGTATCTCGGCATGATCATGCATAATATGGCTTCCATATATACATGAATAGAAATTTTTGCACATGCACATGACTGTACATGCATTCATGACATTTCCCAGCATATGTGTCTATAAATGTGATTTTTGTGAAAAATAGGATTTTAGTGCTTGAAAATTTAATTGGAGTGGGTTTTTGTGAGTTTCGCATTTTTAGAGAATTTTAGAAAATTTTCTGAAAAATTTCGAAAAAATTTTCGGATAAAAAAAATTACCAAGTGACAGGCTGATTGAATTTTTGGTACTGGAAACGACTGTCCAATGATACTGAAAAATTTGATACATGATTTTAGGATTTATTGCTTCGAGCCATTGGAATTGTGGGGAAAAATTAGAGTAGAAATTGAATTGTTATTGGAAAGGTAATAAATGAGTACTTAAAAACAAGACAAGTAGCGAGTGACACTTGTCACTTGCCTACTTAGGTCTTAAACTTGCCTACTTAGATGAATGATGATTGCTGTGTGTGTGAGTGGTGTGAGTGGAAGGTAGAGAATTGGGGAAAAGTTTGGAGAGTTGAAGATTTGAAGCTTGATAGGTAAGGATTATGTTTTATGTTCTTAAATTGGTAGTTAGATGCATTAATCGTGATTTATTGTGCATTAATTGCATGAAATTGTGTTTGGTGTATATTGGTAGGTTATTTTCTTGGTTGATTTAAGATTGATTGAAGATGAATGTTATAGCATGTGTAGTATGTGAATTAAGTGTTTAAGATTAAGTTTGATGATGTTAGATGAGTGTTTAGTAAAGAAAGAAAATTGTGTGTGTGTGCTGCCATTTTGTGGCTAAGTGTTCAAGTGAAGGTCTTGATTAAATTTTGGCTGAATTAGTGATTAAATTGGATGCTTATGGGTGTAGAAATGGTATTGGAATGATAGGAGTAGAGTTAGGTGTAAAAGCTGAAAAATAGAATGTGAGTACGTTTCAATGTTTGGGGCATAACTTTTGATAGGGTTATGCTATTGAGATAAGGTTTGGCTAGAATTAAACTTGAGAAGTTTGGCTAGAATTCTTATGAAGGAAGTTCTATCCAATTGTGACTTGTAGGGTTTAGAATTTTGCTTTGAAAGTGAGATATATGTGCAGGGTGAATAGTGATAATTATAGTATTTAGAGATTTGTGACCTGAAACTTTGGAAAAATTTTCTAGGCTAAAGTAGACAGATTTTGTGAAATAAGTCTTCATAAAAGTTGAATATTTTCTTGTTAGCTTTCTATCGCCACTAAGTATGAAATTTTTCGATTTTGAGATTGAAAGTTATGACTTGTGAACTTTCAGATGGTTTTTTTAATGAGTGAATGTGCTTTGTGTGTGAAATGTTTCTAAGTATAGGTTTTGTGATTTCTGTGCTTCGAAGCTAATTCTGGACTGTTATGGTTTAAATTAGCTTTATTGATCTTATGGAAAGTTATATAGGAATGTCTTAGATTTGTAATGAGGTATAATATGCTAATTTTGGATTTAGGGCTTGTAAGTTACGAATTTTTCAAGTATGGTTATGATTTAGGTGATATGTTGATTTAATATTCTTTAACAGGGCTGCCACAATCATGTGTGAATTTGATTTATTTAGAGGGGGAATTTGCTTTTAAGTCCTTCACGAGAATTGTAGCATGTTTTCTAATCTTTTCAGTGAGTTAAAATATGGAATTTTTGGACAATGGGTTAGGAAGTTATGATTTTTGGAAGATTTTGTTACTGTTTAGGGAGACTTAAATTGGACAGAAACTTTGAGTGAGATTTTGACCCCTTTCGAGATGGAATTGATTTTTTAGTCCTTCATGGAAATTGTAGAGCTTTCTTTTATCTTTCCATTGATACCAAATTTGAAAATTTTGGAGTTCTGAGTGCCAAGTTATGAATTTTAGAAGTTAGAAGGTCACCTTGGCGAGCGACCCACTCGGTGGCTCCCGCTCTGTTGCTCCCACTCGGTCGCTACCCCTCGGTTGCCCTGGCGAGCGACCCACTCCCGAGCGCCTCACCCGCTCACGAGTGCGAGCTCCGATTTGGAATTTTTCTTGACCAACCTCTCTCCATTCTTTTGACCATAAATTTTTCATCCGACCTCCGATCGACCTGATTTTTGAAGCGTTGGATTCCTAAGACATCCCTCTACTTGTCCATGAAAAATTGTGGATTTTTGAGATTAAATTGAGGATGATTGATTTAATCAAAGTGAGTTGAGAAATTTTTTTAACATGGTTCAGTATTTTGATGAATTCTTGATCTGTGGACATCCGATTGACCTAATTCTCGAGGCATCGGATTCGTGAATTGTTTAATTTCATTTCTATGTAAAATTGTAAATTTTTAGAGATAAAATTGACGTGAATTTATTGGGTCAAAGTGAGGGGACCGGGTAATTATTTTTCTGGTCCGTGTTTTGTCAATAAGTGGACCTAAAGAGGTCCGAATTGAGTGATTTTGGTGTATTTGGATTTCTAAAATTTATAGAAAATTTTTATAATGAATATTTATGGAATAATACCAGGAATGTCACAAATATGCATTGTACATATTTTAATTGCTACATGTGCATTTTTTTTAATATTTCTGATTGTACATTTGGTAATGTTTGTGTATTTTAATTATTATAGAGGCGCATTTGGAACGTCAACCTACCGATATTGCCGAGACTTTCAGGCATTAGCTCGGAAGCTATTGGTGAGTGACCTAGACGGTTCTCTCAATTATTATTTGCTTAGAAAATTGTGATGAATAATGGTGGGTTAGTGAATTGTGTTTCTAATTATAGATTCCGGACGGAAGGTCCGCTATATTGAGGAGCTATGACATTGAAGTGCTACTTGTATGGAAATTTGTGAACTACTTGTTTATGATGTGATAAATTTTGACACATGTGTTGATTGTGACTTATATTGTTACATATGCATTCCATGCATAAATGCATGATTAGATAATGACAGTTGTGACCGGAGCAGCCACCGAGAGCTAAAAGCTCAATGTATTTGAGCCTTGAGCCTACAGTGATTCAGAGTCTCAAGCTCAACGATTAATGCGCCCATATTGGGACAGTTTAGGCTCTCGATCACAACACCGTAATAAATTAGAAAAGTGTCACGTACGCTTTGTATATGCATTTGATTTAATCTCTTTGATTGAGTGAAAGGCAAAATGCCTTATATTTATATGCTAATAATCCTGTGGTACTTCTGAAAGTGAGTTTATGAAATAACTGTGTTATGCTTGAGTATTGCATGAATTGAGTGAACCATCGACGATGGTTACCTCACTGAGTTCGTAGACTCACCCAACATTGCAACATATTTTTTAGGACCAAGAGTAGACTCCTAGCTCCAGAGGGACTTTTTCTGCCGTGTAGATCGTGTTGACAAGAGAAGTCATGGCTCATAGGTCGGTCAGCTGGGACTTTTGGGATGACCTAGATAGATCTGTTATGTTTCCTATTTCATGTAGCATTTTGTCTTAGGATTTTTGGGATTGATGTACAGACAGTACAAACTGACAGATGTATAAACTTCTTGATTTTGATGAATGAAATGAGAAAAAAATTGGTTTAAAAAATTAGTGATATTTATATTGATGTTTTCTTATTATGATGCCATATGAAGTATAGTAATGATCGTTCGTAGCTCACCCTTATTGTAGGATATGTATCGAAATGACCTACAGGCGTCCCGGTGTGTACCTTGCGGTAAGGGGGCGCTACAACAACTGTCATTTCTTATTAATTCTCTTATTGCATCCATAAGTCACTACTTTTGTTTTGTTGTTAATTGGCTACTCTATAGACTGGTCATTAACATACTAACATTTGTAAACATTTTTTGGATTGATATACTGGAAGACAATATGCAATCAACTTTTGACTAAATACATTCCTTACTAGTAGAGTTAGACAATAATTAATTGAAGAAAGGAGTGATAGGATGGAGCTAACCTTAACTCTGATGGCTGATGAAGAAAAATAAACACAAAATTACAGATTAATTTCATAATTAATCAATACAATTGATTAACCCTAGGATTGCAACATTCTAGATTCAATAATTATATGGACAAATACCTAAAAATTGAGGAACAATTGAATTTGTTATTATTTTCTGTGAAGCAGAGTGACAAAGATGCAGAGGATTGACTACTACTATTTCAAATTCTGATTAGAAACCCATATTGTTCTCAATGAGATGATTATATTTAAGGATGTCTAGCAGTAGGGCTTCCTGTGTACTACAAAACATAGGCTAAGTCTACCCATCATAGCAAGCCCATGAACACAGACCTAATGACACGTTAGAGAGAGAATTACCAAGCCTAATTATCTTAACATCTAATTAATCGAACGACCCGGATTCTAGATTTTGGGCAAGGAAGGCGACACCCGACCTATCTAACCTTCCTCACGTGTGTTGTTTCTAATTAGGGTTTGGAATAGTAATAGTCAATCATCTGCATCTCTGTTACTCCGCTTCACAAAAATAACAATGGATTCAATTGTTCCTCAATTTCTAGGTATTTGTCCATACAATTATTGAATATAGCATGTTGCGATCCTAAGGTTAATCAATTGTATTGATTAATTATGAAATTAATCTGTGATTTCGTATTTAGTTTTCTTCAGCAGATTGGCTAATAGATGTTTACCTGTGTCCTTAGAAGTCTTATATCCTTGGTTATGACAAGGAAATGAATTTTTGTTTTAAGAAATTGAGGTGAGATCCAATCAGAAATTGAGGTAAGATCTAATATTGCATACTATGAAATAATTACAAAACTTATTTCATAAAAAATTTTAAAGTTAAGATTGTTGGTTTATGTCTTACAGCTTATCACTTTGCTTGTAGTTTAATACAAAATATTTAAAGATATTTTTTTATCTTGTATATGTTTGGATATATATATAATAAAGTTCATAGGATAATTATATGTTGCAAATGAAATTATGAAGAGATTATAATTAGGAGGTTCGTATTGCATTTATATATTATCCTAAATTGTTCGTGGTCAATGTATTATTAAAACTGGACATTAATAGAATGTAAAAAGATTAACACACGTTATGTTTTTCCTTATGAAAAAAATAGTCAATCTCATAGGCTTAAGTATGGAAATACTTAAACAAACATATGTGTATTTTTTAGAGAAGAAGTTCATTGAAATGACATGATATGAGAAATTTATTTGGAACATTAATTGTATCTTTATGGAAATTATCATTGTTATAATTGTATAAGTGATCCTTTGACTTGAGATATCTAAAGTTATCTTGTATATGATTGCTATTTTTGATACTATTTATGGCTTACTCTAATAATGACCCATTTAGTCTGTAATCATTGAATATAGCATGAACTATAAAGAGGTAGTTGAATGATCAAGACAGAATTCATCACCATAAAGTAATTAGGGAGCATGTTCTATTGTTCTTGATTAATATTGATTTGGAAATCCTTGGACAAGGTTGAATGACACTTTGTAAATCGTTTATAGATGTCATTAGTTGAATCAATAGCTACTAGCAGAGAACTAAAATGATTAGACTAAAAATAAAGTAGATATTAATTTCATGCTCTAGGTCATATTGAGACATTGTATGATGAAAGAATTGAATTATACAAAAAAATAATACACGAAAAGGTTAGTCAAAATTACTTTAACATTCTTAAATATTTAGATGGTCATGATGCGTAACTAGATGCCAATCTTGATCTATGATTATAAATTGTTTAACTGGATAATTAAATATAAATTAAAAGGACTTTTAATTTATCTAATTCTAATTATGGATTAGAATTACAATTTATAATTATTGCCATCATATTTAAAATATCTAATGGGTTACACATAAAGAATGGGTTAAAGAGAGTAAACATATTTTTATAAAATTAAACTTGATTGTAAAGTTTGAGAAACTTTATGATTAAACATGAGATATTTAATAAATAAGGATCAATATGAGATATTGGATCTTATCTGGGTATAATTGGTATTTAATTAGAATTATTTGTAATTCTAATTAAAGTTTAATTGAAATTGGAATTTAATTTCAATTGAATTATTAAAATGTTTAAAACTTATTATAAATAGGCTTAAGCTTTAATGGAGTTAGCAATTTTTTAAAACTCTCTTTGTAAGAATTACAGAGTTCTCTCAACTTGTTCTATAGATACCATTAGAGGCCAAACACTTGTGTGGTTATGGTGGTTAAGATGGATTAGTTTTAAAAACAGTTTGACGGATATGAAAAAAAATATGATCAAGCTTTAGAATGAAGTATGTATTAAAATTCATGTTTTATTATGAATTATGTGTTAATTAGTTTATAAAATTAAAGTGATCTTAGCTTTTGAAAAATCAAAATACCAAAATTTTTCGTAATTATTATGCTACGGTCGGGAACAAATATTGTCCTGATTTTCTAACAGTGGTATTAAAGCAAGCTTTAATTATATGATTTGATTATTGAAATTAAATTTTGTGATTGAAATTGCAATCGTTGTAAACCTAAAATCAGATTTAGATGAAATCTGAAAATTAACAATATGAAAAGTTCATATTAATTCCAGAGATTCAGTTTTTTACAAATTCATTAAATTAATGTGATTATGTCCATATAGACTAGAAATTTCAATAGGCTTTAAACCTAGAATTGTTCTAGAATTAAGCTGGATTTATACTTTTAGAAATTTGTTTTGGAAATATTAGTTACCCTAAAGAAAAATAGAGTACACACCTCTATTATTGTTTATTTCTTGAAACATAAAAGCTCCATAATGGAATCCTTCTCTATTGTATGTTGGATTGTTTATGTTATGTGAAGTTTTTGTTGTTAGTGCTACTGGAAAACACCCATTTTTATCAATATGATAGTACCAAGGACTATTCTTATGCAATAAGTTTATTCACATACATGAGCTTGAAAATAAAATAAGAAAGATATGAATTGTTATACTCCAAAAAACACATATTAAGAGTGATAAGATTTTAGGGCTCAATCTCCACTAAAAAGCTAAATAAGATCCTAATTTTTGGAGAACCTAAGATAAGATTTATTTTGGAAGGTTTAAAGAAATTCCCTCTAAGGTCTTGAATTCAACAATAATAATGATTATTTGTCAATTACAATCATGAGAAAGCCTTTTATAAATGTAAAACCTTATAACTAAAGTTTTAAAAGGAAATAACTATTAGAGTTATATAAATATAGTGCCTTAGAAAGCAAGTGTATTTATATATAACTTAATTTTCTTCCAATTACTTTTGTAATGAAAATATTTATTATTAATAAAATAAAAGAGTTTGATTTTATTTGTATCAGCATTATATATCTAGTCATAAGATACTAAGATTCTTTTGTAAGTAATATACATATACATGGAGATGTATAGGAAACATGTATATTATTAGAATTGAAATTAATTGATTCACAGTTGAATAATTAAGTTGGTCGCTTGATTATGGTTTAAATTGTAGTGTTGCGATTTATCTTTGTGTAAGTAAAAGAGTTTATTTCAAGGGAATGATGAGTTTCATATCATGATAGTAGTTGACTATCAATAATGGCACTATTAAATGAATATAGGATCAAGTATGTTTTAAAAAATAAAGTGGGTCGTTACTTTAATCTTAAAACATATACCATAACATTATTTTTATTACGAACCATAATCTTGATGAGTGATGAACTCATATGTATTTCAATATAATTCTTGATATGATCGGAATAGATTTTTATATAATATCAATCAAGTATCTGCATGTTGGAATTATTAATTGAAACATGAATCAGGCAACATTCATTCAAATAAAAAATTTATAATGATATCATCACTTCTAGATGTTTTATGGAGATTGGTGATTAAACTGACGTCAATAGTTTGATGGACTAGCTATCTATCAAGTCTTAACACTAAAATGAGATCTTATGTGTTAATCACCATATAGAGTAAAACGAAAGATCTAGAAGGAAAAATCAGCATAAGGGCAAAACAGTACTTTTACCCTTTATTGTGTGGATGGCTATGATATGGTTTATAATAAAGTTTGCAATTGAACGTCTTATTTGAAATATGTACTCTCATAATATTTAGTCATTCAAGAGTTCAACCAATTTTCTTTAGTGGAATAACATTTGATTAATAAGCTGGAATTAATTCTAATGAGATTAAATTAATTGCGGGCTTATTGGAACTTGAACTATATAATTTCCAATTAGATTCCCCATTTGGTTTCTAAGAAGATTATCAAACAAAGTAAGAAATATAAATAGAGGTTTTAAAGCTCATGATTGATTGTTGGGTTTACTTTAATTAGAAGCTCAATTAAACATTTAATGTTGGGCTTGACTTAGGTTTGATTTGATTAATTAGATTAATTAAATTGAAACAAAGTTATTAAAGAAAGAAGGAAGGCATATTTCGGTTTTTTATACCTAAATGTGCAGCTGCCCATTTAGCAATGAAATGCTAAATTAAAGATGATTTTTATCATGCTTTATCATCATGAAATGGAGTAATGATCTCATCATTAAATGGTTTAATGGTTGTCTTTTAATGATGATATATAATGTAACCTTTTAGCATTCATTTGATTAAAGAAACAAAGAGGTGCATTTGATGTACTCTCTCTTCCTTCTTTCATCCATAACTAAAAATGAGAAGGTCTCATTTAGGTTATTGATCTTTTCATATAGCCATCTTAAACAAATAAGAAGAGTCTCATTTATCGACTTCTTTATGATTTATTAAAGAATTAAGTAATGCATTGAATGCACATCACCTTTTTTTTTCATGATGATTGAAATTGACAATGAGAGTAAGAAGTGTTCTTGCATTTTTGACTCACTCTCTCCTCTCATGCATGTATAGCCAAAACTTGAATGAGAAGAGTCTCACTTTCGGCTTCTTTCTTCTAAGAAAAATCTCCTCAAAATATTTCTTATCCTTTTTCTACTAAAGGATCTTGTTAATAAAGTTGTCCAAGAAGAACAAGTGGTAGATCAGAGAGGTCGAGGATACAACAACTAGGAGATGATACAATGACAAAGGAAATGATACAAAGGAGTCAAAGCTATATAGTAAGGATTCAGAGAGGATACAAAAGCGAGGAGTCAAAGCTGTAGCAAAGAGTCTATATATTTCTACCACCTTGTTCTTATGTAAATTATTTTTCATATACCATATCATGTATGGCTGAAACATGTTGATTTGGTTATGTTATTTCTGCTATGTTTTGAATTCAAAAAAGTTTTGAAATCTACCATTTTAGCCAAATCTTGCATGCTTTTGTTTTCGATCCAACAACTGGTATCAGAGCCATTTTATTATGCAAGATTTCAGTTCCTATATGTGATGCATAGGTTGGCAATTAAATTTTATATGCTGCATATTTTTATGTGATAGAAACGTATATATGTATGTTTTTCTCTTTTGGTTGTCCATAGGATATAATTTTATCTTGTAAGTTTTATTTGTTTGGTTTGTAACAAGGAAGGTGATCTATTATCGTCACGTTTCTTCCTTAGTTTTTTTTTGTTTTCTTTGATTTTGTAATGTACAAAATTTTGTAATATTGAAGATAGAGCAACCGTGGATCGCAGAGAAGAATAGATAATGGTTTCGGTGTATCCTTTGGTGTATTGACAAAGTTTCGTTTTAATGAAAACTAAAGTGTTGGAATTTTGTTTTAACAAAATTTTGATTTTGTGAAAACTAAGGTACTGAAATTTTTGTTTTAACAAAGTTTTGGTTTCATGAAATACAAGTGCTGAAATGTTTTTTGGAGTGTCAGATTTATCAAAAACAAGTGCTGAAATTTTTGTTTTCAAAGTAACAAAATTCGGTTTTATGAAAATGCCATTACACATTTTTTTATGGAATGGGCCGAGTCATGTGGATGAAGAGTTCGAAGTGGAAAATTCAAGTCCAAGAAGAAATTTTTGGGCCTAATAGCCTTGTAATTTTATTTATGTTCTAGGATGGACAATCAAATGTAGCTTATTAGTTTATGAGAACAATGGATAAATGGATGTAAATAGTATGTGATATTATGTAATTGTATGCCATTTAGAAAATTGTCAACCCTAGACTTTGCCATGCATTTATAATGTATGAGATATATAATGAAACATTAATTACATCTAGATAAAATGGTATTTATTAAATGATTACTTATATTTTAACACTTAATAAGAGTTTTTATTAAATGATTACTTGAGATTGGCTCTAAGTCCTAATATATTTTACTTGTTTATATAAAAATATATGTACTTTGATTTATGAAGAAGGTAACAAACTCACAACATATTTTAATTTAACGGTTTTCTTGTTTGTTCCATTTCCCATCCTTTTCAATTTTCACTTATTTGATATATATATA
>JANTPM010000001.1:23698771-23713279 GCA_025434745.1 Erythroxylum divaricatum
TCCTGATCTTGTTTATATTTTATTATCCTTATACCATATCATGTATGGATTGGCATGTTGATTTGGATTTGTTGCTTTCGCTACAAGTAATGATTTCTTAAAAGTTTTGAAATCTACCTTTTTTCCAAACAAAGCATGTTTTCTTTTTCCGATCCAATAGTCTTTAGGACTCATTATAGGCATTATGAGTTCCTAGTCATGCCGTTCAGACTGACCAATGCTCTGGCTGCATTCATGGATCTTATGAATAGGGTATTCAAAGAGTATCTAGATCAGTTTGTTATAGTATTTATCGATGACATTCTAGTTTATTCCAAGAGTGAAGGGGAACATGAGGAATACCTCAGGAGAGTGTTGCAGATATTGAGGGAGAAGGAGCTTTATGCCAAATTCAACAAATGTGAATTCTGGCTTCATGATGTGATTTTCCTTAGACATGTGATTTCTAAAGATAGGGTACATATTGATCCAAGGAAAATTGAAACAGTGGTGAATTGGTATACACCGACGACAGTGGTAGAAGTAAGAAATTTTCTAGGTCTAGGGTATTATAGGAGATTTATTGAAGGATTCTCAATAATAGCTGCTCTGATGACCAAATTATTAAGCAAGAATCAGAAGTTTATTTGGAGTGATGAATGTCAGAAGAGCTTTGAGGAGCTTAAACACAAATTGGCAAGTGCTCCAATTCTGACTTTACCCACAAGAGAGGAGGGTTATACAGTTTATAGTGATGCTTCAAGGAAGTGTTTGGGTTGTGTATTGATACAAGGAGAAAAGGCAATTGCTTATGCCTCGTAGCAACTAAAGCCTTATGAACTAAATCACCTAACTCATGATCTGGAATTAGCAACAATAATTTTTGTCCTGAAGATTTGGAGGCATTATTTGTATAGAGTGTAGACGAGAATTTTTACAGATAAAAAAAGTCTCAATTATTTGTTGAGTCAAAAAGAAATGAATTTGAGACAAAGAAGGTAGTTGGAGCTAATTAAGGATTATGATTTGTTAATTGAGTATCATCTAGGAAAGGTAAATGTAACGGTGGATGCCTTGAGTAGGAAATCATCAATAGGCCATGTTCAGACAATTTATCTGTCATTATTGGGAGAGATGGCTTGGTTTAGGATAAGTTTAAAACAGGAGGGACCAAATTGTATTCTTGCTAATTTCAGCGTGAGACCGATACTTAGGGAGAAGTTAAAGAGTTATAAGCACAAGATACAAAATTGAACAAGTTCCAAGAAGAAATTCAGAATGGCAAGAAGTCTGAAGTGATCATGAGAGATGATGAACTTATGATTGTCAAAAATAGGCTTTGTATTCCAAATGTCAAGAAGGTGAAGGATGAGATGCTGGATGAGGCACGCAATGCACCTTATGCTATGTACCCAGGTAGCACCAGGATGTACAGAAATTTAAGAGAGCATTTCTGGTAGAAAGGCATGAAGAAGGATGTAGCAGAGTATGCAAGTAGGTGTCTAGTGTGTCAGCAAGTCAAGACTGAACGCCAGGCACCTTTAGGCAAGTTAAGGCCATTGTCTATTCCTGAGTGGAAGTGGCAAAGAGTGACTATAGACTTTCTGATAGGTTTGCCCAAGACTAATAGGAAGCATGATGCCATATGAGTTATTGTTAATCAGTTGACGAAGTCAACCTAATTTTTGGCAATCAAACAAACTGATTCCCTACAAGTACTAACAAAGAAGTATATTGATGAGATAGTAAGATTAAGTGGGATTCCAAATTCCATAGTTTCTGATAGAGATCCTCGATTCACTTCGAGATTCTGAGCAAGTTTGCAAGAGGTTATGGGAACCAAGTTAAATTTCAGTACAGCTTTTCATCCCTAAACAGATGGTCAATCTGAGAGGACCATTCGGACTCTTGAGAGAATGCTTAAGATATGTGTGATGGACTTCAAAGGAGCTTGAGATGAGCATTTACCATTGCTCAAATTTGCTTATAATAATTCGTACCACTCAAGCATTCAGATGACTCCTTATGAAGCAATGTATGGAAGGAGATGTAGAACTCTAATATGTTGGGGTGAAGAAGAAGAAAGGAAATTGATAGGACCAGAGTTACTATAGATGATAGTAGACAAAGTTAATATGGTTAAGCAACGGGTTAAGGCAGCACAAGAATGAAGAGTTATACTGATGCACGTCGAAAGGAAATGGAGTATGAAGTCGGTGAGAAAGTCTTTTTAAGACGTCTCTTTGGAAAGGAGTCATAAGGTTTGGTAAGAAAGGTAAGTTGAGTCCAAGATATGTGAGTCCCTATGAAATTCTTAAGAGGATTAGCTAGCCTATAGGTTAGCGCTGCCACCAAAATTTTCACAGATATATGACGTCTTTTATATGTCCATACTAAAGAGGTATAGATCGGATCCATCCCATATCATTCAGACCACTAAGGTTCAGTTGAGAGATGATCTGAGTTATGAGGAGATCCTAGTATAGATCTTGGACACCAAGGAAAAGGTCCTTAGGAACAAGACAGTTCAACTGGTTAAAGTCTTATGGAGAAACCATTTTGTGGAAGAGGCTATATAGGAGCCCTTAGAGCCATGAGGGAAAAGTATCCACACCTCTTCAACGATTCAGGTAAGAATTTCGAGGACGAAATTCTTTTAAAAGGAGGAGAAATGTTGGCCCCTAAATTTTTTTTATGATAAATAAACATGATTAGATTATTTTGGGGTCTTGATAGATTATTTTATCTTCGAGTTAATTAGCATGTTAATGTGAGTAAGATAATATGATCTTGGTAAATGGAGTTAAAGTGTTAAGGTGGTAAGTTACATGAGGGGTAGTTTAGGAAGTTACCTTAAGTGGGAAAGTTTAAGGCATTGAAGGAGGGGCAAAATGGGAAGATGAAATTGTTGGCTTGCATTTTAGAAGCCAAAAACGTTAATGAGGAATGAAAGAAGAGTGAAAGCACAAAAAATAAGAAAAAAGGGAGAGAAGTATCGAGGGTTGAGAGGAAAAGGGGAGTTGACCTAGGTTTCAACTTTTCTTAACCTTCAAGAGGGATTTTGAGAGTGATCAAGAAGGGAAAACGGAAGAAGAAGGTTAAAGCTTCCATTAAATCCAAGAAAATCATTGTTTAGTGAAGATTCAAGGTAAGTTGATGTTTAATCTTTGGATTTTTGGAAGAGTTTTAGTTCAAAGAGCTTAGGAAATACATGGGTTTAAGTATTCTAGGGTCAATTTTATGTATAAGGTTTTTTGGGTTGTCCAATTTGAATTTCTTTTGATTTGAAGTTTTTGTCAATGTTGAAGAAAATCAAGAGAGGCAAGAGGAGCAAGAGTAGAGATTTTTTGAGCAAGGTTTTCAAGCAAGGAAATTAAGGTGGGTGACATTTTTATAATTAAGTAAATAAGCTACTAAAGTTTCTTGCAAGATAAATGGAATTAAATAATTTCCAACTACCTTGAAAATGTGCATTTATTGTTCTTTAAAATGATTTTAAAATGTGCCACATGTTTTCGTATATGAATTTTGTGAATGAATTTTGAGTGATATGGGAATGATTTCAAATTGCTCCATAATTGTTGTATTTGTGGCTTTTGGATGATTTGAGAAATGGTTATATGATTGGTATGAGATTTTGGTTGATGAAGTGTGAAATGATGATGGAATTGTCATGTTCATATGTTAAGCCAAAATGATTTTAAGATTAATAATTTTGATGAAGACCAAATAATAATGCATATACGAAATGAGATGATAGAAATGAGACAGAAGCATAAAGCAAAATGAGACGATAAAAATGAGACAGAAGCAAAAAGCAAAATGAGACGGAAGCAGAAAGCAAAATGAGACGATACAAAATGAGACGGAAGTAGAAAGCAAAATGGGACGATACAAAATGAGACGGAAGTAGAAAGCAAAATGAGATGATAGAAATGAGATGGAAGCAAAAAGCAAAATGAGACGATAAAAATGAGACGGAAGCAGAAAACAAAATGAGACGAAGCGAAGTCAAAAATGAGGCGGAAGAAAATGAGATGAAAGAATCGAAGACGAAGACCTGATACCACGTCAGATGATCAATCAGTTTGAGTAACAGAACTCAACTGAATAATTGTTTATTCAAAGATCAAGAAATAAGAAGAAAGAAGCAGTTATTAAGAAACGGTTGAAGACGAAGGCTATAAATATGGGTCAGAGTCGAAGACTAAAAACATTAGTGATTTTCAAAAAGGTTAAAGATTCCAAAGCTAGAAATTTTATTCATTGTGCTAAACTTAGAGCTACTATTGTCTGTAACAAATCTCGAAACATCTTTCAGTAGAAGGAAGAAAAGTTGATAGCCTGAAAAGGCTAAGTCAGAAAAGAATACTTGTTGTAAGAGACCTGAAGAGGCTCGGTGAAAAGAATACTTGTATCTTTGAGAAGTATAGTGAAATCTCATAAAGGATTCTGAGGACTGGACGTAACCCACAGTTTGGGATGAACCAGTATAAAACTGTTGTGTCGATTCTTACTCTCAACTCTTAACTTTTAATTTTTATTGTTGATACAAATACTTAGAAGCAAATTGCAATACTTCATAATACTATTTTTCAATCGTTTAAGAAAGCAAGTGCTTTTTTAAAAGAAGTTTGTTTGAAAAGGGATTGTATTAAAAAACGGATACACAATTTAACACCCCACCCCCCTTTCTTGTGCATTTTGTATATCAAATATTTAGTCTATACTAACTTGTGATTCACTTTATTATCATGGACTTTATGGAAGGACTTCCTATGTCTTAGGGAAAAGATGTTATACTAGTAGTGGTAGATAGATTGAGCAAGTATGCTCATTTCTTGGCCCTTTCCCATCCCTATTTAGCAAAGGAGGTAGCCCAGGTGTTCTTAGACCATGTCTTCAAGCTACATGGCATGCCAGCTACTATAATCAGTGACAGAGATCCCACCTTCCAAAGAAATTTCTTGAAGGAGTTATTTGCTTTACAGGGAGTGGAACTATGTTTCTCTACTGCCTACCACCCACAATCCAATGGCCAAACAAAAGTCGTTAATCATTGCCTAGAGATGTATTTCCAATGTATGACTAGGGAAGCTCCTAAAAATTGGATCAAATGGCTACCACTAGTAGAATGGTGGTACAATACCACTTATCACACTTTCACTAAGATCACTCCATTTGAAGCCCTATACGAGTACCCTCCTCCCCTTCACATTCCGTATATTCGTAAAGATGTTAATGTAAATGTGGTAGATGAAATGTTGAATACTAGAGAAGCTAAGTTGGTAGAGTTAAAACAAAACTTAGCACTAGCTCAAAATCGTATAAGGCAAGTTGGAAATAAGAAGAGAACAAATCGAGCATTTGAAGTTGGGGAGTGGGTGCTACTCATATTACAGCCATACAAGCAAAAATCAATGATTACCAGGACTACTCAAAAGCTAGCAGCTAAGTACTTTGGGCTTTATCAAATAATGGAGAAGATTGGAAAGGTGGCTTACTGATTGAATCTGCCAGCAGGTGCGTCTATCCACCCCGTATTCTACGTCTCCAAGCTTAAAAGATTTATGGGTGACCCCGTGCCAACTACTGAGTTTCCTCTATGCACTCCAAAGCTCCCTTGGACTCCAAAGTGCGTTCTTAAAAGGAGGATGAATCACAAGCATAACAGGGCAGCGGTACATATTTTGGTTCAGTGGGAAAGTGGTTTGGCAAATGACACAACCTAGGAGTGGCTAGAAGACATGAAGATCAGGCACCCAACCTTCATCCCTGAGGATAAGGACGCACTTTAAAGAGAGGGTATTGATATGAGAAATTGGTAGAAATTGGAATTACGGATTTGACGAAATGAAACTGGGGAAACTTCTTTAAAGGTAGTCCGGAACTCCTCTTTTATTTGTAAATGAGGGTTGGGTCATTTATGGATTAAAAGAAGTGGGCTAGTTATTTTGATGGGCTTATAGTCCAATATTAATATTATTACTATCATGCAGTCAGCATAAGATAGTGTAAGCCTTGGTCCAGGTTGTTTGTAGTAGGCCAACATGGAAGCAGTGACAGGATGTAATAAACTCCTTGATTCTCGCTAATTGCCTCTACCATATAAATATATAAACGCTAGCATGAAGGAATATACAGAAAAGTTATTATGCAAATATGATGTGTTGTGTGTAATGTGTAATTTTTTTCTTCCTTACGAAAAATACTAATTAAACACTAGTGATCTACACGACTTTCCATTCAAATTGGAACTTATAATCTTTGCTTACACCAAATAATTCCAATTTTGGTTTTATGACTACATGTTACTAAAAGAACCTTACACCTTGCCACAACATGCTACCTTTATATTCTCAAAGTTGCGAAATTGTGTTGTCTACCCAAAATCGCAAAGGACTCACAAGACCCCTTTTTCCGCAAGGGTTTTCACAGCCAACCGATTAAAGGAGGCTAACCACTCCTTATGTGGGAGACAACACCACCTTTGCCCTATAACCCAAATCCCAATCCAACTCGTCTGTCAACTTGAGTCTCAAGAGGACAAGCTTCTTGGTCCTTAATCCGGCCAATCTTTCAAGGCATCAAAAGTTTTAAATCCAAGACTTCAAACTTTTTCAAAAATCAAATTCTCTTAATCAAGTGGTACTTTGTGAGCTTTAAAAATTGAATTCTTCATTCGTTACTTAAGATAATTAAACATAAATGAAGTCATTCGTAGTTCATGATTTTGTTATAAACCGTTTTTGTTCAACATATTTGATTTGTATGAATGATAATTTTCAACAGAAAAAAAAAGGCCATACCTTTGGGTCCAAAAACAGCCATACATAGCTGAAGCATTTGTTTGTATACTTCGATTAACTGGTTCGGACAGTCAGTTAGTCGTAACTTAATCTACTGCCTCTGATACGCAAGGTAAAATTGAGTAATACAGCTAGAATTTTAGGAGATAGCAAATGAATATAAATGCAAGAAGTCCATCGAGTGCTTAGGCTACGCAATGAGCTCACGTGGAAGGCCAGTTTCATTTTCATCATTGGCAAAGATAAGTCGCTTGCAGAAATGTATGACTGGGATGAATGAACTGAAAGATGGAATCTACCCAGAACCAAAAACCAGTTGCATAAACGTAACTCTGGCCTAGACATTTCTAGAAGGGGAAATATGCCGCCCTGGATGATAAGTCGTGTTGTAATAACAAAGTTTCTTATCCCAATTTGTAAGCTGTCACTAGTACTCACCACAGGCCATGGATTTCCAGTAACTTCGCCATCAGTTGATGGATGATTGTCATTGCTCCATATATTCCACGTTTTCAAAAGAAACTGGATCATCTACCTCAGTCACACTACTGAAATTGTCATCCCTGGTAACTGATAAAACTTTCTCCATCACTGAAATGTCAGTTCGGTGACTTCTCACAAACTTAAATTGTTTATCCCCTTCATCCAATGACCCTTCTTTCCGCTTCCTTGTAAGATTAGCTGCACCTGCTTTGAACGGTTCAGGAGCATCCAAGAACGTAACATTCATGGAATCAACCATCTTTAAATCATAATTGATGCCCTGTTTCCATTTTCCCACATTACCATTGTAATACAAATTATTTTCAGGCAAATTCTGGGCTTCTGAAAATATTGCCGAGAGCTCCTCATCTGCTCTCGATCTACAAATGATGGCTTTTGCATAGATCTTTAAGATTTTGCAGTCAAACACTCTTACACCTCGTTCTTCAACATTTAGCAGCCACTCTGGAATTGGGCAGTTCAAGAATTAGAAATGATGCAACATAGACACAGATAAAAACAAGAATACGAAAAAGATTTGCACGAGTGGTTCCTCACTAAGTAGCTTCTATCCAAATTTGTCCAATTAGCAACACAGTGGGGCAAATTTCAGTTTAGAAGACGTTGTCATGATGTTTCCAAGAGGAAAAGCTGGTCAAGTAATTTAATGCTCCCCATTAGCAATGATATGATGATAGAAGCCTCTCCATATCATAGCAACCACACAATATAGTGGCAGAGATGCTAACCCCTGAAAAATTGAGGAATAAAGCAAGAGGATAAAGATAATCGGGAACTCACTGATAAGAGCTACAGGAGTGGACACATTTGGAAGGCTTCTCTGGCCTTGTAGACCAGGCTGATCCATAACCCACTTTATCAACTGATAGCGCACACAAGATCCAAAAAATGCTTGTCCATATGATGTGACCTTGCTCCACTCACCAGTTTCCCTATCACAAATCAGAACGGTGAGATGAATTAGATAGAGTGGCCCCAGCAAATTAACTCTTACATCACAACTATGGTATTCCTTCTCTAATACCTGACAAACTGAATTGCATTATCCGCAATTAACAGCCACATGACAGCAAGACTTTTCAAGTGTTCATCAGGTATCTGTATTCCCTTTTGAGGGAAAAAGAATGAATAGTCCATCATTATCACAGCCTCCATCAGAATTTCTTGTAAGTAAGCTGCATCATCAGATTTCTGAAAAAGGATAAAGTTTAACTTTAGGGATGTGTACTAATAAAGATTAATTGAAAATGACTACATAAATTGGTCAAGAAAACTAGGAAAACAACAAACCATGAACAGCTGTCATGTTACTGGAGCACTACAACAAAAGATAAATGGCCTTGAACCTTGCAAACTGCGTGATCTACAAGATCCTTACATGCAGTTGATACGAAATTTCAGCACAGCAGCTTATTCAACTACATGAAATGCTGGTAATATTTTGAACAATTAAAGATTCAGCATAGCAGAACTTAGCCTCACTCCTTGGATTTATGTCAAAACAAAACACACAATAAATAGCCCCCTGGTTTTAAGTCAGTATCATATGTTGTAGGTTTCGTAAATTGTTCAGTGTATAGCAACTCCACACAGGCGCAGATCAATCAAATCATATCAAGGACAATTTGCTCTTCGATTACATCTTCGCTGTAATAACTTAATTATAGCCTCATAAATCAAATTCTCCACATCTCTCTAGTTTAACTTTTAGGGTCTTCTTCACACTCCGTTCTAACTAGATAAGCCTATAAATCTTCTTCAATGCATAAAATCTCCCATTAAAAGCTCCCTTAAATGATCTTTTCTTTCTGATATTAAATCATCTCATAAAAATGGTTTAATCCATCTAGGATATTTAAGATGGTGGGAAAACCATCAATTGTCGATTAAAGCTCAAGTTTGACTATAAAAAACTAGTAAACAAGCAGAAGATAGAATACTGACAATTAACGAGACAACAGGTAAAACTGGTTCCAACAACATCCTGAGAAGTGTATCTGCAATGTAAACGGAATAGCATTTCTTAACAAGAAGAAAATTATACAGACTAGGTTACTTAAACAATTACATGGCTCAACTATTTGGAGATGAAACAGTATCAATAGAAGAAAGCAATTATCAAAGAATGAGAATGCATGGCAAGTATCCACTCATCACTGAATCAAAATTAGATTCATCCAATCACAGACCGAACAGCTCAAATTTGAAGCATTTAACTCTATTTTAAAGCCACGAGACCTAATCCCTTTAAACATAAAATTGGGCATACAGGATAACCTACACTCATGAGAATTCCTTTTATAGCATGGAGATTTTCTTTTTCTTAAGGAATAATCTTCAGACCCGTTAACAAAAAACATGACAAGTTCTGCAACTCTAAAGGAATTTAAAGGTGCAATAAAAGAAAACAACTATCACCGAAAAAGTAGTAACTCCGAAAAGCAGCCATCATCTGAACTGCACTGGTATTCAATTCCCTCTTCAACTCTGCTCTTGAAATTCCACAACCAAACTTCAGGCACAACCTCAACAAGAAAGCCTCAACCATCACAACACCAGCCAAGTCTCCAAGCCCAAATCTCTCTCTACTAACCATTTGTTTTCTAATTCCATCACTAATAACTGGACAAAACACCCTCAAATCCTCTCCAAATTTACCGTTATCCCCAATTTTCTCCACCACCCAAACCCTTACCATATCAGCGAAACACGAACCCAAAACCTCGAACTCCTCGCTCGTATGACAACAAGCGCCACAACAAATGCTTATGTAACCAATAACACCTTCTAGAACAACTTCAATCTCTTCCCTCAAGTCCCTTCTAACAAAGACCAACCCATAAATCTCACAAATGACGGGAGCCAGTAGAGCTATCTTTTTTGCCGTACTACATGAAGAACAGCAAGAAACAAGTAGTTGAAACAAGTCCTTAACGAGAGAGAGTTGGTTTGAATTGTGTAGAGTGGTCAATTTGGTGGAGAATGAAGTCAAAGAAGCGTAAAACCATACGATTTCAAGAGGAGGATCAGGCAAAATGTGAAGCAAGCGAGAGAATATGGAGGTAAAATTTGAAAAATCGGAGGCTCCTTTCCGGTAGTCGGTCAGAAAACGGTCGACGGATTCTTTGAGCATGAATTGGAAGGCGTCCAGGTCGGAGGCAAAAGCGGGTCGGTTCATGGTTTTGAACTCAATCCAAAGTAGCCGTGGGACGTGAAATTGAAAGAGTCCAACCAAAAATGGGTGCCTTAGATTGCGATGGTGCTCCGAGAGTAATAAACCCTAGTCATGCGGATTGGTCTCTTCTGATGTCCAGTCTCATGGTAACGGAACCAGTTTTGAATTTTAGGAAAATTGTTATATTAATCTTTTTATTCTATTATGAAATATAATTCAATTTTCTTAATTATATTTATATTTTAAGTAAATTCTTAATCTTAATTAAACTAAAATTTGTCATCTTAGATAGAGTTTTTAATTTAATAATAAATTACTTTAATAAGATCAAATATAAAATTTTTCAAGGAAACATTTTTTTAAAAACAAAGAAACCAGCAATTGTTATCCTTTCAATATACACTGGGTAAATGTCTGGATTGATGTAATAGTTTGCAAATCACTCCAACTGAATACTTCGTACTAGGCAAGCTTTCTATGATAGACTCGATCGAAAAAGCGTAAGTAGGAGAATATATAACTTTGACTACACGTGATGTGTAAATTATACGCAAGCAAGTGCTTAATTTGTTGAATGGATGAGCTTTTGCACCTGTTGAGAACCTATTGAAATATGAGTTTGGATCTTTTGTTTCATCCAATCTTACAACCTTGTCTAGTCAAAAAACATTACCATCTAACGTGATGTTAGGAAGAATTTACTACAAAGAAGCTACTCACCCTTCGTTATATAGGATGACGACATTTTTTGGCTGGATAGGGCTGAATAGGATTGGGCTAGATAAAAGATTTGAACTCATATTTCAATGGGTTTTGAACAGGTGCAAAAGCTCATCCATGCAACAAAACATAAGAGAGGTACTTCTTTGCATACCAAGGAGTTAGTTTAGTTCTTTAGTCTAAGGCCTTTTCACCTTCTTAAAAAAAACTGGGCATAAACTAGACGACACATCAACTTAGATATCACTGGATAAAAATGAGGAATCTCAAGAGTTGAATGCTAAGAAGAGATAAAAAGAACGATATGGAGGACGTATATTATAGCGAGCAAAGGACTCTTGCAAATTTTAATGAGCCCCAATTTAGTTGGGAAAATCATCATCCTTATATGAACCTGTACACTTTGAAGTGGTAGAACCACCCAGATTTTTATTAGTCCAACAATGCAAGTACTCACATAGGACAACAAGACCTATTTCAATTTCAGCAAGATAAGTTCAGTTCATAGGATTTCAAATTGGACAGAATCATGAATGAACCATAAGAGACTGGAAGAGCAATTTGATCAAGTAATGGAAATTTATGTCACTTCTATTCATAACATGTAGATTCAAGTAAGACTGATTTCCCATAAATTTTGTAAGAGAAGTGTGGAAGACTCTCTAAGCAATATGTGTTGGACCCCGAAAATTTTTCCAATTATTATCGATTTGTTTATTTAATTAGTTATTTAGGTTTTGATTGATTATTTAATTGGTTTATTATTCTATTTGAATTAGTCATTAATTTAGTGGCTTGAATAGAGATTAGAATTTAATGGAAGGATTAGAATTAAGTTAGAATTAATATGGGAAGGTTAGAATTAAGTTAGCTTAAGGAGTTAGTAAAGGAATAAATGAAAGAGGAGTAGATTGGGAAAGATTAAGTAAGTGAGGGATATAATTGAAGAATAAGCTAAGATTGTGTCTTGAATTATAAGAAGAAGGGAGAAGTGTCGTAAGAACCAAAGAGAGAAGAAAAAACATGAAAAGGAGAAGAGAAGAAGGAAGATCGTAGGAAACTTGGAAGGAAGAAGAAAAAAAGAAGAAAAAGAAGAGGAAATTAACTTGTTGGAGGTAAGTTTTCATCTTTCTTCTAGCTAGGTTCAAAAAGGGATTAAATAGAGACTAGGGTTTGTGTTGGAAATGAAGGAAGAAAGAGGAGGAAGATAAAACCAATTTGATTTTGGGTTTTTAAGAAAGGGTTTTGGTTTTTCTAGCGTAGATGAGCTATGGGTAGGTTAGGTTTAAATTTAATTTAAGCATTTATTTGATTCTTGAAGTTTTATGAACTTTCATTTGAATATGGATTAAATAGAAATTGGTTTAATTGAATGGAATCAAGAAAACCCTACTCAAGAGAAAGAGGAAAGGCAATCTTGAGCTTAGATTTTCAACAAAAATTAGGTGGGTAATATGTTTATAGCTGTTGTGTGATGGGCAAATGACCTATTTGTATGTTTATGCTTAAATTTCGTGAATTTGAATTGTTGTGAAGATTTAAAAAATGCATGATGAATTATGACCATGTTATACCTTGAAAACGGTTATAACATTTTGAATTGAATGAAAAGAAGAAAAGCATGAAATATGAGAATTTGATGAAATGAAAGAAGCATAAGAGTATGAATTTGTGATTGAATAAATTGAGCATAAATTTTTTTGTGATTGGGCAAGAGAGGACTACGTTCAGTCCTCAGATATCTTTCTGAGATTTCACTATCTCTCAAAATCGTTACAAGTATTCTTTGTTTCTGAGCCTCTTCAAGTCTCTTACAATCAGTATTCTTTCACACTTAGCCTCTGTAGGCTATTTGTACTACTTTCAACTGAAAAGTTTTTCGAGCTTTCTTACAGAAAAATAACTCTAGATTTTTCGTACAATAGTTTCTCTCAAGTATTGATAGCTTTTGTAACTTTTCGTATCGTGTTCGTGTATCAAAACTTTGTGTCTCGTAACTTTGTAATCTTCGACTTTGACTCATATTTATAGTCTTTGTCTTCAACTGCTTCTTGATTCTTGATTCTTGATTCTTGCTTCTTTCAAGAAACGGTTATTCAGTTGAGTTCTGTAACTAACTCAAACTGATTCTTGATCAGACGTGGCTTGCTTCCGTCTACTTTTCTTTCGTCTTTTTTTCTATCCTCTACTTTTTAACTTAGCTTTCATCTACTTTTCTATCGTCTGCTTTTTATCATCTACTTTTTATCGTCTGCTTTTCAACATAGCTTATGTTTACTTTTTATCGTCTGCTTTTCTTTCGTCTACTTTTCTTCGTCTACTTTTCTTCCGTCTGTTTTTCTTCGTCTGCTTTTCTTCCGTCTTACGTAAAGTCATTTTGACTTAATAGAGATTCTTGATGAAGTACACAATGCGCCTTATGCAATGCACCCAGGAAGTATAAGAATGTATAGGGATTTGAAAGAGCATTTCTGGTGGAAAGGAATGAAGAAAAAAGTTGCAGAATATACTAAAAGATGCTTAGTGTGCCAGTAAGTCAAGGCTGAGCACCAGGCACCTTCAAGCGAGTTCAAACCCTTGTCTATTCCCGAATGGAAGTGGGAAAAGATTACAATGGATTTCTTGATGGGATTGTTAAGGACTACAAGGAAGCATGATGCAATATGGGTGATTGTGGATCGGCTGACCAAGTCCGCACATTTCTTGCCAATTAAGCAGATGGATTCTTTGAATGTGTTGGCCAAGAAATACATAGATGAGATAATTAGATTTAATGGGATTCCATGTTCGATAGTTTTAGATAGAGATCCCAAGTCCACCTCCAGTTTCTGGGAAAGTTTACAAGAGGCTTTGGGAACTAAGTTGCACTTTAGTATAGCTTTCTATCCACATACTGATGGTCAATCGGAGAGAATGATACGGACATTGGAGGTAATGTTAAGAGCTTGTGTTATGGATTTCAAAGGTTCATGGGATGATCATTTACCTTTAATTGAGTTTGCTTATAATAATTCATATCACTCAGGAATGCAGATGACACCTTATGAAGCTTTGTATGGTAGGAGGTGCAAAACTTCGATTTGTTGGGATGAGGAAGGTGAAAGGAGACTTGTAGGACCTGAGTTGGTACAGGCTATAGTTGATAAGATTAAAATGGTGAAGCAGAGACTCAAAGCAGCTCAAGATAGGATGAAGAGCTACACAGATGTTGGAGTTATGTAAATATAGTGCCCTGGAAAGCAAATGTATTTACATGTAACTTTATCTTCTTCAGTTATAGTTTTGTAATGAAAATATTTATTATTAATAAAACAAAAGAGT
>JANTPM010000001.1:23756355-23766364 GCA_025434745.1 Erythroxylum divaricatum
TGCCGTGTAGATTGAGTTGGCAAGAGAAGTCATGGCACACAGGTCGGTCAGCTGGCACTTTTTGAGGGATGACCTAGTTAGCTTTTTGTTTGATTTTCTTTTGGAGTAATGTACAGAAAATACCAGTTGTGTAAAGTTACTGCTTTATGGTTATGAAACGAGAATTTATGGTTTCAAAAAAAAACATTAGTGGATTTCATATTAATGCTTTATGATTTTCGATGCCATGTGGAGTGTTTAGTTTGTTCGTAGCGCACCCTTATCGTAGGGTGTGTATCGGAATGACCTACGGGCGTCCTGGTACATATCCTAGGTAAGGGGGTGCTACAATTGAACTACATCATTACTAAGAAGATACTATTAACAGTGGTGTATACATGTGACAAGTTTCGATCGTACCTCTTAGGCTCTAAGGTGATCATTTTTACCAATCAGATTGCATTTAAATATCTTTTCATGAAGAAGGATATAAAACTGAGACTTATTTAATGGATATTACTAATATAAGAATTTGAAATCAAAATAGAGACAAAAAAGGAGCTGAGAATGTGGTAGCAGACCATTTATCACTTCTAGAAGAAGGGGAGATTGAGTAGAGAGATGATATTAATGAGAAATTATTTGATGAAACCCTAATGTTACTTGATAGCTTGACAACATCATAGTTCATTGATATAGTAAATTTTGTCTCCAACAGTAAGCTCCTCCCTTCTATGTTATCATAAGAAGGTGTGTTTTGGAGGAGGATATATTGGGCATATTGATGCAGTGTGACAAAGCTTTATATGTTAGATATTATAGAGAAAACAAGACAGTGACTTAAGTATTTTAATGTGGATTCTATTGGCCACATATATGTAAAGATACTCAGGTATTTGTGGTCTAGTGTGATAGATGTCAAAGAGTGAGCAACATCTCAAAAAAAGATGAGATACCCTTATCCAACATCTTAGAAGTTGAAGTCTTTAATGTGTAGGGCCTTGAATTCATGGTTCCTTTCCCATCCTCCATATGGAATACATACATTTTTGTAGGAGTGGACTGCATATCATGATGGGCTGAAGTTGTTACAAGTCTAACAAATGACAAAAAAGTTGTTCCGAAATTTATTAAACCGTTATTCAATGATTTGGAGTGTCAAGGAAAATTATAAATGCTAGAGGAGAACAATTCAGTAATAAATATTTTTATGCCCTCCTTAAAAGATATGGAGTCTATCATAACATGGCCACTCCTTATCACCTAAAAATGAATAGATAAGTGGAAGTCATGAACCGGTAGCTAAAAAACAGTCTAGAGAAGACGGTGAAAAGTTTAAGGAAGGAATGAGCATTAAAGCCAGATTATGCTATATGGGCTTATCTAACCACTTTTAAAACTTTGATTAGAATGAATCCCTTTAGGCTCGCATATTAATCCCTTTAGGCTCGCATATGGTAAAGCTTGTCATTTGCCTGTGGAACTGGAGCATCGAGCATATTAGGCAATGAAAACTATAAATTTTCATTAGAAGCAGCGGGTGAAGAGGACTTTTGTAATTGAATGAACTTGAGGAGTTTCGCTTAAACACATATGAGAATGCTAAACTCTATAAGGACAAGATGAAGAGATGGTATGATTCTCATCTCAAGAAGAAGGAGTTCAAGGTGGGAGATGAGGTTTTATGGTTCAATTCAAGGTTTAAACTATTTTTGGGAAAGCTTAAATTGAGATGGAGTTGAACTTTTACAGTTACTTAAGCATTTACACATGCAGCTCTCGAATTAGAAAATTTAAACAAGGAAATCTTCAAAATAAACAAGCATTGTTGCAAATCGTATCTCAGAGGAGTGTTCTGTAATAAAAAAAGAAGTAATTTCTTTCCTTTCGAATAATTAAAAATGCTTCCAATGATGAAGGTCAAGCTAATGACCATAACTTAGCATGTTCAATAATTAATTAGTGCATTTCAGTAGTTAGGTTTGTTTTGAATTCTATAATCAAGTTTTTCTCTCTATAACAATTGTTTGGAATGGTGTCGTTTGATAAAAAATGTGGTCTTGATGATAATTTAAGCAAGGGAAGGAAATTTGGAGGTTACATTAAGAATGGATGAAAAATGAGATAAGGGTATTAAAAATTCCAATGTCACAGTTGTCACCATATTATATACCCACTGTCATGATCATGACTCCTTAGTCATGATCGTGATCTAGTTGTGTAGCCACTATAATTGTAACATCTCATCACCGATGGGAAGGGTAAATTGGTAATTTGGGACGGGTTAGGCGTGTGTAAACATATCTCGGCATGTTCATGCATCATATGGCCTATATATATATATATGAATGGTAATTTTTGCACATGCACATGATTGTACATGCATTCATGACATTTTCCGGCATATGTGTCTATAAATGTAATTTTTTGGGAAAAATGTGAAATATGTGTTTGAAAAATTGAATTGGAGTGATTTATGTGTAGTTTACATTTTTAGAGAATTTTATAAATTTTTTTGCAATTTTTTGGAGAAAATTTTCGGACTAGAAAAATTTTCGGACTAGAAAAATTGTCAAGTGATGGACTGATTGGATTTTTGATACTGAAAATGACTGTCCAATGGCACTGGAAAATTAGTGACATGATTTTAGGATTTACTACTTTGAGTCATTAGAATTTGGAGAGAAATTAGAGTAGAAATTGAATTGTTATGGAAAAGAAAACAAAAGAGGGCTTAAAAATAAGACAAGTGGCAAGTGACACTTAGGTCTTGAACTTGGTTTTTATATTATTAAACCTACCTTTTGCAAACTCATTCACGACACTTCTCTTTGAAAGAGTTAAAAATCACTTTTAAGGGCAAATTTTCTTCTCATCCGTGGCTTCTTCTTCTCCCTCCTTTGTTGGTTTTTTTCTTCTAGATAAGTGCTACTCTTCTCTACCTTCTCACAAGCACTCCTATCTTAAGTGTTTCCTCTTCCTTTAACTCTCCTAAAGCAGCCTAGCATAAATTTTTCATCTTAAAGAACATGGTGACCGTAGGTGATGAAGAGACGTAGAGGTTTTGATGTCAAGGTGAAGAGATGAAGCTTGGAAGTTTGTTTAGGGAAGAATTAAGTTGTATGTTCTTAATTTGGTAGTCAGAAGCATTAATTGTGAATTATTGTGCATTAATTTCATGAAGCTTGTGGTTTGCTTGTTTGGGTATAAGTACATGTTTGTGTGAGGATGAATGACTTAACATGTTTTGGATTGGTTTAAGTGTTTTGGGATTGGTTTTTATGATGTTAAAGGAATGGTAATTAAAGTAAGAAAATTGTAGATGTGTGCTGCCAATTTGTGACTACTTATTCAAGTGAATGGCTTGATGAACTTGTGGTTGATTCCTTGGCTAAATTGGATGCTTATTGATGTAGGAATGGTGTTAGAATTAAAGGAGTAGAGTTAGGTATGAAATCTGGAAATTTTACTTTGTGTAGGTTTCCGGTTTTTGATCATAACTTTTGATATGGTTGTGCTAATGAGATGAGCTTTGGCTTGAATTAAACTTGAAAAGTTTGGCTAGAATTCTTATGAAGAAAGTTCTGTCCAATTGTGGCTTGAAAGGTTTGGAATTTTTCTTTGAAAGTGAGATATATGTGCAGGGTGAATAGTTATGGCTCCAACATTGAATGATTTGTGACCTAAAACTTTGGAGAATTTTTCTAAGATAAAGTAAGTAGATTTTGTGAAATTGGTCTTCATGAAAGTTGAAGAGTTACTTGTTAGCTTTCTATCTCCACTAAGTATGAAATTTTTTTATTTTTAAGTTGAAAGTTATGGCTTGTTAACTTTCAGATGGTAATTTATATCTTAATGTGTTTTGGTATGTGTAATATCTCTAAGCATGGATTTTGGTGATTCCTGTGTTCTGACCTTAATTTTGGACTATTATGGTTGAAATTAGCTCAAGTAATCTTATGTAAAGTTGTATATAAATGTTTTATCTTTGTAATGAGGTATAATATGCGAATTTTGGATATAGGGATTGTAAGTTATGAACTTGTAAAGTTTGGATATGGTTTAGGTCAAGTGCTGATTATCAAGCTTTAACAGGGCAGCCATAATAATGGGAAAATTTGACTTCTTTAGAGATGGAATTTGCTTCTGAGTCCTTCATAATACTTGTAGCATGAGTTTTTACCTTTTTAGTGATATAGAGTATGTAATTTTTCGATAATGGGATAGGAAGTTATGCTTTATGGAAGATTGTGTTACTGTTGAGAATGACTTATATAGGCAGAAAATTTGATTGAGAATTTGATTTGTTTACAGGTTGAATTTGCTTCTAAGTTGTTCATGAAAGTTGTAGAATATGTTTTGCTCTTTTGATTGATATAAAACTTGGAATTTTTGGCTTAAGGAATGGAAAGATAGGATTTTTAGTAGAGTGTTGTACTGTTTTGGGAAATATGGGATTAGGCAGCAACTTTGATTGCATTTTTGATACCCTTAGAGGTGAAATTGGTTTGTAAGCTCTTCATGAAACTTGTAGGATTTTCTGTGCTCTTTCCAATGAGTGTTTAATTGTAATTTTTGGACATTTTTATGAAGAGTTGTGTAGTGTGGAAGAAGGGAAGGTTTATAGCCCTTTGTTTTATTTTTGTATTAATTATTACTTTCTTAATTTGTTATTTATTTTGGCCTAATTTCTTTCTTTTGTTAATAACTTTTTCTTCCAACATCCGATTGACCTGATTCTCTAGGCATCGGATTCGTATAATATTTAATTTCATAATATGTGAAATTGGGAATTTTTAGAGATAAAATTGACAGGGATTGGTTAGGTCGAAGTGAGGGGACCAGGCAATTATTTTTCTGGTCCATGTTTTAGTTATAATTGGACCTATAGAGGTCCAAATTGAGTGATTTTAGTGTCTATGAGTTTCTAATATTCAAAAGAAAATTTGTGACGGAAATTTTTAGGATAGTGCCAGGAATGTAACGAACATGCATTGTACACATTTTAAATTGCTACATGTGCATTATTAAATATTTTTGATTGGACAATGTGTAATATATATGTGTTTGACTTGTGATAAAGTTGCATTTGTAACGTCAGCCCACAGACGTTGCCGAGACTTCTAGGTATTAGCTCGAAAGCTATTGGTGGGTGACCTAGATGGTTCCTCAATTATTATTTGCTTATACTTCTGTGGAGAATAATGGTGGGATTGTGTTTCTGAGTATGGATTTCGGACAGAAGGTCCGATGTATTGGGAGATTATGACATAGAAGTGCTATTGTCTGAGAATTTGGGACCTCCATGTTTTAAATGTGATTAATTGTGAACTCTTTGTTTGAATGTGATAATTTGGGATTGATTGTGATGTTGATAATGCTTCTTTGCGACATATGCACTCCATGCATGAACGCATGATCAGTTAATGACAGTTGTGACCGGAGCAGCCACCGAGAGCTAGAAGCTCAATGTATTTGGGCCTCGAGCCCACAGTGAATCAGAGCCTCAGACTCAACGATTAATGCGCCCATACTGGGATAGTTTAGGCGCTCAGTCACAACACTGTAATAAATTGGAAAAGTGTCACATACGCATTTCATATGCATTTGATTTGGTTTCTTTGATTGAGTGAAAGGCATAATGCCTTGTGCTTATGTGATAACAATCATGGGGTACTTCTGAATGTGATTTTATGAAACAACTATGTTATGCTTAAATATTGCATGAATTGAGTGGACCATCGATGATGGTTACCTCACTGAGTTCGCAAACTCACCCAAAAATTGTAACTTATTTTTCAAGACCGAAAGAGCAGACTTCTAGCTCCAGAGGGACTTTTCCTGCCGTGTAGATCGTGTTGGCAAGAGAAGTCATAGCTCACAGGTCGATCAGCTGGGATTTTTGGGGGATGACCTAGTTAGGCTTTTTGTATTTGATTTCTTTTGGAGTGATGTATAAACAGTGAACTATGACAGATATGTAAATTTCGGATTCTAATGAAATGAAATGAGTAAAGTTTATGGTTTCAAAAATTAGTGACTTTTTATATTGATGTATGATTATTATGATGCCATGTTAAGTATTGTAGTGATTTTTCGTAGCTCATCCTTATCGTAGGATATGTATTGGAATGACCTACGAGTGTCCCAGTGTATACCCTGCAGTAAGGGGACGCTACATTAGATCATTAGAGACCTTTAAAGAAGTTTTAGGGATAAGTTTTAATCCTAAGAAGAGTTCTATATTTTGTCAACTGTAACAGATTCCAATGACACTAGCTTTCAAAATATTTTCAAATTCTATTTGATTATTCTTCTAATTGCATACATTGGGCACAAGATCAAACCTTAAAATTCACTAACAGCTTTTGTAAGAAGCTATCAATGGAACCTTTTATAAGAATGCATTAGTTTGAATTGGTTTTTGGCACTCATCTTACTCAACATTCATTCTTACTTTAGATAGTAATATCTCAAAGACTTGCTATAAGAGACATAATTAAACTCTTGATTGACTATCTAGAGTGTGTGGTATATGGAGAATCACAGGAGTATTATGGGGACTTATTCTTTGAGTGCTATTTCTCTCAAGTAATGTGTAATGGCTTTTTGAGGTTATTTAATCTACAATGTACAACCAGGGAATAGCTAAGAATAATTGAACTTAGAATAAAACATAAAGTAAATAAGAAACCATTTAGGATCAGTTTTGGAATGATTATATATCATATCTGGCGAGAAAGAATCAATATAATGTTTGCAGATGCCGAGATGGATATCAAAGCAAGTTTAAACAAGTTCCCGACTAAGCTTCGGCTAGCTGCCTTAGTGAGTGGATTTGGCCAAAACTTGTATCCTATTATGTACTCCCTTATCTCTTAAAGATGTTAATATATCAATAAGTAGTATGGTGCAATAGGACATTTGAGACTTATGTTATAACTTAATTCCACTATTATTGATAAGTTACACATAAAAAGAACATAGCTATACATACATGTACAAATTGTATTTGGTGTACACATTTGTCCCATTTAACATTATTTATCACATGATTATGTTATAACATAGTTGTGAGATATATTAAGATAGTGTCTTACTTTTGTAAGGATTGTTGAATTGTGGTGGTTATTAAAAGGTGAGCTCTTGTAAAATTTCTTAAAGATTATATGTAACATTTTGGTTTGTATCCATTTAAATAGACTAGGTAATAAAACTTTGAAGAGTTATCTTGAGGGTTTGACCACTATCAATTCTAAAATTTTTCCTACTGTTTTCCTATTTAATTTGTTTATTTATTTAGATTGTCTATCACTTGAAGTTAATTTAGGGGCTGTTTGTTTTTTTTTTTTTAGGTTTTTTGTTCTAGTTTTTGTAAATTTAAAAAACTCTTAAAATCTTTTTTAGTTAAACAAGTTTGTATATTTTGTTTTTAAAAATAAAAATGGCAACTATTTTACGAAAATGTGAAAATAACGCTTTTTTATTTTTTAAAAAAAGTTTTCATAAACGTTTTTTAAGAAAAAAAACATCAGGTTTTTCTCTCCACTATGCTGATTTTGTCTTCTACATCTTCACTAGAGTTACAATATCTCTAGCTTTGTTTTCATATATATCTGTTGTTTATGTTATTTCTCTTTTATCTCTTGTCCATAACATCAGACCCATAACAAAATAGAGAAATTAGGCATATTGGAGAGAGATATGAAAACTGTAAAAAGAAAAAGAGATGTAGCCATACTTACTAAAAGCAACATGTAGAACTTCTATTTTGAGAATAAGCTTTTGCAATTTTTTGTGATGATAAAGAAGATAATGGACTCTCGTTCTTCTTATGAACATCAATTTTTCTAAGTAGAATGAGTTTCCGTGCAACGTGTTTCAGCTTTTCAATTTTTGCTTCACCTCCGCTACTAAACATAATGATGAATTATCTGATTCTTTATAAAGAACCAACAAAATTGTGAACAACTATAATGTTATTAAAATCGAAGGCTATAGCTTTTTTCTTGATCCTTTGGTCATTTTAAATCTGAGACAGCTATCTTCTTCCTCACGTCTTTGCAACTGATTTATTCTTAAACTTTACGTTATTATTTCTCCTTGTCATCACGTCTCTATAGATTTTTTCTTCCCATCCTCACGTAAAGCACGCATAGAGTGGAACACACAGAGAGTGGAGCACTTGTCTTCACATCATTTAATGTAGCAGAGCCTTTATCCCTTACAAAAGTGAAGCCTACTCTTCACATCATTTAATGTGGCAACCTAGTCATAGTGAAGCCTAGTCTTCACATTATTTGTCTTCAGGTGTTGGGCCCCAAAATTTTCTAATTGATGTTATTAAGTATGAATTGTCCTAATTGTGTGACTTATGGCTTAGTTTGATTAAATTGAAAATGTTAATGGAAAATTTAGATTTATTTGAGTATAATGTGGTGTAAGTTGGAATGAAAGAGTAAAAAATGTTTGAGGGCAAAATGGGAAGATCACTTAAGTTGGAGAGGTTAAGGTTTTAATCAGAGGGGTAAATTGGTCTTTGTCTTCTCATTTAGGCTTAAGTGGGAAAATTAGAAGTAAAGAAAGGAAAAGAGTGAAAAGAAGAGGAGGGTGTCGTTGGTGGAGCTTAGGAGGAAGAAGAGAAATAGGGTTTTGTGATCCTAGAAGATTTCGACGGATTTGAAGCAAATTCCTGGTAAGTTTAGCCTCTTTTCTTCTTGTTTGGGTTGGTTAGAACTCTAGAATAGATTTGAATGTGTAGGGTTTTGGTTGATGAGAAATTTAGGGAAAAATGGTGAAATTCCTTTGGGTCGATGACCTTGTTGAGATTGTGACTAATTTTAAGGTGTTAATGAGTTAGAAATGAAGCTTAGGACTTGAATCAAGATTTAGATGTGTTGCATTTGCAAAATGGGAGGTTTGTGGTTGAAAAATGCAGGAAAAATCGAGTTCAGGTGTGTTTCTGGACTCACACGTCGCGACGTGCTCATGAGCACACCGCGGCGTGCGAAGGTGTGCATGCCACAGTGTGCACAAGGGCACATGCTGTGGCGCACGCATGAGTGGACGCCGCGACGCGCGCAGGCCGTTACGTCGCGGCGAGCTCCAGTTTTTCAACAAAAATGTATTTTGGTATTTTGGGCATAACTGTTGCTGTAGATGTCCAAATGAGATGATTTCTGATTTGTTGCAAACTAGAGCCATAGGGCTACAAGTTTTATGAAGAAAGGAAGTTTGGAATTAGCCTCTAAAGATCCAAAAATTTAGATGGAAGTTGAGTATAGATTTTTAGTGTTAGTACTTTTGATTTTCAAAGCTTTATGATTTTCCTTTAAATGTTGTTTGAATGGGAACTTGGTTTGTTATAAGAAACCAAGCTGACCCGATCCAATCGCAAGAGAAAGGACAACACTAAGCTTGGATTATCAAGCAATATTAAGTAGGTAATATATTTATGGTTGTTGTGTGTATGGGCAACTTATCTTGTTTGCTGGCATGCGTGTGTGACTTTGAAATTATTAGTAATGTATTGTGATTATGATTATGTTTTTCCTTGAAAAACATTATGGCATTTTGTATGAATGCAAAGATGAAGAAGCATGATGATCATGAAAAGTTATGAAAGCTTTTGATAAAATGCTTTGAGTATGAAACGAATGATTATGTGCTTTGTTTGGGTGAGAGAGGAACGTTTCGTTAGTCACGTGCACGTCGACGTATAGCCTTCTCCTGGCTGCCCGCTTGAGGCCACGAGATCATGAGAAATTGGACTCGTTTTGTTTACGGTATAAACTTCGGTTTATCCATTTTATTCCACGGATTTCTCGAGCCGTTATGTGTGCATTTGCATTGTAAAGTGTTATGATTGATGCATCCATGTTTTGGAAATTATGATTTCGACTACTGCGAGAAAAGAACTTTTAAAAACGTGCTTTATGGGTTTCAAACAAAGTTTTTGCAAGAAAAGAAAAGAAAAGTGTTTTAAAAGGTTTTGCTTATTTATTTGTTATAAACTGTTACCCAGGAGCTA
>JANTPM010000001.1:23766464-23776881 GCA_025434745.1 Erythroxylum divaricatum
TTTTATAAAAGATGCTTTGGACAAGATCATGTAATTATGGTTTAAGTAATGAAATGAGAAGTACGATTTGGTTTTAAAAGTTTAGTGAATTTGATATACTGCTTTATTTATATTGATGCCATGAGGATATAGAAATGATAGTTTGGTAGTGCACCCTCGTCGTAGGTTATACATCGGGACGACCTACGGGCGCCCCGGCGTATACTCTACAGTGAGAGGGCGCTACAGTGTACCCGCCAGTTCGTCGCGGCGAGGCCAAGTGTTGGCCTTGACGAACCATTTCTACGAGGCGCTCACTGCGACGAGCATTCTGTTGTCGTGGCGAGGCCTCCTCTTTTCGCTGCAGTTCCTTTATACTTTGAATGTTTTCGATTCTTCCTTCGCGCGCTCCTTGCTTGACGACATCGAGGGGTCACCTCGGAATAAGATTCGGGACTTGGGCCTAACACCAGGTAATAGTTATTGTTACAAAAGTGAAGCCTACTCTTCACATCATTTTAAGTGGTAGAGGCTTTATCAAAAGTGAAGCCTAGTCTTCACGTAATAGTTATTGTTCCTTATAAGAGTGGAGAACTGAAACATTAAATTCATTTGAACGTGAGTTCTTCACGTCATTTATTGTGAATCTTATTCTTGTCTTCACATAATAACTTCATTTATTATGAAGCCTATTCTTGTCTTCACGTAGCTTATTGTTGCTTATAACTGTGGGGAGGTGAAACATTAAATGCATTTGTATATTAGTTCAATTATATATATATATATATATATATTTGTAGCCAAACTTACTGAAATGCATTTGCTTGTGAATCCTATTGAAATGGCTTATTACCTTAAGCTGAAGCTGAAATAAAGGAATGTGTAAATGATTTATTATAGTAGTTTTACTACCATGTTTTCACATATAATGAAAAATTGATTTGTGTACAAGTTTAGACACCAAATATTTTTTAGAAATTATTATGATTGTCACATGTTTATTTTAAACTATATTTAAAATTTAATACTGTGTAAAAATTATTATGATTGATGTTACTTATACGTTATTACATTTAGAGATGAAAGGCTTGAATAATATGAATGATTACAATGATTGTATGGAAGTAAATGAAAAATATGGGATGGAATCATACTATAGAGATGTATTTAATCTCCTTAATGATTGAAGAAGTGAAGAAGGGAAATCGAACGATTACTACCTTTTCCAAATCTGGTTGCAAGAATATTAAAGCGAGGCTTCAAACAAAATTCAATAAGGAGTATACTGATATTCAATTGAAGAATAAGTATAATAGATTAAGGGCCAGATTGAAAATTTTCAATAACTTACTCAAAGAAACAAGAATCGGTTACAACACTTTTACTGGTGAAGTTAATGCTACAAATGAATGTTGGAAAAATCTATTTAAGGCAAAATATGACTTTTGTTTTATTAATATATCATATTATATAATATTCATTCTCATTTATCATTTTCATCATTATAGGTGCATAAAATGGCTCATACATTCAAGAAAAAATGATATAAGGAATTTTTAAACTTGTGTCATATTTTTGTAGATACTACTGCAATTGGTGTGCATGCACATCCTTTAACTAAATCTCCATCAAACAATACAGAAGTGGAACATAGAAATGATATTGATGAAGATTATTCGTACGATGGAAAAAAAGATCAAGATAAAAGTTCTCCATCTTAGAGAAAGAAGTCTCTTAAGAACAAGAGTGCAAAGAAGACAAATTCTAATATTGTAGAAGAAGCCTTACTTATACTTAGTGAATAATCAAAAAGGAAGAATGATTTACTTTAGAAAAAATTGAGTGAAACATCATCCATTGCAGAGAATAGATCTCAAGAGTCTAATATAATGATGTAATGTCTAAATTTTTTAGATGAATCGGGTGTTGACGGTGTTCAATATGGAAAAAAAAATGCTTTGCATGATTCTCCACTTTATAAGGATTTTTTTTGAAGATGACACAAACAAGGAAGCTGGATTGGATTATGTCGCTTTAGTTATATTTTAATGTTATTGCATATCATATTTGACACTTTTGTATTAAAAAGCATTATTCCAAATTTTGAACATGTTAAGTTTATGCTTAGTATGAATATTTGACTTAATTTTTTGTTTATATTTTGTATAAATATTTTTCTATATTTGATTAAATATACTTGATTGAATACTTTATTAATTATTTAATATTGACATTGTAGATACATGAATTTCATATCAGATTTCGAATCTGATTCTGATGATAAACGGAAGAAGGTAATCATTATTTCTGTAGCTAGGCGAGAGAACAAATATTTTCATTTACAAAAGCAAATATATAGAACTTCTGCTCTATCAGGTCATGATTGGATATTAGAACTTTTGAATGAGAATCCTACAAAGATTTATGAAAACTTAAGAATGTGAAAGAAAATCTTCTTAAGTTTATGTGATGAGTTGAAGAGTTTAAGAGGCTTAAAGGCAACAAATCATATGACTGTAGAGGAACAAGTAGCAATTTTATTGATGACTATAGGCATAATGAGACAACTGGACTTAATGCAAAACACTTTCAACATTCGACCTAGACAATTTCAAAGTAACTTAGAAAAGTTTTATATGCAGTTAATCGTCTTGCAAAAAGAGTCATTACTCTACCATCTTTTACTAATATACTTCCTGAAATTTAATATAATTCAAAATTCTTTTCATATTTTCAAGTACATTCATATATTTAATTACTATTTTAAATATGTCCTTATGATTAAAAATTATTTTAATATATTTTTTAATTTTTAGGATTGTATAGGAGCAATAGATGGTATACATATTGATACACATGTTCTAACCGATGAACAAATACCATACAGGAGCAAAAGAATTAATTTAACCCAAAATATTATGTGCTGTTGCTCATTTGACATGTGTCTTACATATGTAATAGCTGGATAGAAAGGTACTGCAAATGACTCTCGAGTTATTTTGGAAATAGTGACAAATCTAGCGAATCAATTTCCTATGTTTCACAAGGTATTATATTATTTTAAATAAACATAGTAATGATTATTCATTTTTAATATCCTTTTATTAATAGTATGTTCTTTCTATGTTAGATAAGTACTATTTGGTTGACTCGGGCTACATTAATATTCCTATATTTTTATTTACCATATCGAGGTGAAAGATATCATTTGCGAGATTACAGAGGCAGAGGAACACCACAAGGTCCACATGAATTGTTTAACTAATTAAGGAAAGTGAAAATGAACATGTAAATTCTCAAGTGGGGTATAATATCACTCTAGCACAACTTCAAGGTATGTCTTAGAAGCAAGATAAAATTGCTAGACAAATGTGAAGTGATTATATTATTTCTAATTAATTTATGTTTTTTTTTTGTAAATGATAGCACTATTATGTTTTCAAGAATTATAATATGATGGATATATTTAATTAATTAAAATGACAATACAATTTCTAATTTATGTAATTTTATTAAATACAATTAATGTGCAATTTTTTAATAATATTTGATTTACATATATTTAATTTTAGCTATAATAATAATTAATTAATTTAAAATATAATGTATTATATTATAATTATTACATATAAGAGTATAATTACAAAAAAATATATAAACATGATAATAAAATCAAACATGTTTTTGTTTTCAATTTTTATTACAAATCTTAACAAAACATGCTTTTTGTATTCAGTTTTTATATTAAAAATTTCAACTAAACAAATATTCGTTTTTTTAGGAAACAAAATATAAACAAAAAACAAAAAATAACAACAAAAAAACAAAAATAGAACCAAACAATTAAGGTCCCTTAATTAACGTGATTCTTTTAAGAAAGCATAGCAACCTTCCGCTGTACCCATCTGCCAACGTACATTCAGACTCATCATTTCTAGGGTAAAAATAAAATGAGCCCACGAAGACCAGAGAGGATGAAGTTACTCGGGTAACTTCATGCAATTTGCACCAGTTATTCAGGTATCTCAAGCAATTACAAGCTTTATTTTGACAAGCAATGCAATTTGCACCTCGGAATTGGCTTAAACCATAAGCTAGGAGGTGTGCAATTTCTTGAAAATGGGATACGGGAATCCTCAATGCCTTTAGTCACAAAGGATTCCTGATGTCACCATTCCTAGAACCCCACTATTCAGTTCTTTCCCTACGTGTTTGAAAGAGTCCATTCATTGGCATCCTTTAGCAAAGATCGTGAATCCACTTGACGCACTGTTACGAACAGAACCACGAGCAGAAACAAGAAACAAAAGTATGACAACAGAACACAATTGGCTAATAGAGGTATTTTGCTACTAAGATGAAAGCAAACATCCAGATAACCCTTATCATCATCCAAATCTAACTATCAGTTATCACATAAATCCAGCCATAGGTTCAGTTTTTGTGCCTCCATATACAACAGTCCAATGCTTTACACCTCTTATCAGATTTGTCTGATCTCTGTACGAACAAGTGTCACACAGATGAGAATGATACTACCTCACAACTTCAAACTTTGAACTGAGATTCGATATCATAACAGGACACCCTCCGTTCTCATCATATTCAGTAAAGTCTCCACCAGACAAGTCGATGTTTTCATATTTAGTTCCTGCAAGCTGCACATCATAGGGCTAAATTTCAAAACAAAAATTAACAGTTGCAACACAACTAATTGGAACTCGAAACTCCCACAAGTGGGCAATAATTGGCTACAAAATGGAGAGCTTAAAAGTAACTAAAAACAGTAAAAAAGAAGTTCATTCAGTGGTGCAGTATTCAACTAATGGGCATACTGATAAACTGCAGCGAAGTATCTTAAGATGTTAATCGGAAGTGTGCAACCTGATCTAGAGCCATAAAATTACAACAAATAATATAACCTGCTCTAAAGAACTAAGTTTTTCCAAAGTAAAAATGTGATAAATTACAAAACAAATCTCAAACTTATCTCAATTTTTTAATACTAATCCAAAATTTAAAAAATGACGCTACAATATTCAAGCTGTCAATTTGATAACCTTCAAGTTAATGGCATCACGTCAGATTTTTTATATGACCCACGTGTAAAATATTTTCCAACTAATTAATAGTTGTTAAAGAATTGATTCTTCTTCTTCTTGTGAATAGGTGATGGCGAAAGCAAAACTGGTTTTAGATCTGAGTTATGAGCTTCAAAGAACGGATTCTAAGTTATTTTCAAGTTTTCTCGTAAATCCTTATAATTATTTCCTCTGTTTCCTGCGCTTGATGGGGTCTTAAAAAGAACTAAATATCACGTGGATGTCCACACCTTTTCCGTCTCCCTCGATGTCCCGGGTGGCTCGATGATCTGGAGAAGCATCAAGGCTACATGGCCTCAAGTCCTACAAGGCCTCTAATGGATGATTGGCGACGGTTGCACCATTCGCTTCTGGCAGGACCCTTGGCTCGCTGACATTGGTCCTCTTCACTCTCACGCTGTGCTCCCGATCCCCGATGGCATCTTTCATCTCCGTTTGACTCATTTCATAGACTCAGAGGGTCAATGGCGCTGGCACGAGCTCCAACCCTACCTCCCTTACCAGATCTGCCAAAGGATTGCGGGCACGTTCCCTCTCACCCCCCCACCCCGATTTAGGATAGGACCAGCTAATTTGGGGCCGATCCCCCAATGGTTCTTTCTCTGTTGCTTCTGAGTACGACATGAGCATGGGGCATCTCATGACGTCTGGAAGGTCATATGGCAATGGCCAGGCCCACAGCGTATCCAGGCATTCCTATGGCTCCTCGCTCACGACCGCCTTCTCACAAATCGCCATTGTGTCCGGATGCATTGTACCTCTGACGGTACTTGTTCCCATTGCGGTCTGGAGGAGTACGCTCTGCATGTAGTGCGGGACGGCCCTAGAGCTCGACAAGTTTGGGCTTCCTTCTCCCCGCACCACGTTCAAGCAGACTTTTTTACCATATAGACGCAGGACTGGCTCCTTCACAATCTTCAACCCAACTGGAGACTCCACGACCGCGATTGGCCGACCCTTTTTGGCATTACTTGTTGGTACCTCTGGCAATGGAGGAATCCAACCCTGTTTGATAGTCAATTTACTTGGCCTTCCTCACCCCGTTCTCTTATTTTGTCTTATGCAGGTCAGATCCACTCCTCCATTGGACGGCAACATCGGCCGGAACCTGTCGGTTTCCCCAGGAGACGCGAGTTACTTATGGGGTGGTGCCCACCTCCCCCTGGTTGGATCCGACTTAATACCGATGGTACCAGCAAGCGGTCCACATCCTCGACCACAGCCGGTGGACTTCTTCGCGACAGTGAGGGCCGTTGGCTCGGGGGCTTCACCCAGAAGATTGGGTGGTGTTCTGCCATGACTGCGGAGCTTTGGGACGTGTTTAGCGGACTCAATATTGCCTGGGATCGGGGCTTTCGCTGCATCGAGCTGGAGGTTGATTCCAAGATGTGTTCGACATTCTCTCCTCCGCGGACAGGAGGTCTCGGGCTCTCAATCCCATAATCCGTCACATCCATTTACTGCTTACGAGGAACTGGATTGTTGTTCATTGGTTTGTCTATCGAGAGAGCAACAGAGGCGCCGACTGGATGGCCAATTATGCGGAGCAGCTGGTCGATGGAGTTACTTATTTTGATTCCACACCCATAGGGTGCCACTTGATCCTTCTAGAGGATCTTTCGGGAACATGTTTCCCCCGCTTAGTCATGTAATTTGGACTGCTCATTTCCCTTTAATCAAAAAAAAAAAAAGAACTAAAAGCATTTGCAATGTGCAAGTCCCCATTGATATCGTATCTGCTTTTAACAAATCCACGCACATCCTTGGCTGACAGATTCAAAGAGGCAACAACTTTGCAAACTCGTGAACTTTCAGAAGCTTTCACTTGAAGCCAGCACAGATGCAACCCAAAATGCAAGATTGCCACTAAGAGTCATAGTCCAAGTTCTCCTTTGTACAGCTTCGACTATGTAAATGGGTATCTGGCTGGTTCTTTGTCTCAGAGAATCTTGATAACTCACAAAATCCTTGTGGAAACCTTGGAACCCCCAAGATTGATGTTTCAAAAGATCTTGATAACTCACAAAATCCTTGTGGAAACCTTGGACTCCCCAAGATTGATGTTTCACAAGATCGAACTGAGGTTGTAGCTGACATAAAGGAACGAATTTTTGAGCTTGAAAAGGAGTGCTTGAACATGAAACAAGTCCTTCAAAAGCTTGTCAAAACAAAAAGGAGCTAGAAAATATTGTCAACCGCAGAGCTCAGCCCTCCAACCCAAAAGAATAAGATATTTTAAGAATTAATAAAATAAATATTAATTAGCAGGAAAAGTTTTACACGCTGCACATACAAAAATTTTATGTGACATGCCACGTCAACATTGTTAGACTATTTTCGCAACAAATTGAAAGTTTAAATATTTTAAGGTCACTTTCTAAATTTTGGTTTTGTATTGCAACATTGAGATAAATTTGAGATTTTTTGTAACATACCCTGAATTTTACATACTAGGTGACTCTAAGATGCTGTCATGAACCACAAAGTTGAAACACATGATCAGGACTTGCCCGTTTTTTCACCTTGGCATGTTAGGTGAAATCTAATAATCCTAACTTTGAGCAAACCAGTTGTGTCTATGCTTATAGTGTCATGCAATTTCAGTTGAAAGAATGCCTATATTATTTCAAATGTCCAATTAACAATTTGCAATAATTAAACTTATTTATTTTAATGCTTTATGACATACATGAGAGGGAAGAATTGGGCGTAGGAAGAGAAGCTTACAGATTCAGCTTTCCAGCCAACAGTGAATATGAAACTCTCTGGTTCATATCCCCTGCAGTCAAACATCATCAACGGAGCATATTTTCCTGTATCACTGATTTGTTGTGTCAGAGGTTTTCCTTTGCCTGGGTGCATTGTGATAGTTCCCTCCCGATCGCAAAACTTGCACTGCATATATTATAAAGCCATAAACAAATGAGTGTCCTCTATCAATTAATTTAGAATGCACTGGTAGGTAAATAAGAGTGGCAACGCACTGTAATCACACCACCATTAACGCAAAACAGCAGTTGGCTTCTACCAACCTATGGTATTAGCAAAGATGCTTTGTCCAGAAAAACTGGATTATTTGAATCAATCCAAAGATTTTAATTACTTCATATATGTTAGAGACAATTTAACCCCACAAGTACTAAACACAAAATTGAGTTTTAACTCCACGGGTACTGAGACATAAAACATTAAGCTAGAAAACCAAACTGAATCTTATACTTTGATCACATAATCAAAAACATGCAAAGATCCAAATAGCTGCTTTCTCTGAAAGAAATATGAAAAAAATGTAATCAGAAATGGATCTCTAAATTTGCACCAACCATGTCAAATTCAAGAGAACATATACTTCTTACGCTACAGAAATCCCAAAATAACAGAAACGGCAGTAACTCGAGCAATCAGATCCCCAGGTCCAACTTTTTATTTGTTTCGAGTCTACCTAACAACCAACACTACCAACGAAGTCACTCTAATAACCACTGCATCAAGAAAACTACAGCACACCTTTATATTGGCATAAATGCATAAATATGAAAGGACAGGAAGGCGCAGAATGTGCAATAGAGATTACCTTCTGAACCAGATTAGTCGTTCCTTTCCCCGCTGAAAGAGGAATAGTCTCATTCAACGAAACACAGGTTTCCTTCTGGCTCAGCTCTCCACACCTTCCACATTTCACCTACCATTTCCATCCAAATTAAACCAGAGACAGAAACAAATAAAAAAGCAAATGCCAGAGTCATCAGCAGAGTAGAGATAGGGAAAAACCCCAATGATGTGCGCGCAGGGATCTACAAGAAACTGCATTAGAAGCCAAAAGAAAAGCAAATAGAGACAACAACGAAAAGGAAAGAGTTGGTGAATCAGAAGTGAGAGACATAGAAAGACCTTGAAGAGATAGGAGAAGGTAGGATCGTCACAGCCGCCAAGAGGCTGAAGGTTGGTGAGATTCTCGAGGTCGGCGGCGATCATGAGCATGTAGTTCACCATCTTTGCAACGAATCAAAGCTCGCTCTGTCTCTGAGAAAAGTGTAAAGAAAAGAAGTCTGTCCGGCTAAAGAAGACTGCCATTCATTCCCCTCCCATTTTCGTCGAACAAATAAAATAAAAGCTGTGTTGTTCCGTGCCCAGCCCACAGCCCACAGCCCACAGCCCACAGCCCACAGCCCATTCCAAATCAAATTTATTGGATTTAATAACATTCTATAATATTTATATTTGGCATTATATACCCAACACTCAAATTGAGTTATAAAATATATTATTTTTGCTAGTTCAAACAAAGTTTTGGTCTCGCCCAGTGCCACAAAGATTTAAATTAGGAAATATTGGTTATTATACTGAATTTTCGAAAAATATTGAGTCAAAATTATAAATTAAAATTTTAAAGAATTAAATTTTGAAATAAAATATTTTAAAAATTATTTATTATGTCTAATATGTTAATTTAATAAATAACTTTATTGAATCAAAATTTAAAATACTGTTCTAATTTTAATCATGATATAGGTCTAAATTTTAAGAGGAGATTAATTTTTATATAATAAAATAGTTTTTATGCTCATTGAATATTGTCATCCTTTATACATTATTTTTGTTTTTAATTTATTTTTCAACAATGTTTCTAAATAATTGTTTTTAGTTTTCTAACATAGGCACGTAGATTTAATTTATTTTTATAACGTATGAAATAGTTTTATTTAATATTAGTTACTAATTAAAATTAAAATTAATATAACCATATCTTTTAAAAGATTTTGTATAATTAGAGATTAAATTTTAATTATGTAAAATTAAGAAAATATTTCATAATTTTAAAGAATTATTCAAAACTAGTATTTAATATTAATCTATACTAATATTGTACAACAACCACTACAAGGAAATTGATGAATAGCGACAGAACAATACCGACGGGACGTATATCGTATGTGAAGTGCGACGGGAAACACTAATTCGTCGGTGAAAGAAAGAAAATTTCTGACGGTGAAGAAATCCGTTGCCAAAGTTGGAGGGAAAATTTGGCGGGGGCTTATAGCGACAGAAATATGCCTATGAATACCTTACCGTCTGTAAATAGGGACGGAATTTAAATTCGGTCGGCAAACTTGTCGGCGAGAAATGGTTCACCGACAGAAATTGGCCGTCGGTATATTGCAAAACGTTATCGGAAAACTAGGTTAGGAAGCTTAATTCTGCGACGGAGTTTTTAATTATGCCGACGGAAAATTTCGTCGCTAAAATCAAATTAAATCTAGCTGCAGTCGTCCCTCCTCTCTTCTCTCCCCGACGCTGCGAATCTCTTTCTCTCCTCTCCTCCGGCGAATCTCGTC
>JANTPM010000001.1:23797867-23809202 GCA_025434745.1 Erythroxylum divaricatum
TGCGCTAAAGGGGATTGCCTTTAGGGCACTACTCTAACAATCTTATGGTACTGGACATACATAAGTCGACTTACACTAGTGAACAAGGCGACTTATCAGTACCGAGCAAGCATAAGTCGACTTACAGATGGTACAAGTCGACTTACACCTACAAGAAGGCATACACATATAAAATTTGATTTAGACAAATTGTACTCAATTGACTTTTTGCGGGGTATGAAAGTTTCTAAATAATTGTGAGATGATTGTGCATTTCTAATGCCTTGAATTTTGATTTACCAATAAAAAGAATCGATGGATTACAATTAGTAATTTAGAGTTCATTATTGCAATTGGAAGATTGATGGATTAAAATGTACATTTAGACTAGCAAAATTTTCAACTAGCAAGACAAGTTAACATTTGGAAATTGAGGATGACTAAGCCTATAAATTGAGTGACATATGGCAGTAGAATTAAGTGACAAATGGCCTAAGAACTAAGTGACATGTGGAAGCCTAAAGAGAGGACAGGAAGAAAACTTGACAAGTTTCCTTAAACTCATTCTCCACTCATGCCACACAACACACACATTACAGTATCTTTTCACTTATTATTTTATGTTGAAAATCGTTCCTTTTTTTCCTCTCATTGTTGAAAATTACTGTGTTTCTACCTAAATTTTGTTCAATTTTCACACCAAAATCCATAAAAAAATCCTTCATAAAGATAACTATAGAAACAAAACATTGTTGTAATTATTGTTATCTTTTTTCTTTACTAAAACCATCCTACTCCCACCTTGTTTGTGAGATGATCTTGCATGCATATGAGGCAAAGCAGGCTTGATACATTGAGGTGGCATTTGCACTGAACAAGTAAGTGAAATACTAAACTATTGTGGCATGTGTTAGCAGAATTTTATGATTACTAATTAGGGATGGATTGAATGTAGTGTTGAAATTGAAGTTATGCTAGAAAATGATGGATGAATTGGTTACTTTTCTATTTTACTTTTGGATGCATGAAAATAGTAGTTTCTAGGTTGTTATATGGATGATCTAATTTGTTATTTGAAGTATAATTGATGGCGAATTTATGTTAAAGATAGGTGTTATTGAAGCATTTTCAAATTTGGAAAGGTTAGAACTATATGCAAGTTGGTATAAAGTGAATGGTAATGAAACAAATGAGTTGATTTTTATGGGACTTAATGTAACCAATATGGAAGCTAGACTAGCATGAAATGAAGTAGTTTTATAGGACATGAATTATGGAAAAATTCAAGAAGTAGTGATGTCTCAAAGTATGTGAAACTCGTGGAGAATTAACGAAGAAAGATTGTGCACGATCATGGCCCTCAGTGCACAATCGTGGCCTAATTACTTGCCTTCTGTCATGATCATGGCAAGGTCCCCCACGAGCGTGGGCCTAGTTCTAGATTGATAATTTTTGTTTTGTATAAATGTTGAACCAGTGGAGGAAAAGTTACTCTATATTATTGTATTTGGTCTTGATTAAGGCTTGGAATGAACCTAAATTGTTGCTTGGTTAATTGGTTAAGAGCATGAACCTAAATTGTTGCTTGGTTAATTGGTTAAGAGCATGATAAGTTTAGGTTAAATGATGTCGTAACTTAAAGAATGTACTATTTTGGAATGTAACCAAATACGTAAATTATGATGTGATGAAGGAATAAAGGTATTCTTATGAATGCAAACATGATCTTAAGGATATGAGTAATGTGTATTAGGCATGAATGAATGAGCATTGAAGAACATGACATAATTGTGAATGAGAATTAAGTAATTGTATGAATATATATATTGCTAGAAAAGTTTCGTGAATGTTTGATTAATGAATTTGGAGTAAATCAAGCTTAATTAAGGTATAAACTTAATTGCAAACTAGATGTATACAAGCTATAATATTTGAGTGGTCAAGATATATTGTAAGAATACATACCTGAAAAGTTAATTAAGCACGCATTGAAACATGACACATATACATGTGCATGATTGTTCTTCATAGGATTAAAAAATTAGTGATTTTTGAAATATGTGTGTAATGCATGACGGTAGACACACAAGGTGATCGTCAGCATCCAGCCATTGGCAAAACATTGAGGTAATAGCTTTTTTGGAGCATACTGTGAGTTAACTTAGATGTGTAAACTCATTTATATGGAACGTTTGTACATTTTTAGAGCATACTGTGAGCTTCTATATGAATTGTATGTTAATATGGAACGTTTGTACAACTAATTGATAAATGTCGGACTTAAATCTAAGGAGTTTGATATATGTGGCATGAGTACACAGAAATGAAAGGAAATGAAAACATATCATATAAAATGTCACATCTCATCACATTGAAATGCATTATCAAATAAAGGAGTTGTGAACGGAGTGATCGATGTGGGAAAAGAACTTTGTGCTCAGGATTTTGAAAAACAGCCTTAGACTCAGATGACATGGACTCAATATCTACAATGGATACAGGCCAAAAATGATCTCGATGTGCACAATAGATACAGGACAATAAATTCGGTTGATAGGCTCTTGATCACAACAAAACAAAAATGAAAATGGAAATACATGTCCATTTGCATATACATCCCTACATGTATCAAATGATAGAATTGAAATGTATTATTAAGGTGTACTTCAAATTAATTATAATAAGTCAAGAACGTTACGTATAAGCAAACTTCCTTTTGTTAATACTTTAATTTTTTTAATTGTAAGATTTGGCTTTATTTGTTTTAACAAATAAGAAAATCTCTCTTAAGTCATATTTTCTTTGAAACTTTTAATTGCATTAAATTGAAGAAAAAATATGTCGAGGCAAAGAGATAAATTTCCTCCTTTTATTTGATAATTTATTAGAAAGAAAGGCACGACCCTAACGAGGGTAAGCAACGACTTAGCTTGGTGTTGTAGTTCACCAAAAATATAGCCATCTTGATTCTAATGAAACTATTAAATGTTGGACAATTCTGTCCTTCCTCATAATATTGGACAACTATTAATTGTATTTTTTGGTTTTTCAATAACTTATCGGTTAAATTTTGTAATTTGAACCAAAAAAAGGTAATAAAGTAGCTCAATAATTGATCTAAATTAATAGGTCAAAGTTTGAGAGAAAAATAGATCCTAATTAGTGTGGATCGGACCAATATCGAGCTTGTGATGAGGAAGTTCGATATGGAAGTTATATATAAAAGTTAAGGTCTCCTGTAGTTGCTCATATAATTCGTAAGCATACAGATCCTTTGACCCATTAAGAGTGCTTATGTCTTAAGAAATAGTAGAAAGGCAATAATTGTGCATCCGTGAATGTTTTCCGTGAAGCTCCAAGGAGATTGGAACTCATTTTGGCCTCAAAAATTGCTTCAGAAAATCAAAATGAACTGAATCAAGTATTCTGCATTTCCTTCATTTTTAACCCTTTTATGAATGATCTGGGAAGGTAATAAGGTCTATCCTACGTGTTACGTGTGGTATCAGAGCAATTACATGATCGAGTTGCTAGAAATGAAGGTTTTTCAGTTTCCATTCATTATGGTTTTCATTAGTTTTTTATTCAGTTTTTATTTTTTTTACGTATATGATTAGTGGTATATATAAGGCTAGCTATGAAAAACGGGTCCAAAATGGGCCAAAAATGATGAAAAAGGGTTCCGGGATCACCTAAAATTGCCTCCTCGTTGGACGGTGATAGCAACGTTAGGCACGTGCGCTTGATTTTGCTACAACACCACCATTGCATGCGCCAACCATGTCCTCCCACGTGGCTCCATAGGGTAACGGATGCGTGGCATGCGTCTCACGTAGTCTGACACCCTCAGCACAAAACGAGCTGGTGCATGCGATTTACACACCCGTGCCCAATCCCAACACATGGATAAATGAGACGAGGACACGTTTCGATGTGTATGTTATGATACAGGCATGTATGCATGTGAGCAGCGCGTGTGGGACACACACCAGATGCATCTGGTGTGCATCGACCGATATGCATGTAAAACACTCTCGCCTCGTGGCCACGCACAGGGTGACATCGATTGTTGTTGACGTATAATGTTAATCTGACGTACACATCACTGTAGCGATGTGTAATGCATGCACTCCCTGTGGCCACACATAGGGTGACATCATCTGACATTGACACACAATGTTGCGCTAACGTCGGTAAAAAATTATAAAATTTCTGTAAGGGTGCCCCGGATCCTTTTGGGTCAGTTTCTGGGTTAGGGAAATTTGTAATGTGATTTTTCAAATTTTTTGGATTATTACATTGGTAATTGGCTTCCGGAAAAGGTTTTAAAGCTTTTTAAAGCTAATTTTGAGTGTGTTTTCATACTCTGGACAGCACATAAAGGAGACACTTAAGATCTAGTGTCTCGTGCGATACGTTCAATATTCAGGAAAATACGATAGTCACTCTCATTGAGATTTTTTTAAATAAAAGTCTCAAATAAAGTTTAAAGATAATGTCTTCAATATTAGTATGTGATTATTTGATTGTGAATTTGACTTTTTGCAGTTATAATTGATTTTCACATATTGTGCTTATGCTCTTTTCAGATACTAGTAAAAGTCTAGTCACCACAATGGCTTTTCAAGTCAATATTTGGATTGTACCATGTGCATGTTAGGGGTGTCTCTGGCCTCATGTTTGGTTATTCTTCCCACAGGTGTTGACCTTATATGAGATTTTGAGATGTACATAAAGGCATCAGATGGAGGAAAGCCATTAGTTAAATGATCTATTCACCCATAGGTGGTAGTGTCATTAGAGTTGATGGTTTATACTCTGGTTGCTTTTATGTGGAGATCTAATTGCATATATTATGTATTCATCCCATAGTGTTTCATAATATATGCGATCAGATTCTCTGTATAGATAATGTTATCGTTGTTGTCTTGCATTTAAACATATTTTTACATTGTCTTTTCTATCTTGTTGTCAACTTTTTTATAAACAACAATGTTGTCACGATTGAGACCTTCAATGTTTTCAATTTCAAGAAGTAGAAGAAAGATGTGAAGTTTGCACTAGAAATCGCTAACGTCAATATGGCGATGCACATCGGGAGACCTTCTCCACTTACTGGTATTAGCTCAGAAGCTGATAAAGTAGCTATGGCAATCTAGGAGCGGTCAAATAGGATGTGTTATTTGACCATCAAGAGGTCGATCCCAGATCACCTACTAAGTGGATTATCAGATACGATCATAGCGAAGGAGTTTATGGATGACATTTCCTAGAGATACAAGGTGTCTTCTCATGCAGAGTAGAGCACTTTATTAAGGAGCCATTCTTCATGAAGTATATATGAGAAGGAGGCATTCGAGAGTACACTATCAAAATGGTTCACCTTTAGACTAGGTTGAAGGCACTTGATGTACCAATTCCTGTTAACCTTATAGTGCATCAGGTACTAAATACTCTCCGTCAAAAGTTTAAGATGTTAGCTACCTCCTACATCTCTCAGGATGAGGCCTAGGATATCAATGCCTTGATTTTTTGGTATGTTGCAATGGAGGAGAAGATTAAGAATTCTCCTCATACAACCATGTTTGCAACTGCCAAAGATAAGGAGAATGCTAAGCCCCAACAATCGAAGGGTAAAGGTAAGAAACCCAAGCCCTCTCCAAAGATTTAGACTGTATAATCCAGTATTGCTAAGGGGCCACATGACCTAAAGGGTACGAGGTGTTTCTTCTGTATGAAGAATGGGTATAGGAAGGCTAATTGTGAGAAGTAAAAGTTGTGGAAGGTTAAGTAGGAACTGTCAGATAACTCCTTGGCCTATATGATTCATGAATCCAATGTAGCTATAACCACATCAAGTTCTTAGTGGCTAGATAGTGGAGCTTTTAACCATGTTGCTTCCACAATTAAGGGGCTCAAATCAAAGAGAAGGATGACTAAAGGAGATGAAAAGCTGATGGTCGACAACAATGATGAGGTTAATGTTTTGTATATAGGAGATGTAGGTTTGAACCTCGATACGAGGTTTATATTGGTTTTAGGAGACACATTTTATAAACCGTCCTTTAAATAGAACTTGATCTCTGTATTATTTTGGATAATAAGGTTATCATTTTGTATTTGATACTTTGATTGTAAATATTTCTATCAATACAAGATATATCGGAACTGCCTTCTTATCCTATAGATTGTATAGAATGTGTCTTACTCATAATGAAATGTATGTCTCTTCTTATGTTGTCGAACTTGTTACTCAAAAGAGAGCCTTCTTAAAGAAGAAATTGTAAAAATTGTGGCATAAATGTTTTGGCCACATTTCCAATGAGAGGGTTGAGAGAAGGATAATATTCTCCTAACTCTGGACTTTAGTGATTTGAAAAAATGTATTAATTGTTATAAGGGTAAGTTGACCAAAATAAAGAAAACAGGGTCAACTCGTACTTTTGGTTTATTAGGCCTCATACATATAGATGTTAGTGGTCCTTATACAGTCATGTTATGTCATGCTAGATACTTTCTGACATTTATAGACGATTATTCTCGCTATGGTTATGTGTTATAGCTTAAGGAAAAGTCTAAATTTCTTGATAAGTTCAAGATTTTTAAGACTAAGGTTGAGAACCTGTTGGAAAAATCAATAAAGATTGTCATATCTGATAGGAGAGGGGAATACTATAGCAAACATGGAGTTGTAGGACAAGAAAAATATTTGGAATTAGTTGGAATAGTGGCTCAATTCACTATGCTAGGTAGTCCTGAACAAAATGATGTGGCCGAAAGGCACAATCATACCCTAAAGGATGTGATGAGATCAATGCAGAGTAGGACTAACCTACCCGAATACCTTTGGGCTAAAGCCATCAAGACGACATTGTATATGAAGTAAATCACTTGTTAATATAGAAATCTGATATGATATGTAAACTACACAAAAAGGGGAGATTGAATTGTGTAATCTTTTCTTAAATATTAATCTTTTGAGACTTCTTCAATTTCTTTACGAAAAATTCAAATGATTACTAAAACACTTTGTTAAGGTTGATAAGCAATGCAATTACAAGTAATATTATCTACTCATCTAACAACAAGACAATTAAGAGTAAGGGTTATAGAATAAACGTTGCGATTTTATACTAGTTCATCCCAAACTTTGGGCTACGTCCATCCCTCAGAGTTAGTCTAAAATTTCACTATACTCTTCGACATTACAAGTATTCTTTCTACACTTATAAAGCCTCTTCATATTTCTCTCACAAAGTATTCTTTATCAGTTGTATTAGCCTCTCTAGGCTCTAGCTTTCTTTTTTCTCTCTAAGAAAAATATTTCTGAGCTTTAGGTTACATATGTATTCTCTCATTTCTTTCACACTTTGAATACAGAATTTTTTCTAATGTAAAAGCATTCGTGTCTTAGTCTTCGACTAAAACTAGTATTTATAGCCTAAGTCTCCAACTGTCTTATTGAAAACTACTTCTTGAATCTTCTAGAAACGGTTATTAGTTGAGTCATGTAACTAACTTGAACTAACTAACTGTCTGTCGTATAGAATATCTTCCTTTTGTATCAACTGGAATAATGCTTCTTCTGTTATTATGTTTCATCTATTATTCCGCTTCGTCTATTATATTGCTTCATTTGTTGTCAAGCTTCGTCTGGTGTTGTGTTTTGTCTGATGTTGCGCTTCGTTTGCTGTCACGCTTCGTCTGGTGTAATGCTTCATCTGGTGTCGAGCTTCGTCTGTTGTTGCATTTCGCCTGGTGCAGCGCTTCGTCTAGTGTCAATATATCGTCTGTTGCTAACGTATCGTCTGTTGTAGATATATCATCTAGCATTGACCACACACTTTTTGAGTTGACTAAGTGTTACTTACAGTTTTTTGCACACTTAACAAACTTATCAAAACAATCTATACATTTCTAAGATTATTATTTTTTGATTGTCATCAAAATTAATAGAAGTGAAGTCCTCTTGACTTAACAGTATATTTTGAATAGAGTCCCAAGTAATTTAGTATTTAAGATGCCTTTTGAACTTTGGAAAGGATGAAAGCCAAGCCTTGTGCACATTTGTGTATGAGGCTGCCCTACTGAGGTAAGGTTATATAATCCTTATAAGAGAAAATTGCAACCTTGTTCCACTCGTTACTATTTGGTATGTTACCTCGACCATTATTAAGGTTATAGATTTTACTATAGAGAAGGAGAAGCCATAATAGTGGAATCATAGACGGCTAAATTTCTGGAATACGATGTCAATGATGAGGGAGGATCTTCACATCCTTCAGGAGATATCAGGACAGATACTGCGATTATTTCATATCCGCTTCTCTGATGGATGTAGGTCCAAGTACCATGCCTATGTAGGCACAGGAACCTATACCTGTTCAGGAAGAGGTTTTTGAAGTATAAGAACCTATACAGTTACACAGATCCATAAGAAAGAGGTGACTTGCTATCTCATCAGATTACATAATCTATTTGGGTGAGCAAGATTATGACATAGGACATGTTGTGGATCCAGTTACTTTTATAGAAGCCATTTTTGGACCCCATGCAAATATGTGGTGGGAAGTGATGAAGGATGAGATGCAATCAATGAGGTATAATAAGGTATGAGAACTTGTTGATTTACCTCAACATTGCAGGCCTGTTAGTTGTAAGTGGCTATTTAAGGCCAAAAAGGATATATAGGGTCAAATTGAGCGGTTTAAAGAGTGTTTGGTTGTCGGGTGATTCACTCAGATAGAAAGAGTTGACTTTAGAGTGATTATGACAATAGTAGCTCATTATGATATGGAGCTACATTAGATGGACATTAAGACCGCTTTCCTAAAAGGTGACCTTTATAAGGAGGTCTATATGGAGCAACTTAAAGGGTTTTAGGATTAAGATGCAACGATAAAGTTTGTAAGTTGACTAAATCAATATACGGTCTGAAACAAGCTTGCAGACAATGGTGCCTAAAGTTCGATGAGATTTTGACCTTATTCAGCTTTGTGGAAAACAAAGTTGAAAGATGTTTATACTATAAGGTCAAGGGAAGCATAGTTATCTTTCTATTATTGTACGTGGATAATATCTTACTTGCAACAAATAATTTGACCAAGTTGCATCAAGTAAAGTAACTTTTGGCCAAACACTTTGAAATGAAGGATTTAGGTGAAGCATCTTTTGTCCTTAGTATACAGATTCACCAGGACGATCTCAACACTCATTAAACCTCTCACAAAGAACATACATTGAGCAAGTGCTACAAAGGTTTAATATGTGACTGTAAATCGTTGTAGCACCTATCTCTCATGATGAGAGATTATTTTTGGCACAGTGTCCAAAGAATGAAGATGAGAGAGAGGCTATGAGGAATGTCCCGTACTCTAGTACAGTTGGTAACCTTATTTATGCACAGGTGTGCACTAGATCAGACATTGCATTTGTTGTCAAACTGTTGAGTCGATATCTAACTAACCCAGGTGTGGACCATTGGAATGTAATTAAGTGAGTGTTAATATATCTAAAGGATACTAAGGATTATACGTTGACATACAGGAAAGTCAACGATTTAAACCTCATAGGATATACAGACTCTGATTTCGCTATGTGTCTGGACGATCGCAAATCCACTTCAAGGTATATTTTTATGTTAGCAGATGATGCAGTATCGTAGAAGAGTGTCAAGCAGACACTAGTACCTTCCTCGACCATGCATGCAAAGTTTGTTACATGTTATGGAGCTGTTACACGGGCGGTTGGCTCAGAAATTTGATTTCTGAGTTGTCTATGGTAGATTCAACAACTAAACACATTCAATTATATTGTGATAATCTTGTTGCAGTGTGTTTCAGTAACAACAACAAGAATATCACAAGGTTTAAGCATTTGGAGGTCAAGTATTTGATGATAAAAGAGTTGATTCAGAAGGTTGACGTTGAAGTGGGCACATCAGGATTGAGGAGATGTTAGCTGATCAATTAACTAAAGGATTTCACCTACTAGTGTTTGTTAAACATGTATCCAATATGGGCATGTTAAAGTCATTAGATGGTAGTAGTTAGGGATCATCGTATTTGCTCGTTAAAAGTTTGTACATTTTGATGTATTATGACATTATGATTATTTATTAATATAGATGATCATCTATTTATCCTTAGTAATAAATGTTCTTATGTATAGCCTAATACATATGAAAGCCTTAAGTTTTGTGTTGATCTTAAACATTTTAAACGTCCTTAAGTATATATAAAGATTGACCTTAAGCCTATGTCATTTTGACACATACAATTTAGTATGAATATACATAAATTTAGCATGACACAGGGGGATATAAGTTTTCAATTCCATAAAGGTTCTCTAATACAGTTTAACATTCAGTTGGGGAACATAAATATTTTCTCTAATACTATTTAGCATCTAGTGAGAGAAGACATGTTTTCTCTAATACTGTTAGCATCCGGTGATAGAAGACATGTTTTCTCTAATACTGTTTAACATTCGGTCAGAGAAGACAAGATTTCTTCACTACAGTTTTGCACATGGAGTTTAGCATAAAATTGGAGAAATCAAGACCTACAAGCGAAGATAAAATATCATTCTAGTTTGCCACACTCCATTATTCCATTCATATTAGTAAGGTATTAGATATTTGTGATTATATTGGACTTGTGTCGCAAATGACACATGTGTTTGATATTTTTCAGTATCAAAAGCGTTGAAGACATAATGTTGGACTTTCATTACTTTTGGATCAAATATTTTTAATTTTTAAAATTTGGTATCAATACAATAGCGTGACTTAACCGATTTTAAACTATTTTTAAACCTGAGTCACAACTATAATTAATACTTGTCCAAATGGGAGAATCTTGGACAATTTTGTCCTTCCCCTATAATACTAGACAAATATTAATTGTATTTTTCAATAACTTATTAGTTAAGTTACATAATTTGATCTAAATAAAGATAATAAAGTGACGTAATAAATGATCTAAATTAATGGGTCAAAGTTTGGGAGGAAAATAGATCTCGATTAGTGTGGATTAGACTTATATCGAGATTGTGATGAGAAAGTTCGATATGAAAGCTATATATAACAGTTAATGTTCTTGCAGTTACTGATATAATTTATAAGTATATAAGTCATCTGATTCGTTAAGAGTGCTTACGTCTTAGGAAAATTATAGAAAGACGTTAAGTGCATATTTGTAAATTTTTTCTATTAAAATCTCAAGAGATTGGAGCTCGTTTAAGCCTCAAAAATTGCTTCAGAAAATCAAAAAAAAAGAAATTTGTTATAAAAGATAGAAATAATATGGTGTACCACTAATTGTAGACGCACCATTTCATAGTTAGTGTACATATG
>JANTPM010000001.1:23841080-23868621 GCA_025434745.1 Erythroxylum divaricatum
ACTAAGTTCGTCTGTGTCTGTTTTGTTTATCTTGTATATGCTCTCTTTTTGTTATACATCAAAATCATTTCTATGTAGAGTCATTCTGACTTAACACTTCCTTCAAGGTTGACAGGAGGAAAATAGTGGAGGTTGAGGGTCTATTATAGTAATAGCTAAGGTTCTAAGGGTGTTAGGGAAGCAATTGTGATGGGGTTAACTTGCTTGCTTGTCAGAGAAGTAGTGTTTTAGGCAGTGGCAGACTTGCTAGGAAGGGGTAGGAAGGTAATTATATTCTAAGCATGGGGATTCAGATGTTGACATTGCATAAAAGGAGAATTTAAGGGGTGGAAGAAAAATCTAGTTAGGAAATAATCATTACAAAAGGTAAAAACTAGCACGGGATAACCTTAAAGGACTAAAATAACCTCAAGGAATGTAAAAAAGAGAAATAGGTTATCTTAAGAAGGTATGAGAACTAGCAAATATTTTTGGGAGAATGATGGAGAATATAAAATAGATGAGGGGTTGAGTTAATATTTAGAAGCAAGCCAAGTGATCCATATAAGAGTAACTAGGTTAGAAAGAAGAAGGAGCATGGCACCAATAAAAAAACTTTTTTTAATTCATAATGGAGCATTCCTTATGGAAGTCCACTTTTAACACACAATTTTTGGGAGCTCTCTTGCTTATGTATCTCTTGAATAGTTCTTGACCAATCCTACCTTATCTTCTATTTTCCTCTCCTCTAGGAAAGCTCTTTGGATGTCAATGATCACAAATTTCAAGAATTGATTTAACCTATTAGTTGTAAGCTTATAAATAATCTTATATTTGAAGTTATAGTAAGTAATAAATCTATAATAACCTAGTTTTGACATGATTGGTACATTTAGGAACCAAACATATAAAAGTTTTGTTAATTTCTTTCAATATTTTTCTTTTTAAAAAAAATTCTTGGACAATTTGGTAATTTTTTTCTTTTATTCATACAGAGCTTATTATTAAAAGTGTCCATTAAGGCCATTAGGTCATGCTAATTTGAAAGCCCCTAACTTAAACACAACCCTTTTAAAATCAATAGAATTAAAAGGCTTACTAAGAAAGTCTAGCTCCTCTTAATTAAAGGTGGGAGTTTTAATTGATGAATTATAAATGGTATAAGTGTTTAAGAACATTTTAAAATACCTGTATGCTTCCTTTTTAAAGTCATCATGATTAGTGATTACCATTCCATCTTATTTGATAAGGAATCATCTTCTGTTGTAGTTCTTTCTTGCCATTATCGAGTTATGAAAGAACTTTGTGTTTCTTTCTCCTTCTTTTAACCAACTAATCATATCTCCTTGTTGAAGCATTAAAATGTGGATCCATACTAGTTTGAGATGCTCAATCATTATTGATTCATCCTCCTTTATTAGCTATAGACTTCAAAGTTGTTGGTACAAAGCACTCTGGAAGAGGTAAGCTTCTTTTTGGTATCATTAATTAATTTTCCAGTGTCTGAGACCCTTATTGACTTGAGATTTTTAAGCTCCTCTTTGAAAAGTTTCATATTTTATACACAAATGTGAGCTTTATGGCCTTTAACTTCAACTAAGATTCCATTCTATATAACCTCCTCAAAGCCTTCCTTTTGAGTTATGAAGTTGTTAAACCTAAAATGGCTTGATCTCTTGCATCTATCAAACAGGTTTTGAATTATAATTAGGGAATGGTATAGGCATAAAGGGTTACTAAACACATCTTTTCTCTTTGAGAAGTCCACTATCCAATCTTTATCAACTATAGCTCTATCAATTATTTTTGGATGTGCCATCTATATCATTGCTTGTTGCTCTAGGTGTAGAAATATCCTTTATCCTTAAGATTAACAACTTCTCTCTTTTCAACATATTCCTTAAATTCATTTCAAAAATTTCTCAAACCAACATTTCTATCAACTTTTGATCTAAATAAGGGTCTGTTGAAATCTCTAAGCATAATCTAGGGGCCTTTTATGTTAGCTTGAATTGAGCTAAGGTTGTTCCATAAAATTTTTCTAAGAAAGGAAAGGTAAGAACCATATACAAAAGTGACATAGATCATCATATTTTCCTATAAGAAATAGACTATCAGATGCATCATTTGGTTAGTAGACATAATGATATTTACCTTGACTTTCCTTGTATCATATCCCAAAATAATTCTTCTAAAATGATAATATTGTTGGTTTGAAAAAAAGTTCCAATTCTTGTATAAAATATTTATTAGAGGTAGATTATAAAGGATGAATTTGGTTTCCATTAGGCCTATGATAGTTGGGTTAACATCTTTCACAAAATATTTAAAAACAAGTCATTTTTAGGGCAATTAATACTCCTAATGTTTTATGAAATAATTGACAACCTAAAGAGAAGATTGTTTTGGTCTTTTAAATTAGTTCTTACTACCAGATCTTCTTTTAGTTCAACTTCTGATTGTTCATTAGCTTTTCCATTGTTTGAATGCCTAAGTATGAATAATTGGAAATAATGAGAGTTCTTTGATGAATAATCCAACCACATTGGCATTCCAAGCTTTAGCTCCTACCTTTAGCGCTTCCATTTAAAGGAAAACCAAAGTCTTTCCTCCTTCCTTAGATGGGGGACAATATTCTAAGGAAGTATTTAAATCATCACCTATAACTTGCTTTGAGAATATCTTAGGTCAAAGGGCTAGCTCAAAGGTTTTCTCCACTAGGTTAAAGAGGAAAAGGCTTGATCAGAGGAAGTAGGAGAGTTTGAAGAGCTCGAAGTTTCGGAGGGAAAGGTTCAAAACGTAATTGAGTTTAGGAGGTCTTCCTCTTGGATTTTGACGGACATCGTAAAAGGGAAAGCTATAGGAATAACAGATAATAGTTTTTGAAAAGGAATTACTTAAAATGGTAAGATAGTAAAATACAGGATGTAGGAAAGGGAAACAAAGTGAAAGGACAATGGTGTCTTTAGTCACTAATTCTAGAGAATACCATGGGACTAAGGATGAGAGAGGAGAGCTAATGTTTCTTGATGTTTAGTATACTATCTTTTGTTTCTTGAAGTTTAAATATCATATAACAATAATTTATAAAAGGTGTGAACTCTTTTTCACTCATTAAAATAAAGATAGTTGCATATTGAATTTTTTAGACAATTTGAAAGACCATTAAAATAAAAAGTGTCCTTCTTTAGATCAATTTCATAATGTTCCCTTTAAGTATTGGACTACTGAAGGACTAAGTTCCCTTTCAAGTCTCATTGGAAAACCTATCCATATTTATGTGAGTGTTGAAATGGCTAAAGAACACCTAAATGAGATCCTTATAATGAGGCTCAGTGAAGGAAATAAATTATGGGAGGATAGTATTGCAATTTCTTATCACTGAAAGCCTCCCTTCAAGCTCCAAGGGAAAGTATGGAAAGCTAATAGGAGAAAATTTAAAACAGGTACTTACTGAGTGTTAATGTGTATTAAGTTGTCTGAAATTGAGGAGTAAGGTTCCATATTAGTGGAGAGTCATAATTCTAAATGTTTTGTTGATATTGAGGTTCAAGCTATAGAGGCTAGACTAATCCCTTCAAAACTATATGTTACTGAGTCTAAAGCTGATTATAAGTAGGATGAAACTATAATGAAGCTTGGCATTCCTCTTAGTACTCCATTGGGTCCTAACAATGTTGTAGTTGAAACACAAGAAACCAATCCTTTAGTTGAAGTCATTTATACTCCACATATAGCTACATCACTTATAGTTTAGGCCACTTCCCCACCCCCCACCCCCCAGCCTCTATAGACACAAATGGAACCGAAAATAACAATGTACCAACCATTGATCACTTCCAAATAGTGGAGGGAATAAGATCCCAAAGGAGCAATGGAAAAGGCTCCAAAAAAAAATTGATATGTCAATAATTGTCAAGAATGTTAGAGGATTAAGCTACCCAACAAAACAAGCTAATTTAAGGGGTTTTTTAAGGGAAAAGCCTTTAATAGTTAGGTTATTAGAATTTAAAATAATGTTTGAGAATATGTGTAAATTTAATATGTTATTACCTTAATAGGAAATGCTCTCCAACCACTTTCAACATGCTTTTGGTAGAACTATTACATTCTTTAAGGTTGAAGCTATTTGGTTGGCTATAATCATCACAACATAACAAGCTATACACCTTAGAATTCACTTCCTTCAAAAGTAAATAGATATAATCATTTCCTTCATACATGCCAATAATTTTGAATTTTAGAGAAAGATTTTATAGAATGACATGACAAACCTCAACTCTACTATTTATACACCTTGGTTGATATATGGCGATTTTAATTTAATATTATACAGATCAAAAGCTCAGGGTCATTGTAGTCTAAGGAATTTTTTAGATGATTTCAGGGAATGTGTGGAACACTTTGGAGTTACTGACTTAAAACAAATGGGATACAAGTTCACTTAGACTAATAAACAAAGCTCTAACTAGTTCATCAAGAAAAAATTAGATAGAGCTCTTGTTAATGCCAATTGGCTAGCTCAGTTTCTAAAAATCTTAGCTAATTTAGAAAAAACCCTCTTCTCAAACCACACTCCATTAAGATTAAGGAATTATTCCAATAGTCCAGCAAGTCTTCTCCCTTTTGCTTTGATAAATTCTTTGCTAATGATCCTGGTTTTGTTTAAGCTTGCAGAGTAAGGGTCAAATGTATGTTTAGAGGTACCAAGCAATTTGGTTGTGTTCAAAATCTTAAAGAAAATCAAGAAAAAGCTCAAAGTCCTCAATTCTCTTAGGGGATCCAACAGTGTGTTTGCTTTAAAGATAGCTAGGAATGAATTAGCTGATATCCAAAAACTTTGTGATTCCTCGCCTCAAGATCCCCTCATTTGTACTAGAGAAAAGCAAGCTCTTTAAAAAAATGTAACTATTGTCAACAATCACTCCTTCTTATTCTAGCAAATAGCAAGGACAAATTGGCTCAAAGATGGTGATAAATGCTTGAAATTCTTCGTCAATACCATCCTAGCCAGGAAAAACCATAACAAGATAAACGCAAACACAAATAATGAAGGAATTTAGTTACATAAACTAAATGATATCCAAAATGAGTTCTTTAGATATTTCACTTCATTAATAAGTACTCCTAACTTAGCTTAACCCTCCTATTTTGAACTCTCAGTGATTATTTCAAAAAGGATTACTCCTTAAGGAGGTTACACTATTATTTAAACCTGTGGAGGACATGGAGATTAAGGAAATTGTCTTTTTGATGGATGGTATGAAGACTCCTAGACATGATGGATTGAATATTTATTTTTATCATAAGTCTTAGAATATCATAGGACCTTTCATTAAGGAAGAAATTTGTGAATTTTTTTTACCAATGGAAGGTTACTCAAGGAAATTAATAAAACCTTCTTGTGCTTGATTCCTAAAGGCTCTAATCATGTTTTAGTGATTTCAGACCCATTTGTTACTCCAATGTTCTCTATAAGATCATCTCTAAGATTTTTGCATCTAGATTGAAGAAGGTTCTCACTCCCCTCATCAGTGACAACCAAAGTGCTTTCATTTGTAACAGCTAGATTGAGGATAATATTTTAATAGTTCAAAAGGTATTAAAGGGTTACTCTTAATCTTATTCCACTCCAAATTGTACTATCAAAGTCAACTTTCATAAGGCTTTTGAAAATGTTGGAGCTTTCTTTGGAAGATGTTGGAGGCTCATAGGTTTCCTAGAATCTTTACTAATTGGTTGGAGGAATGCATGTCAACTGATAGTTTTTTGGTGTTGATCAATGAAAGTCCCTCAAATTATTTCAGGGCTGCTAAAGGGCTCAGGCAGGCTGCAAGGGGACCCTCTCTCCCCCCATATGTTCATTCTATACATAGAAACTTTAAACTCTATCATCAAGTAGGAACTGGATGGTAACTCCAAATTTAGATATCATTATAGATGCAAGAAGGTCAGACTAACTAACCTGTCTTTTGCTAATGATCTTCTTTTATTTTATAGTGAAAAATTAGAGTCCATTCAAACCTTTATAAGGTCATTGGATATATTCAAAATTCTTTAGGCTTACAGATTAGTCTACACAAAAGACAATTCCTCACCTCTAGAGGTGCTTCATCTTTGGAATCTCAAATCACAATTGCCACTAGAATGATGATGAAGCCTCATCCATTGTTGTGTTTGAGACCCCCAATCTTAACAAAGAGCCTCATATTTCTTGATTGCATTCCACTTATCAAAAAAATACATAAAAGGATTAACTCCTAAGTGAACAAATTCCTATCCTATGCAGGGAAGCTCCAACTTATCTAAATTAATTCCCTTCATATCTACTAGAGCTCACATGTCTTTCATTCAAAAACTATTATCATATCAGTTGAAAGATTGCTTAAGAACTTTCTATAGAATCACTCAAATGGTGCTAGATGGATTGCTAAAGTTAAATGGTCTGAGATGTGTGTTCCCAGAGGGGGAGGGATTAAACATTTCTTCAATGAAACTAACTAACCAAGTTCTTATACTTAAATGACTATGGTGGATTTTAGAGGATAAGCAATCCGTGTGAATCAAGTGGCTTCATTCTTATTTTCTCAAATGAAGGTGTATTTAGGATATAAATAAGAGGCCTTGACATTTTTATTTTCTAAACCAACTACTTCATCTAAAGAATACAGTTGAACATGATGTTCTCTGTAAAATTGGAAATGGAGAAACAATTTCGGTATGGTTTGACAATTGTTTTAGCTAAGGTTCACTTTTCCAACTCCAAGGTACCACTAGTAATCCTCTGTCATTTTCCCTCCATATCAAACTTAGCTCTTTAATCAAGCGTAACTCCTAGCATTTTCCCAACAATCTTAACTACCTATAGCCTCATTATCCTCATAATCCACTTGATCCTAATATCTTTTTCTGGAAGGATTAACCAATTCATCAACTGTCGAATAAGCTCACTATAAACTTGCTTAGAATAAAGACTCCTGTGGTTAATTGACATAGATCATCTGGCATAAAGCACTTCATCACAAGATTTCCTTTCTTCTCTGGCTCTCTATAATGAATAAGCTCAACACTATTAATAGAATCATATACTCTGACATCAACAAATCTTGTCCATTATGTTTAGCACAAGATGAATCTAGAGATCATCTTTTCTTCTTATGCTTAGCAGCAAACATAATTTGGAAACAAGTGAAACTTATATGTTGTTAGAATATACCAGATATTTCCCTATTTAGCATCATTCATTAGCTAAAAGCCCAATCTTCCCTTCCTAAATCCTAGAATGAGATTTTCATACTAGCTATGGGTTTGATTATGTAGTCCATTTGGAAGGAAAGAAACTTGAGAAGATTTGAGGCTAATAGGAACACTTAACATTGAAGTTACTATTGTAATTATGGAACTGATTATTCTGAACAACTTTGCACCAAAATGCATATCAAGTTTAAGACTTTCTTTGAATTTCTATCTAACGTATCTATTCTTAAAATCATATTTTTGGTAGCTTTCCTATATCTAATATCATATGTTGAAGGTATACCCTTGAACCTAATTTTGTTATATAACTTTATTCTTTATTAATACTACTTTTCCTTTTAAAAAACATATAAATAAATCATTTTATATATATATATATATATTAGATGTTAGATTTTTAATTACATGATGTAAAATAACATAATTGCGACATGCATCTTTATATATATAGTACTTCAAAGTTTGACTCATGGCATAATTATTCTTTATTAATACTACTATTCCTTTAAAAAACATATAAATAAATCATTATGCAATATATATATATATAAGGCGTAAGAAAAAGGTAAAGAAGTGGAAGGGCTTTTTTCTTTATAAGTATTTGTGAAGCATAGAATGAAACTAAGAAAAGAGGGTTGCTCAGTCTCTTGCTTTATATCCTCTTTTATAGTAAGAGGAGAATTATTCCATGAGCTGAGTAGTACTAAAGGACAAAGAGATATTTTGGGTACAAGGGTCCTACTTGTTGACAATAATTTTTACAGGCACATACTTATATAACACATACCTTATCTTCTAGATTACATATATGATCTTTCTTTTTCTTCCTTTTTTGTTGGCTTTTCTTGATCCGTTAACTTCTGAGTACATGCGGGACACGTATTCTTAGGATGTCTGTAGAATTGACACAGTTTTTGTTGAGGTGGATAACTCAACTTTATTACTCCAGTTTCCAGTAACTTCATTTTGGTTAAGAGAAAGTTATGTGCTACTACTAGTGTAACTTTGGCTGGAGATATCATTACTGATGAATGTATCTTTATTCCTCCATATGCTTGAAATCCTTTTTTAAAGATGGATTCTAATCCTTGAAGGATTATCCAAATTCCAATTGCTCTGCGATAATGGATATCTTTTTCTTCAAATTTAAAATAATCTTTAACCTTGTCCTGAGTTATTGATATCAAAAATGTATCTGCTTTGCCAAGTTGTATTAGATGGTAAGCTGGATAACTACCATCATTATCAAAATCTGGTTCTGCGGATATAAACTTTAAGTCTAGAATATCTTTAGGAGTTATTGTGGGATTGTTGAGATAATAATCTCGTACTCCTTCTTTTATCCATTGTGGTAAATAACTTATCTCAGGAAAATTTGGCAATGATAAATATATTGAATTTAAGGCTCCAAAATCATACCAATGTCTTACCTCCCTGGGATCTGCATCTTGAAGATAATTGATTCTAGGATATATTCTTGAGAAATCAATATATCGGTTTTCGCTATTGGTCAATTGAAATAAATCTTTCATCATCTGTTGTTGTTGTGCTACCTCTGGAGGAATCATAGATATTTCTTTTAATACCTGTGAAATGGTTGGTAACTTTATTGAAGAACTAAAAGGTGTATTTGTATGAGGTCTTAAATTAATGTTCATTTTGTCAAGAGAGAGTTGTTTGAGAGCATCGATTTTTGGATGTGTGAGAATATCTGGCTTGAAAGTTGCAGACTGGGCTATATATTCCACTATTTTAAGACTTGAATTTTCATAGTTATCGATGTTCATTTGGATAAGATTACTACCACGTTTTATCAAACTCGAAACTTCTCTTGTCAGCCCGGGGAGATTTGCAATATCAAGAAAGTCTAAGATTGTATCTTTAATAGATTTGATCTCTGTATCCATATGTCTAATTTCTTCAAGTATCTAACGTCGATGGTCTTCCATCTCTTGTAAGAAAATCTGTTAAAACATTTTTGTCAGACTTAACAATTTCAATATCAAAGATATAATCAGAAAGTAATGTTTGCAATCTAATCAAGCATTTATATTCAGGTCTGCTTGGAAGATTATTCGTAATAAATGCTTTTACCTACGTATTATCATTTTTTAATAAAAATTTTTTTGGGAGTAAAAAGTAATAAATTTTTTTATAGCTTTATACCACTGCTAATAACTCTTTTTCATTGATATGATATTTAGTTTCAGTATCTGTAAATGTTTCTGAACAATATCGACATATACTTTCTCCTATTTTTTCATTATTGTTACAATCTATCTTTTTTAAGAATCCACTCCAATAATTTTCTGAAGCATCAGTTTCTAATATTACATTATCTTCGTTACTAGGTAAATATAATTTAGGTAAAGTTTTGCATAATCCTTTTATAGCTTTTACTTGAAATTCTAATTCTGGAGTAAAACTAAATATCTTATCTTTTTTAAGTAAATCTTGAAAAGGTTTTCGTAACTGAGCTAAATTTTGTATAAAATCAGAAGCATATGTTAATATTCCTAAAAAGCTTTGCACTTGCTTTTTATCTATTAATTTATCAGGAAATTTTGAAATCTTTTCTAATATATGACTCTGAAGTTCTATTCCTTGTCCATCTACTTGCATACCTAAGAACTCTACTTTATTTTGTAATATTTTAGATTTCTTTTTTGATAACCCTAATCCATGTTCTATACAAATATCAACAAAATTATCTAAATGTTTTAAATGATTTGGAATGTCTTCAGAAGCTACCAAAATATCATCAACATATACATATATATAAGAATAATTTTTAAAAAGATTATCCATTTTTCTCTGAAATATTTGTGGTGCATTTTTTAATCCAAAAGGCATTACTAACCATTCATAATGTCCTTGTGGAGTAGAAAATGTTGTGTATTGAATACTATCAGGATGCATTTTTATTTGCCAAAATCCACTTTTACAATCAAATTTTGAAAATATAGTGTTATTCCTGGTTCTATTAATCAGACTTTCTTTATGTGGCAGAAAATATCCATCAAATACTGTATTATCATTTAATTTTTTATAATTTATCACCATTCTTGCCTTACCTCTTACTTGCTCTGCATGTCCTCTTACAATAAAAGCTGGTGAACTGTGAGGTGACTGACTGGTTCGAATAAATCCTAAATCTAATAATTCTGTTATCTGTATCTTAAATTCTTTTTGATCTTCTTCATTGTATCTCATAGGTTTTACTCTAATAATCTTCTTTGTATCTATCATTTCTAATTTAGCATATAATTGATTTTTATCCCAAAATTTTAAGGGATTCTCAGTATAACATCGTTCTAATTTTGTACTAATAGTATCTATTGTTGTATCAAGTTCCTTTAATTGTAGCTGGTATTTCAATAAAGGATGAGTTTTTAGAAAAATCGGTTTAGTTGTGTAACTAATATCACCACGCTGGGCTGTGCGAGGGATAAAGGTAATAGGGAAAGGTTTAGCATAAGCATTTTTAAGGCGTTTAATGACTATCAAATGATGGCAAGGGGTTTTAAAGATATTATCTTTAAAGATATTATCCATTTGTTGTTGAAATATTTGAGGGGCATTTTTTAATTCAAATGGCATTACCAACCACTCATATTGACCTTGTGTGGTGGAAAAAGTTGTATAACTAATACTATTAAAATGCATTCTTATCTGCCAAAATCCACTCTTACAGTCAAATTTTGAAAATATCTTTTTATTTCTAGTCCTATTTATCAAACTTTCTTTATTAGGAAGAAAATATCCATCAAATATAGTATTATCATTTAATTTTTTATAATTTATTACCATTCTAGCCTTTCCTCTAATTTGTTCTTTTTAATAAATGCTTTAACTTGAGTATTATATGTTCTTAACAAAAATCTTTTTGGAAGTAAAAATTAATAAATTTTTTTACAACTCTTAACTACAACAAGTAATTCTTTTTCATTGATATGGTATCTACTTTTAGTTTTAGTAAACATTCCTTAACAATATCTACAAAAACTTTCTCCTATTTTTTCCTTATTATCATTATAATCGATTTTCTTTAATATTCCACTCCAATAATTTTCAGAAGCATCAATCTCTAATATTAACTCATCTGTTTCGCTTGGTAAATATAGTTTTAGTAAAGAAGTACATAATTCTTTTATCTTTTTTACTTGATTTTCTAATTCCGGTGTAAAACTAAATATCTTATCCTTTTTAAGTAAATCTTAAAATGGCTTCCGTATATATATATACTGAGAAATAAGAACGTTGGAGTTTAATAACAATGGCAATTAAAAGACATGAATATAAGAAATGTTATCAATGATATGGTAATAAAGTGTAATAAAACGATAGATAACTAGAAAATAAAAATTGTATTCAAGTTTTGGAACAACCAAAATATCAATACCTTCATCCAAATAACATTTCACTTTATTACATTATGAACCCTTCCATAATTCTCAAACAATAATTTTTTAATATTACGTCTATTTACGTTACATTCCATTATAGCCAACCAAACGTAATCTTAACTTTGCAAATCATGTAATGTTAGGGGATAAAGTACGTAGACCTTAAGTTAAAAAGTACCATTGGTCTTTCATATCGATTATAGTTAGGGTTCTGGGAGCACCTGTCCTGTATACTACTACATTTTATTGTTTTCTCCATTACGAGTAACTTGTATCTCCTTTAAGATCCATTTTTTATTATACCAAGAAGAACATGCTCGGAGTCTCATTTTCTATATATTATTTGAACACATTCATTACAAGATCAAATTCTCTCTTGTGATTGAAAAGTTATATTTAATCATAATAGTTAGTTTTATTGTCTATATAACTTATGATATAAATGTGTTGCAACTTTTTAATAATTAAATACAGTTATTTACAAAATATTTAGATAAAAATTTATAATACTAAAGTAAGTATTAGATGTAGGGATTTTAATCCCTTTAAAATCCAAAATCGATTCATATCAAATCATCGAGAATAAAATTAAAGCGGAAGCATACCTGAATCTATTGTAAAATCTACACTGAAGTTTTGCGGTTTTGTCTTCCAAATTAAAACATAGCCCTTTTTTCCAGAGTTTTTTGTAACTCTCTGTTTTCTCTCTGTTGATGGGATTTCAGAAAAGAATTTAGGTTACGTTTAATTTGGGGACCATAACCATTTATATTAGGGTAAAACCCTAATCTAATTTCTAGTTTGGCCCATCATAAAACTAGAAATATAAGCCCGGTCTCTACACATATAGAGCCCACACTTAAAATAGATGCATGAAGCCCAAATACCATAAATATATTAGACCACTTTAATTAATTGAGCTCAACTTTATATGATAGTCTTTATATACAATTATAAACATATAAGCCCACATGTTTGATTGAAAATCCTTACATTAGAATGTCTAATAATTATGCTAATTTAAAATATGTCCTTACAATTAGTTTAATTCACTTATATATATTAATTTTAAAATAAATTTAAAGCTTCTTAAGAGTAAATTTGTAAGAATACTAACTTTTTAGGTTTTAAATTATAAATTAAAATTTATAACTTATAGTTAAATAGCGTTTGTATTCGTAACAATATTTCTTCATTCCAATAAAATGCTCACCTGTAACTTTCTATGCCTTCATCTTCCCGGTCGGATATAGCTAAGCCAGTAAATATTCGAGTCACTTATTGGCCCTAAGAAAGCACGGAAGCATTAAGAGCATGTGCATTTTTACATTGAAACGTTGCCTTGATAAGACTCTAGACCCTGTTTCCATGGAATTGCCATAAGTTAACCAAGCAAAATTTCCAATTTTCTCATTTCAATTAGATAGAAGCTTATTATAACTCCTTTAAGAAGAACGAAAAGCTTTTTACTTCATTTATGTCCATCCAAACTCTTTCCCGTGGTAAGCAAATGACGAATGATGGAATGGAACAGGCGTCCTTTACATACTGCAATTGGCCTCCAAGCCATTACTTAAGTAGCCTTTCCTTTTTACAATTTCGTCCGATTTTTAAGTGGGTTGCTAATTTTGATTTCAAGGGTCAATTTAGGATGTTTCGAATATAAAAGTCCAAAGGATGTCAAGACCAAACCAGAATTCGGGTAATTTGAGTAGCAGTAGACGTGGCAGACATGCAGAGGACAAACTGTTTTGACCTGCACCGATCTCGAGAACAATAGGACAAGAGTGAGCTTGTTCGTGACGCAGAAGCACGTGCGTTGCAGATTGTGGACCTTACCTTACCGCCGTTTGGTTAATAAAATTCGACACAAGCAAATAGCTGCAGTGACATTGTTTTTCTTTTTTTTGTACGGCGGCTAGCTTCTTCCTTTCCCCGAAATGATACGTATGGTACAGTTTTGTCCTTTTGTAGTGCGTTCTAAACGGAGGAACGTAAACGGCGGATCAAGAGCAGCAGTTGTACAACATGATTGACGTACATACATTTTAGTGTCTAAAAGACATTTCATAGCATAGGGCCGAGTCAAACAAAGAGATTACATTTTGTTTTCTGTTTGTTTATTTATTACCTTATTAATTGAGTTAATTAAAATTTAAAAACTAAAATAAACAAAAAAGTAAGCTTCCAAAAAATCTTTATTTAAAAACGAAGTTGAAAAAAATAATACTAAATAAAATAGTGTAGTTATTTGATTATTTTGTGTTGATAGAGTCAGGAAGGGATTTTCAGTTGAGAATAAAAGAAAAAACTAGCTAAAATACTTAATAGTTTATTGTTTGAATCTTCTAGTTTTGGCAACAAAGTTGAGGATGAGTTTTTGTTTGTTACGTTGAATAATGGAAGAATAATAAAAATTGGATGATTATAATTTATGCAAACAAACTGAAAAAGCGGGAACATTTATGCATATCTTATTTGCTTCTATAACAAATAGGCAAATCTAGTTACACTTCAAAGCTTTTCGTTTTGTTGAAGTTTAGGTTTGATTAGATGTAAAATTTTTAATAGAATGAAATAATTTATAATGGATTGAAATATAAATAAATATAATATTAAAAAATTATTGTGTTGAAATGAATGAAATAGGTCATAATATAATATATATAATAAAAAAATTTTGAATGAAGAGTTTATAATATAATATAGTATAAACTTGCTTATCATTTTCTATTACACCATAAATTTTATAAATCAGAAGTGTTCTATTTTTATTGCTAATGATGGAATGAGATGTAATATGAAATCTTCATCTTTCATCTCATTTTATTCTATTCCATTATAAAATATTTTCCTAAACGATGAAATAATATTTCATTCGATTTCATTTCATTATAAAATTTTTAATCAAGCATAACTTTAGAAAGGGTGATGATGATGGTAATTTTTTTTTATATTTTTTAAAAGAGACAATTTCTGTAAGTTAAACTTATAATTTTATGATTACAGAAGCAACTTTGTTTGATTTGTTCAACCTAATTAATTAGCAACATATAGGTAAAGATAAGAAAGAAGAATTGTAGTAATAAGCATTACAACTACAAGTAGTGTAACTTATGTGGCAGTCAGGGAGAACCTTGAGCTAGAAAAATTACATGACGTGTCGAATGTTCACATTTATAATCCCAAGAAGACAGGCAGAGAATATTTGACCCTCCCCAACCCCAAGCCAAAGCCAACAATCACTCTCCCCCAATGGTAAATTTATCTTTATTTACAAAAATACAAAATTGGATAAGAAACTTAATTTAGAAAATCCCTTTACATATGAAATGCAAATGAAATGACAAGCCAAAGCAGGAAAACAAAAGAAACTAAAAAGACCATCACCATCATCACACTCCCTCCCACTTTCTCTCTCTTCTGTGCATCTCCATTTACGACCATCGCATTCTCCTTCCGTTAAGCTCTCTCTCGCTTCTCAATTTCCAGGTGCGTTCTCCTTTTTAACATTTTCTTTTTTCTGCGCATTCTATACGTATGAATGTACACTTCCAGCTCTACAGTAAGTTTCTTTTCTTTTGGATGCAAAATGCCAGGAAAATGACCTTTTTCTTGCCCTAGATTCTGCTGCTGCTACACCTACGATCCGATCTCCGTACTCTCACTGACCTTTTTCTTTCTTTTTTGCATAAATTGCTTTTGTTTGTTTTGCATTTTAATTTCTGAATTCCACCTCTCACTCACTTTCATGTCCGATTGCTCCTCTATCTCTCTCTCTTTACATATGTGTATGAACAACTGCATGTATCTAGCCATCGTTTTCTATTAGGCGCTACCTGTGCATGAAGGATCTCGTTTATTGTCGTTGTAGAGTGTGTTTGGGTGGTTATGCGAGGGGCTATAGTATTGGGTGAAAGCTGGCGCCGTGCAATTCATTTGTTTGTGTACTGAGGACGGAGAGGTGAGGATTGTGGCTGCGGAGGTCGGAGGATGGTGTTTTTGGATTGCTGCCGATGATCCTGCTCATTTTCAGATAGCTACAAGGAGGGAGTTCTCTGGCATCTGCATTTTCAGCGAGGTTTTTTCGTTTCTATTTTTAATAATTCCTTGTTATTTGATTGGCTTTTTTAGATTTTCAGTCCTCAAGTTTTAGGGGGTGCCTTCTGGTAAATGGACGTAGCTATGTCATTCTTCTTCTTCTACGACTTTTTTTCTTGTTATGCTGGAAATTTTAATTATGGGTGCTAAGCAAGGCTTTGAATTTTGGAAATTACCACACTGGTGTATTCTTTTCCTCTTGGCTGCTTGTTTTTTTTTTAATTTTGTTTGAGATGGTCTCCTCGAGATTGGTTAGTGACATTAGGTAACTTGGGTCTGATTATTTGAATTTTGATCTGCTTATCGAAAACAAAATTGCCTGTTCTGATTACTGACTAATTCACAGTTTTACTCCATTACCGCAAGTGAACTCTTACCTCATGTACTGCTTTTTCTCATCTTCTGTTTGGGCCCTCCCTGTTATTTCAATCTGCTGAGAGTTGGTTACTTTGCAGCAGGTCGATCGGAGTTGCAGTGTATTCATAAGTTGGTGCAGATGTCAAAGTCTCCCTCCTGTAACCTTCAAGAATTGAAGCCCTCATCTACTTCTCTGGCTTGGTTAGTGTCCTTCAAGTTGGAGTTAATTATTTGCTGTTGCAAATTAAATTTCTGTAACACCCTGTATTTAATTCATGGGAAAGGAAACAATGAGGGGAAATGCACTGGAATGGACTTTCTTTGGACTTAATAGAGTTAAAGAGTGCATAATAATTTAATAAAAACTTCAGCCTGAGTTAAAAGTGATAATGGATTTAAAGGTCCATCTATTGCTTATCGTGTATGAAATGTTGCTACTTTCAGGGAGTTGAATGGGAAACCAACAAATGACAGCCAAGAAAAAACAATGACTAAGGTTTCTGGCTTTGTCGAAAAGCTACATGCCAAAATATCTCCATCACATGCAAAGGAACTTACAACTACTTCTCAGGCTAGGTTAGTGACATTCTCTAAACTAAAAAGTTACTGAATATTATATCTTTGCAGTGGGTTGTTTATTTTCTTTAATAGCCTGCATGAAAATGGGGGCATTAAAACATAACATAGGAAAATATGCTAGAAATGTGTATTCTAATGACCCAATCACTGAACTGCAAAACCATTTATTCTGAACTTGAATGAGTTCCTGACTTATAAAAGATTTAGATCTTTAGCTTGTAAGATTTGTTAATTTTGGGAAATTGTGTTCACATTACATTCAGGGAATCAAATGGAGAAACAGAAGCTGACAACCCTGAAAATACAACGGTTACAGTTGCTGGCTTCATTGAGAAGCTTCATGCCAAAGTATCTTCAGCACATGAGAAAGAACTTATCACAGCACGATTGCTTGGTCTTGTCAGAGGAAGAAAAGAAGCTAGGGCAGTCATTGGATCCCATTCACAAGCAATGCCTTTGTTCATATCAATTTTAAGGAATGGTACTACTGGAGCAAAAGTAAATGTTGCCGCAACTCTAAGTCTCCTATGCCAAGATGACGAATTACGAGTAAAGGTACTCCTTGGGGGGTGCATCCCACCTTTACTCTCTCTTCTGAAGTCTGAATTTATTGAGGCTAGGAAGGCAGCAGCAGAGGCAATATATGAAGTTTCTTCTGGTGGGCTGTCAGATGACCATGTTGGTAAGCAAATATTTGTTACAGAAAGTGTAGTACCAACTCTATGGGATCAGCTTAATCCAAAGAGCAAGCAGGACAAAGTTGTGCAGGGATTTGTCACTGGGGCATTGAGAAATCTTTGTGATAGTAAGGACAATTTTTGGCAAGCAACACTCATGGCTGGAGGAGTGGAGATCATTGTGGGCCTTTTGTCTTCTGATAATGCTGCTACGCAGTCAAATGCAGCTTCTCTCTTGGCCCGTCTGATGCTTGCTTTCAGTGATAGCATTCCCAAAGTAATTGATTCTGGAGCTATCAAAGTTTTGCTTCTACTTGTTGGTCAGAAAAATGATATCTTCGTTCGTGCCAGTGCTACTGATGCATTGGAAGCTCTTTCCTTCAAGTCAGTAAGTGCTAAGAAAGCTATTATAAATGCAGATGGCATTTATATTCTCATTGGGGCTGTTGTTGCTCCTTCTAAAGAGGGTATGCAAGGAGAGGCTGCCCAGGCTCTGCAGGCTCATGCATCACAAGTGTTGGCAAATATATCTGGTGGCATGTCCGCTTTGATTCTACATCTTGGAGAGCTGTCGTGTGCCCCTCGCTTATCAGCACCAGTTGCTGATATAATAGGAGCACTTGCTTACGTTTTGATGATCTTTGAACAAAAGTCTAGTGTGGATAGTGAACCTTTTGATGCTTCAAAGATAGAGAACATACTGGTAAAGCTACTGAAACCTCGTGATAACAAACTAATTCAAGAGCGTGTTCTTGAGGCTATGGCAAGTCTTTATAGCAATAGCTACCTGTCAAGATGTATTGATCATGCAGAAGCTAAGAAGGTTCTTATTGGACTCGTAACGATGGCTGTTGGGGATGCTCAAGAGGGTCTAATACTTTCTGTAACCAGCCTATGCCGTGATGGAGTAGGCATTTGGGAAGCCATTAGAAAGAGAGAAGGAATTCAGTTACTGATATCATTGTTGGGCTTATCCAGTGAACAGCATCAAGAGTACGCTGTTTGGTTCCTGGCAATCTTGACAGACCAGGTTGATGATAGCAAGTGGGCAATTACTGCTGCTGGAGGCATTCCTCCACTGGTGCAACTATTAGAGATTGGGTCTCAGAAAGCAAGGGAAGATGCTGCACATGTGCTTTGGAATCTGTCTTGTCATAGTGAAGATATCCGAGCCTGTGTTGACAGTGCAGGTGCTGTTCCAGCATTTTTATGGCTTTTAAAAAATGGTGGACCTAAAGGTCAAGAAGCTTCAGCTATGACGCTGATGAAGCTTATCCAAACATCTGATTCTGCAACACTTAATCAGTTATTAGCTCTGCTCCTAGGAGACACACCTAGCTCAAAGGCCCATGTAATAAAAGTTATTGGTCATGTGCTTACAATGGCATCATATGAGGATCTTTTGCACCGGGGATCTGCAGCAAATGAGGCATTAAGTTCTCTTGTCCAGGTTCTGAGCTCAAATAATGAAGAGACGCAAGAGTATGCAGCTTCTGTCCTTGCTGATTTATTAAGCACACGGCAAGACATCTGTGATAGTCTTGCAACTGATGAGATTTTGCAACCTTGCATGAAGCTTTTGAACAGTAATAATACTCAAGTTGTTGCCACACAATTAGCTCGAGCTTTGAGTGCTTTGTCACGTCCGCTGAAGACTAAAACTACTAACAAGATGCATTATATTGCAGAAGGTGATGTCAAGCCTTTGATTAGGTTGGCTAAAACATCTTCCATTCAAGCTGCTGAAACTGCGGTTGCCGCTCTGGCCAATCTTCTTTCTGATTCCCAGATTGCTGCTGAAGCCCTTGCTGAAGATGTTGTAGCTGCTTTGACAAGAGTCCTGGGTGAAGGGACTTTACAGGGAAGAAAACATGCTTCACGGGCTATTTATCAATTGCTGAAGCATTTCCCAGTGGGTGATGTTCTTAGGGGAAATGCACAGTGTCGATTTGTTGTACTTGCAATTCTTGATTCATTAAATGCAATGGATTTACATGGTGCAGATACTGCAGATGCTTTAGAAGTGATTGCAGCACTGGCCAGGATGAAACAAGGTGTCAACCATACTTCCCCAACTTGGTCTGCCCTTGCTGAAGCACCTTCAAGTTTGGCATCCCTAGTGTACTGTCTAGCTGAAGGGCCACCTTATCTGCAGGATAAAGCCATAGAGATCTTGTCTAGACTTTGTGGGGATCAACCAGCCATGCTTGGTGACCTATTGATTACAAAATCAACAATAATAGGTTCTCTAGCCAACAGAATAATGAACTCCTCAAGTTTAGAAGTGAGAGTTGGGGGAACTGCATTACTTATATGTGCAGCCAAAGAGAACCGACAGCAGTCAATGGAAGCACTTGATGCATCTGGATACGCAAAGCCCTTGATATACGCTTTAGTGGATATGATGAAGCAAAATTGTAGCTATTCATCTTTGGAAATAGAGGTGAGAAGTCCGAGGGTATATTTTGAAAAATCAGTATTTCAGGAGGTCGATGAGTTTGATCTTGTTGATCCAGCCACTGTTTTAGCTGGTACTGTTGCCTTGTGGTTGTTATCTATCACCTCTTCTTATCAAGTAAAGAACAAACTTGTCATAATGGAAGCTGGTGGACTTGAGGTCCTTTCTGACAAACTTTTGAGTTATACTTCAAATTCGCAGGTATGGTTTCATTAGCTTTATGAAATTGTTTGCAATCTGCTAATGCTGCACTCATTTGGATGGGTTTCTTCATTGGTATCCTTGATATTATGAGATTAACACTGATGACTCATAGCTTTCATGAAGGAATTACTTTCACCTTAAGTAGATTAATGAAGCATTTTAAGACAGATAATCCAATAGGAAACTGTACTTATAATTGAGCTCAGCTTGGGTAAGTAAAAGTAGCAGGAGGGGTCTTAAATTTCTGAAGAGGTGAACAGTGATAATGGCAATTCAGTTTGGCCAGTCTATGCATTCATAAGTTAGTTCAACCATATCTTATTATGAAAGGTAAAAGGATTTGTTGAATTTTTTTTTGTTGGAGTGTATAATTTACAATATTAACTTCTTTAATTTTCTTTCATAACTGAAAAATGTTAGCTCCTGTTTATTGCAATTCTTTAATTTGTGCTTCTGTGCCATGGGTTATTATACACTTTTGGCATTCAAATCTCTCATCAAAATTTGATTTCTAAGGGAAAGCTTGTCTTTCTTTTTCAGGCAGAATTTGGGGATACAGAGGGTATATGGATTAGTGCATTGCTTCTGGCCATCTTATTCCAAGATGCAAATGTTGTGCTGTCTCCCACAACAATGCGCATTATACCTTCACTTGTTCAATTACTGAAATCTGATGAAATAATTGATAGATATTTTGCTGCCCAGGCAATGGCTAGTCTTGTCTGCAGTGGAAGTAAGGGGATAAGTCTCACAATTGCAAATTCCGGTGCTGTTGCTGGGTTAATATCATTGATTGGTCATATAGAGTCAGACATGCCAAACCTTGTGGCTTTATCAAAAGAATTTTCTCTGCTGCAAAATCCTGGTCAAGTTACTCTGGAACAAATTTTTGGAATTGAAGATGTTAGACAAGGTTCTGTTGCACGAAAATCTATTCCTCTGTTAGTGGATCTGTTGAAACCTTTGCCTGATAGGCCATGTGCCCCTCCAATTTCTGTTCGACTGCTAAGTCATATTGCTGATGGAAGTGATTCAAATAAGTTAACCGTTGCTGAAGCTGGAGGTCTAGATGCTTTGACTAAGTATCTATCTTTGAGTCCCCAGGACTCTACAGAGGCCTCTATAGCTGAGCTATTGAGAATCCTATTTAGCAATCCTGATATTATTCGGTATGAAACATCATTGAGTTCATTAAATCAACTAATAGCTGTTCTACGTTTGGGATCAAGAGATGCTAGGTTTAGTGCTGCAAGGGCTCTTCATGAACTTTTTGATGCCGACAACATCAGAGACTGTGAATTAGCCAGGCAGGCTATTCAACCTCTTTGTGACATGCTTAACACTGCTTCAGAGATTGAGCAAGAGGTTGCTCTTGCTGCCTTGGTCAAGCTTGCTTCAAGAAATACTTCAAAGGCAGCTTTGTTCGTTGATGTGGAAGGTTATCCACTTGATAGTCTGTACAAAATATTGTCTTCTGCATCATCCTTAGAATTGAAGAGAGATGCTGCAGAGCTATGCATAATTCTATTTAGCACTGCAAAATTTAGAGAAGATTCGATTGCCTCTGAATATATACCTCTTCTTGTATCTCTATTTCAGTCAGATTCAATTTCAGCTACAGAGTCAGCAGTCTGTGCTTTAGATAAATTACTGGACAATGAAAGACTGGTAGAGCTTGCAGCAGCTTGTGATGCTGTTGTCGATAATCTACCTAGCTTCGTTTGTGGGACAAATTATCGACTTATTGAGGGTAGCATTTGTGCTATGACAAAGTTGGGAAAAGACAGGGCCCAGCGAAAAATGGATATGGTCAAAGGAGGAGTTATAGATAAATGTATTAAGTTGCTTCCTGTTGCACCCATCTCCTTGTGCTCTGCAATTGCAGAACTGTTTCGCATTTTGACAAACAGTGGTGCAATTGCTAGAAGTTCAGACGCTGCTAAAATTGTGGAACCCCTTTTTATGGTTTTACTTCGTCCAGATTTCAGTTTGTGGGGACAGCATAGTGCCTTGCAAGCACTTGTAAATATACTGGAGAAACCACAGAGCCTTGCAACATTGAAACTCAGTCCCAGTGATGTCATTGAACCTCTAATTTCTTTTCTTGAATCCCCATCTCAAGCCATTCAGCAGCTGGGCACAGAACTTTTATCTCATCTTCTTGCACAAGAGCATTTTCAACAGGATATTAATACAAAAACTGCTGTTGTTCCACTAGTGCGACTAGCAGGAATTGGAATAGTGAACCTTCAGCAGACTGCTATAAAGGCATTGGAAAAGATATCCATAAGCTGGCCAAAGGCAGTTGCGAATTCTGGTGGTATATTTGAGTTGGCGAAGATAATCAATCAAGAGGATCCTCAACCACCACTTGAACTGTGGGAAACTGCTGCTTCAGTTCTCTCAAATGTCCTGCACTTCAAAGCAGAATATTACTTTAAAGCACCTCTGGTGGTTCTTGTCAAAATGTTGCTTTCTAATGTTGAGAGCACCATCAACACTGCTCTAAATGCCCTACTTGTTCATGAAAGAACTGATGCTTCTAGTGCAGTGCAGATGGCTGAAGCTGGTGCGATAGATGCCTTGTTGGACCTATTAAGATCCCATCAATGTGAAGAATTATCCGCAAGATTACTTGAAGCCTTATTTAACAACCTTAGAGTGCGAGAGATGAAGGTTTCCAAATATGCAATTGCACCTTTAGCACAATATCTGTTAGATCCACAAACCAGATCAGAGACCTGTAGACTTCTTGCAGCTTTGGCTCTTGGAGACCTCTCCCAACAGGAAGGACTTGCTAGGGCTAGTGATTCTGTTTCAGCATGTCGTGCCCTTGTAAGCTTGCTTGAAGATCAGCCATCTGAAGAAATGACTATGGTAGCAATTTGTGCATTGCAGAACTTTGTCATACACAGCCGGACTAACAGGCGAGCTGTTGCTGAAGCAGGTGGTATATTAGTGGTGCAGGAACTTCTGCTGTCTTCTACTTCCGAAGTTGCTAACCAGGCTGCAACAATGATCAAATTTTTATTTTCTAACCACACCCTCCAAGAGTATGTATCAAATGAGCTCATTAGATCTTTGACAGGTAAGTTAAATGGAAGTTTTCGCCAATCCATTCTCATTTTCTCCTTGTTCAGAGATTTTTGCTATGCTTAGTTGACCATTTTCATGTATCTGATTTAATATACCATTAAACCTCCAATTTTTTAGACTATAGCTTGAAAACTAAAAGTAGGGAAAATTTCAAAAAAGGGGGCCACTGCTGGAAATAGTTATTAAGAGTAGCCACCAACAAACTTATTTATTGAAAGGAGCAATCAACTTTTATACATACCAACTCGTGATAATAGTATCGTGGTGTTTTAGTGTAAATTGACTGATCTCTGCACCTAGTTGATAATGAATATCACTAAATTGAAAACAATTAAAGATATGCCTTTGTAAAATATTTTCTACATATACTTTATAGGAATGCCATCTGCAGAGGTCAATACTTTGGATTTGTTTCTATCAAATAATTGACTTGCTTCTTGTTGGAGGTAAGTGTATAATGGTAAATAAGGTGCAAGATCAATAGCCTCTCTTAGCATATATTTTAGTATATAGCCTCATTTAAAGCTGTCTCAAAAAATTACTTGATGTGTTGACTGTACGGGAGATGGGATTTGAGGGTAATTTATGCATAGATAGTGGGGAAAAAAAATTTAATCCTCTTAATTGACCTAAATTCCTTCTTTAGTCCTCCTAATTTAAGACCTACATACTAAACATTTTCAATACAGTTTTTATGCCATAAAACGTTACCAAACATAAATTTATTTATTTGAATTGTGCCTATAGGTAGTGAACAGTAACAATTACTTCAAATTATCACACAAATCTTTAAGGTTATTACTCAGTGTAGGTCTTGGCGGTAGATTGCAACTCTTATTAAGCATTTATGTGATAACTGAATTAATATTTGGTACATATACCATGAATAAACGTATTGTTGCATATTAATTTTACGTTTGACATTGTATATTAGACAAAATTGCAGTTGTGTTAATAATATGGCTTGATTTTTTTTAATATATACGATAATTCAGATAAAATTTAAGTAGAAAAATTGAAATGGAAATTGAAATAAAATAGGACTGGAAGTTAGTTTATTCTATAGTTGATATCACCATAGCTAGCTCTAAACAATGACACATAAAACTTGATTTAATGCTGGTAACTTTTTTCATTTCTTATTCATTATTTCGATTGTAGTTTACATTAGATCTGAATATAAGGCATGTTGTTTTGGGCAGCTGCACTAGAGAGGGAGTTGTGGTCTGCAGCAACTATCAATGTACAGGTCTTGAAAACCTTAAATGTCATATTCACCAACTTCCCTAAGCTCCATGTTTCTGAAGCAGCTACGTTGTGTATCCCACATTTGGTAAATGCACTAAAGTCTGGTTGTGAGGCTGCTCAGGAGTCTGCATTGGAGACCCTATGTTTGTTGAAACAGTCTTGGTCCACCATGCCAATAGATATTGCAAAATCTCAGGCAATGGTAGCTGCTGAAGCCATTCCCATTCTGCAAACACTGATGAAGACCTGTCCACCAAGTTTCCATGATAGAGCAGATTCATTGTTGCACTGTTTGCCTGGTTGTTTGACTGTCACAGTTAATCGGGGAAACAATCTAAGGCAGGCGTTGGGAGCGATAAATGCTTTTTGCCGATTGACAATAGGCAATGGACCTGCACGACAAACTAAGGTACATTTTATATTTTATGGGTGCCCATAACTTAGCCATTAACTAGTTGCTGACGTCAATTGATCTTCTTATTCGGATATACTTGGAGAGTCAAAATTTGCTTTTCCCACCAATGATTGACCTGCTACTAGTGTGTGCACAACTTGTCATATTGTTGGAATCGCAAGAAAATTTCTTCAAGTTTGTTTGTACTAAGGAAGAAGAAGTGCCTGGACTTAGTGGATTCATGATGATTGGCATTATATTTGGATTTATATTTAAAGTTCAAGATTTTCAAAAAAGAATTATGTTGTACAACTACTAGAAGCAAACCAAAATACTGATTATACATGCAATTTCTTATCGTCAATATGTAGCTACATCTCACACTTAAGGATGCCAATGTTTTCAGGTTGTGAGCCATTCTAACTGTCCTGAATGGCAAGAAGGATTCACATGGGCCTTTGATGTACCTCCAAGGGGGCAAAAGCTTCACATTATATGCAAAAACAGGAGTACTTTTGGAAAGGTAACCAAGGTTCAATGTAGATGATTTTAGTATGTTGGTCAATAGTGGACTCAATTGCTGGAGTTGTCACACTGGTGCCTGTCTGTAACTTCTTTCTGGTTGAAGTTTACTTTTATACCAGATTTGAATTATGATTTTTTTTTCTTTTTTTAGTCAACCCTGGGAAGAGTGACCATCCAAATCGACAAAGTTGTGACAGAAGGAGTATACAGTGGGATATTTAGTCTCAACCACGAAAGCACCAAGGACGAATCATCCAGATCTCTTGAAATCGAGATTATCTGGTCCAACAGGACACAAGATTAATGGTGTTTAAACAGAAACAAGGTACTTGTGGAGTAGCTGCGTTGGTGATATTAGTTACAGCAAGCTTGCATTAATAATAGGTGCCGAATGCCGTTCAAAGGCTGTGGGGAGAACAACTAATGTTCATTCATCTTTTATCATATGGAGATGCAATAGTCTACTTGTAAGTATTTGGGTCATTCGAGGTGCATTTTTGTAGTAAAAAATTTGGCATAAGAAAACCATGTAAATTTTAAAAGACGAGATAATTTGTAGGTTGAAAACTGACAACGGGTTGTTCACATACACAGTAGGGAAACGTAAAAGCTATTACAGAATTTTGTTGTACAGGTCACTCCTTAGGCTCAAAACATGATAGAGAACAATTAGCATTGGAAAACATCACATCAAGGTTTTTTTTAAACTTGAAATGGTAGGACTGAAATGTCTTACTTGTAATGAGTTGTTATTTGCATGCCTAGTACAGAGTCATTATCGGCAAATTGAATGCCATTATTGTTAGCTTGATTTGCAAGTTTAAATCTGGCAATGATTAACCTACTAATTTTCCATATGCAATCTTTAAAGCCATTATAGGCCTTGGCAGAAGCGAGAAAAATGAAGCAGGGACTCAGCTGCTGGTAATACCAAGGGCATGAACAAAATAATAACAAAATACAGCTTGACTAACAAGATCAAGAGTTCCTAGTCCTACAAAATAACAGTTTAAGAGACTTGACTGATACCTTAAACGCTTTGAATTACAGAGTCGAGATTTTACATACTCCAAATATTCAAGACCCAAAGCTAATGTATATGGTTTAAACCAGAAAGCACAGGAAAGATAAAACCATATATTTACTACTTTGCAGCAGCAAGAATTGCAGATCGAGCCCGGGTAAAAGAAGAAACGAGTGATCCAAGTTGTAGCTTATCATTACACCCAAAGCTTAATCGGTACCTGAAGATTTTTTAAAAAGTCATAATTCAACCTATGCAATATTTTAGGGTCATGATGAATTCAACATTTTGAAAATTGTCAAACAACATCATTTTGTCCTTGTTTACACGTTTTCCAAGCATGTGATGACACATACACTATCACAAATGTCAATTAGAAAGAAGACACACTGTGAGCAGGCATTTGCAAAACCAGTCAATAAATACCAAGATTAAATGACGGGCAAATACATACTCTATGTCAGCCAAATCATTAATCAACTGAACTCGAACATCTGATGGCATCTTAATCTTGAAAACAAACCTGGTAGAATGGAATGAAATGGGATCAACTGATTGAAGTTTAAAGAAGTTAATAGCTAAAGCATTTCATTTACATTGTCACTTCTCTAACAATATCCACCAAGGCCAATCCTTTTGTTGTCTTCATCTTAGAAATTCCTAGGAAGCATGAGAAATTATTAGTAGCAATCACAATCATAGTTTGCACAAAATAACATATATAAAACAAATGGCAGTGTATGGGGAAACAGATCAGTGAATACTTTTGTAACTTTCTACAAAGGTTTCATTCAGAAGCCAGTAACATATTTGCTCAATGTCTCTGGGCAATGGATTTCCAGTACATAGGTAAACAGCTTCTTCTGTAATTTGTTGAGAAGCCATGTATGTTGACTGCATTTATCAGGAAATAAGATTTCACAATGCAAATTTGTTGTTACAAAAAAAATTGACAAACAGAAGATAGAATGCACGAGACATCAATTTAAGGGATGCACGTGACATCAATTTAAGGGATATAGATATTCTTTAAATGCAGTTAATCCATAGTAGTTAATAGCGGGCGATCGCGGCGCTATCGCGGAGGAGAGGAGCGGCGCTATCCGCTACAGAAACCCTTGTAGCGGAGCGGTTTGGTGTCGCGGCAAACGCGGCGCTAAAGCGGCCGCGATTTGCGGCATATAGCGGCCGCTATTCATTCTGCCGATTTAGCCCTCACCAGTTGAACTTTAAGGT
>JANTPM010000001.1:23886117-23910735 GCA_025434745.1 Erythroxylum divaricatum
CCAACATCCCAAAGTTTAATTGGGCACAAACCTCACCTCATTTGCTCACCTACACAATTAGTTATGATCAAAACATTGCAATAGGTCAAAAGTCATTTCCAGCTTCCAACTTCAACCTACACTTCCTATCACGCCAAATCAATTTCTACTACCATAAGCATCCCAATTGGACAAGAAATCAGTCCCTAGGTCATGCATACACTCACTAAGCATACCTACCTCAAGTTGGCAGCCCTAACCTCTTCATTTACATGCAAGATTAGTCATCAATATTCAAGCAAAAACATTAAACTACAACCAATCTCAACCATGTTCTTTTATTATCCTAACACACCATACATTTATACCCAACAATTCCACCTATAACTTTCATCAAATTAAAGCATCAAGAATCATAATAAAGGCACTAAAAGTCCCACTGAATGCATCTACCAACTAAGGCATTAACTTCATAATCCAAGTATCATTAAAGCTTAGCTAAAAATACTTACCAAAACCAAGCTTTCAACTCCTCACTTCACCCCACACAAGCACACACGATCGTCTATCTTGGAAGGGGTAGGAGGTTTGAACTTGTTTACATGAAGAGAAACACTTAGGGTGGGAGAAAGGAGAGCAACTTGCTAGGTGAATGGAAAAAAAAATCCAATGAAGAAGAAGAGACCATCGAAGGAAACAATAATGAGTTTTCAAGTGAGCTTTCGAAGGAAACAATAATGAGAGGAGAATAAATGAGTTTTCAAGTGCTTCCTTTGTTTCAAACAGCCAAGGAGAAGTCGTAGAAGATAAGTATAAGAAGACAAAGCTCATCAATTAAGAGGACACTTGGCACTAAAAATGGGAAAAAGACAAAAAGGCTAATTAATCTTCTTTAATTAAAGAACATTAATCCCACTTATGCTTTAAGCCATCTTATGCTAATGGCTTTTTTTTTAAAAAAAATTTCCTAAAATCATTTACCTCAATTCTCAATGCCATTAGACAGTACTTCTCGGTCCCGAAAAAAACATAACTCAGTCGGCCAGTTGAAATTTTCCGGTCCGGGCAAGTACCTCGAAAAATTCCAGAAAAATTCTCATAAATTCCTAAAAATAGAAAACGATTTATGGCGCACTCAGAATAATTTTTCAAGCCCATTAACCACGTTAATCCCACTAAAATGCCGTTTAGGCCCAATTACCGGGAATGTCATGTATGCATGTACAGTAATTTCATGTGCACAAATTCACGGATCACCAGTACCAGTATGCATGGACACTACTCATACATCCCAATTAATCTCACCTTATGCCAATTTTACTATTCTACCCTTCCAGTAGGGGGTGGGATGTTACATGTATAGCTTTTACTGTGGACCTTTCTAGTATGAAACAAAATTGGTTCTCTGAGATAAGTTCCCCCTTTCTCATCCTTTTCTCAATCACCCTCTCCCATAACCTCATGGTAAGACTAAGTAGTTTGATGCCTTTATAGTTATTATAGTTTTTTTTTATGTCCCATCTGTTCTTATGTGGAGGAATTAATGTGATAATTCTCCACTCATATGATATTTTGAGTATGCCATTAAAAAGCTTGAGTAACTAAGTAAGACCCTCTTTTTCGAGGCTTTTCCATACCTTTATAGGTAGGTCATCAGGTCTTAGTATCTTTCCACTCTTCATCTCCCTTAAAGAAACTTTAATATCTTCTTTTGTGATTTGTTGGCAGTAAGTGAAGTTAAGATATTTTTTGGACATGGTAAGATCATCCAAAAAAATGTTAACATCTACGCCTTCATTAGAAAGGCTATAAAAGTAACTCTTCCATCTACTCTTAATGTCATTTTCCACTACAAGCACCTATCCTGCTTCATCCTTTACCAAACTTGATCTAAGTCTCGTACTTTTCTTTTCATGGCTCTTAACAACTTAAATATATCCATTTCTTCATCTTTAGCTTCCAATCATTGGTATAATTTCTTTTCAGGTTTGCTTTTGGCTACTGAGATTATCTTCTTCACTTCTTTCTTTATTAGTTTATAACTTTATCTTTTAACTACCCTTTCTACATTTATGCTACTATATAATAGAGCTTTGCAGGCAACTTTTTTGGTCTTTAACCTTTTTCTTACATCTTCAGTCCACCACCAAGACTCCCTCATTGTATACCTAAGCCCTTTAGAAACTCCCAAGATTTGCATTCCTTAACAGAGTTGTTACTTTCTTGTATATCTGGTTAACATCCTCTTCCAATTTCCACTCCTCTCCAGACATCACTTTATCCCTAAGTTGCTCACAATATCCCCTTTTAAGTTCCATCTTCTAACTCTAGTATGCCTCTGAGAACTTCTCTTCTTTCTCTAACCCTTAATTATAATATCCATAACTAGGTTAGCATCCTCTTCCAATTTCAATTCCTCTCCATACATTATTCTATCCTTAAATTGTTCCACAATATCCCCTTTTAGGTTCCACCATCCAACTCTAGTACACTTTCCAACCCTTAATTATAAGATCCATAACTAACAATTTGTGTTTGGTTGAAAAGCACATGTTATCCTTAAAACTAGGTCAGTTGCTCCACCTTATAAGGATGTAGTCAATCTGAGTCTTCGCAGTTCCAAAAGTCATATGGTGCTCCTTTTGTTTTGAAAAAAATGAGTTGACTATCAGCAAATCAAACACTACCACAAAGTCTAATAAAACAGTCCCAATATCATTCTTATTTCCTTACCCGAAACCCCCATAATCATAAATACCCATATAAGGTTGCTCCTATGCAATCATTAAAGTCTCCCCTTAGAATAACTTTCTTGTTAGAAGAAATATCGTAAATCACTTTATCTAAATCCTCCTATAATTGAAGCTTAAGTTGTTCTCCCAACCCTACTTGGGGTGTATAAGCACACACTACATTGTAAACATCATTTTTCACCATAATATTTGAGAATAAGATCCTATCATTGATCTTCTTTACTCCTACAATATGATGTATGAGTTCCTTGATAACCAAGATATTTACCTCATTTTGTTGCCATGAATACCCTGAATGTTAAAGTTTGAACCCATTAATTTCTTTCACTTTAGCCCCTATACACTTTCTCTCATGGATGCACATCATGTAAATCTTATATTTGCCTAAAATATCTAATAATTCTAGTGATTTTCTTATAAGAGTCTTGATGTTCTAGGAACTTATTTGCAATATATCAATGTCTACCTTTCTCTTAGATCTAAAAATAACTACAGAATTAACCCTTACTCTATCATCAAAAGTCAAAGCAACCACTCTTACCCTAATACGCAACCTACAAGACAAGTGCAACAAATCCCTAACCAACCAAATATAGGAAATAAATAACAACAATCAAAAGGAATAACAAAACAATCACAAAAATAAATAAATATTTATATAAATATATCGAAGAATAAGATTAAACCATGCTAGCCAAATTTATTATAGCAATAATAGCAATAAGCAGAAATTCTACCATAAAATGATAGCAATAAGCATTAAAGAGGCAACTATAAAAATTAGGAATAAGCAAAAAAAAATTATTATTATTATTACCTAAACTTTAGTTTACCTCTCCGTTATATAAGCCAAACACCACTAGTAGGAATAAAATTCAACTATAATTTGTTCTTAGAACAATGAATATTGGAATGGGCACATATATGTGTAGATATGCCCATATATGAGTAAATGTATAAAAATTTTCACAAAGGAAGATTGTAAACTTATGTTAATTCCAATTTACTAATTCAAATAAATTAAAAAGGAAAAAGGACTTGTTATGTGCAAAAGTGGAGAAGAATTTACTTTATGAGCTTCCACGTGCATCCAATGATCGTGACAATACAAACTCAAACACAAACTCCATTTTTCTTATCCCAACAAATGAAAATGGCAAACTAGCAAAGGGACACTCTTAACTACTCATGGAGGTGAGACGCCCCTTAAATACAAAAACTTTATTTAAAACTTATGCTGAAATTTAAGTCGCAAGACACAACAACTAGCTAATGGCAATTAATTAAACCAAAACTATTCTCTATGGTAATTAGCCACATCAAAAATAGAAGCTCCAAAATTTGGCCTTTAATGCCATAAGCCCCCTCTTTCTACTATGAAAAATGAGCAACTCTTTACTTTCTCAATCTACTTTTTTTTTACATCTTCTATTACAGTTAATGCTTATGGGAAATTGTGGTAGGATCCAATCTCATGAGTAATGAAATAATTACAAAAATTTTTGTTTTGATTTTTTAAACCCAATATTGCTTTAAATTTTATAAAGTGATTAACAAATAAATCATAATAAAATGTGAATCTTAATTCATAGCTTATTTTAAAACTTGATAATTTCTTATCGTATTTCTCAAATTGTTTTTAAAATTAGCTCATCTTAACCATCATAGTTGCACAAGTGTCCGATCTCTAATAATATTCATAGAACCTATTGAGAGAACCCTACAATCGTTCTATATAGAGTTAGACAAGGAATATTGGATCATTTAGAGGTAAAGCTTATTTATAATAGGTTTAGGATATTATAGTAATTTAATTGAAATTAAATTCTAATTTCAATTAAAAGTTAGTTAAAATTACAAATTATTCTAATTAAATACCATTTATTCCCTAATAAGATCCAATATCTCATATTAATCCTTATTGATTAAATATCTCATATTTAATCGTAAAGCTTCTCAAGCTTTACAACTAAGTCTAACTTGATTAAAATATCATTTCTCTCTTCAATTGTTCTTTGTATTTCATTTATTAGGTTCCCAAATATGTTGTCAAGGGATATAAATTATAATCCTAAATTACATTTAGGATTAGATAAATTAAAGGAATTTAATTTATCTTTAATTTTCTAATTAAACAGTTTATATCCATCTATTAAGATTGACGTCTAGTAGCACATCATGACCACCCAAATATTTAGATATGTCAGTAGTTTTCGTGGATGATTTTTTCATATAGTTCAATCTTTTCATCATACTATGTTCCGATTAGACATATAAAATAAAATTAATATCTACTTTATTTGAGTCCAATCATGCTAGTTCTCTACTATTAGTAATTGATTCTATTAATGAAATTTGTAAAATATTCACAAAGTGTCATTCCACCATGACCAAGAATTTTTCGAATTAATTTTAATTAAGAACAATAAGACATTCTCCCTAATTACTTTAGGGTGATGAATTCACTCAATTATTTTCAGATAGTTCATGCTATATCTAGTGACTATCGACTGAGCTATCTTTGACTAGAATATGTCATAAATAGTATCAAAATATAGCAATCTCTATATGAGATAACTTTAGAGATTTCAAGTCAAATGATCACTTATACAATCATCATAATGAGAATTTTCATAGACATACAAGTAATGTTCTAAATAGATATCTTATATAGGGTCAATTTAGTGAACATATTTTCTAACAAGCACTCACACGTTTGTTTAAGTATCTATATACTTTAGTTTATGAGATTGACGACTTTATTCAAGAAAGAAAAATATAACGTGTGCTAGTTTTTTGATCTTTATTAATGTCCAGTCTCAATAGAATAATGATTATGAACAATTTAGGGATAATACTTGAATGAAATATGAATATCATAATTTTATTTGCAATGTATATTTTTACGATATACTTTATTATATACATTTAGAAATGTATAAGATAAACAATGCTTCCAAATCATTGTCACTAAACTATAATTAACTAATTGACTATAAGGCATAAATACTTAGTACGTTTCAAAAAAGCAAATAATGCAATCAACAAACACATGATTTTCAATAAAAATTGAAGAAAGTAATGATCACATGTTTAACTGATATTGGTTAGGATGTTTTTCACCTACTAATAATTGGTAGTATATCCACTGTACTTTTTACCTTCAATTATAAAGTAATGATAAGATGTTTAACTTTTCACCCACTTACTTTTTACCTTCAATTTTAAATTCTATATTGACAAATATATTGATTTATAAATCCTCATGTTAATCTTTTTTAAACGCTTTAACATAAACTCACAATATTGCCACAATTAATAAAAAAGAATACAAATAGTTGATTCCATATCTATATACGCATATAAAACTTGGACCTGACTGGATGGTTTATTGGTTATAGTCATATTATGATAAAAATTATTATTTTTAATTAATTAATATTTTAAATAATTTTTTCTTATGTATCTAATTTAACCATCGAATTACATAATACATTTCATAAAATTTAATGATATTATTATTATAAATAATAAACAATATTGAATTTTATAATAATCACTTCATATATCATATTATTATTATTGCTATAAGTGTCCTAGTACCGACCAGGGCTGTTCCTAATGTTTTATAGACCTTAGGTGAACTAAAAAAGGCCCCAATAAATGAGCAATAGATAAACATGTAAATTTTAAAAGCATATTTTTATTATTAAAATTTAATATCTATACATAAGTGACCCAATTTATAAGTCCACACACTCAACAAAATATTAAGTGATCATAATATCAGCTAATAATATCTTACAAATTTCAGTAGCAATAAAATAACTAAAAATAATAACAATACAACAAAATAACAATAGCAGAAATCAATCAGCAAAACACTAACGGGATGTTTGGTTTAATAGAATAGCAATTCTATTCCTAGCTTATTCCCTGCTATATTATAAAACCTGTGTTTGGTTAGTTTCAAACACAGAATAAGCAATCTTTAGGATTATTTATTCTTAAATTTGGAGAATAGAAAAAACTAGTCTCAACCCATCTTTATGTATTCCAAGAATGACTATTCTTCTTAAGGACAAATTTATCCTTCTCACATTTAAGCCTCCTGAATCTTCGACTTCTAAAATTTCTTTGAGCCTCCTCCCGAAGCTTCTTCCACTTCTTCAAGTTCGTGATTCTCTTCTCCAGTTTGTGATTCCATCGTTCTACCATTTCCAAATTCTGGATAAGTTATTTGGGTTTTTTCCTTTGTCCTTTTCTTTAGGCTTTTCCATGTGGTGTTGAAAATGGGAAATGGAAAAATGGTAGCTTGAGCATGGATTGTTTGCGATGGCCTAGTTCTTAAGTTGCGGAAGAGAGTTACAGAAGAGAGTAAATGTTTTTAATTTTCACGGCCTCCAAGCCAACTTCCACCATTATTCTTTACTTCGCTTCTATGCTTTACGTGGTCACGTAAAGAAATGGGTTAATCTCACAAACCGTAAAAGTTCAAAGCTTTCCAAGAAAGTAAACCCCATATTTAGTTGGAAAAACCCAGTTCATCAATGCCCAAGTTCCTCACTTTCATCTACTTCGTTTCAATAAGTTTCCTACTTTCCCACTTCAATTTCATCACTACAGATCCAAATCTCTCATTTTGTTTCCAAATTTTCTGTAAATATAAAAACTTTAAGTCCAACATTGCTTTGAATGGTGATGCCAAGATTGTTGATGATGGTTCATCGATTCAGCTAGCTCACTCAGTGAGTTTCAGCAGAGGAAGTCATATACAGGAGACTAATTAAGCTTGTCGAAAGTAATCCTGGAAAGATGGTTTCTTTGTCCACGTACTTCTTGTTTTTTTGTCCCTAGATGATGGATATGGGCTTTTATTATGGTTCCTAGTGCTTTTAATGCCAATGCATTTGATAATGGTCCATTAGAAACAAAGAAGAGTGATTTTAAGATTGTCTCTATTGAATTTGGTTCATTTAAGGATGCCAAACATGGAGAATTGATGGAGAATCATGTGGGAATTGATTTGGGTGGTTTTGTGTAAGCCAAAGTGAGAAATGCTTCATCTGTTATTGCAATATTTGAGAACAGAACGAGATTGCATTCTTTGATAGATTATGAAGCTAGTATGAAGAGATTAGAGTTTAGATTAAGTCAATCTGGTGGAGTAAAGCCAATGAACAAATTGGTGTAGTAAAGCCAATTGAACCAATACTTTCGCTTAGGAATTTCCTCACACAGTACATGACATTGAAAAAACAATTATTGGAGATTGAGAATTATGTGATGGTTAAATAAGATAATGATTTTTTTCCGTCTGGAACCTGATTATATTTGCTTTAACAATATTCTATGTTCTTTTTTTAGAAGACTAGAATTTTCTAATGAAAGAACCTTAATAATAATTTTGTATAATAATAATAATAATAACAAGAAGAAAATTAATTTTGGATAATAATAATAATAATAATAATAATAATAATAATAATAATAATAAAAGAAGAAAATTAATAATAATAAGGAATTTAATAACAAAATGAAAATAAAAAATTTAATTGATAAAATTAATAATAATAAGAATAAGAAGAAGAAGAAGAAGATTAATTTTGTATAATAATAATAAGATAATTAATTTCTAATAATAATAATAATAAGGATATTTTGATCTTTTTATTATTTATTCTTTTTTCATTCCAAGTTCATATTTTTAAACCAAACACAGGAATATAAATTCTTTATCTATTCTATTCTTTGAACCAAACAAAGCACTACTTATTCTATTCTATTCTTTGTCTTTTTTATTACTTAAAATAGTTATTCTATTCTTTATTTATTTCATTCCTTGAATTAAACAGACCGTAAAGGTAATTGTTTGAAACAAAGCAACAAGTCAAGAACTAAGAAGACGAGGAATTGAAAAAAAAAACCACTAGGAACAGCCATACAACAACATGAATTGTCAATCTCCACTAGGAATCCTAAAGAGAAATAGGAGCTCGGTCGTTGATGCTATATAATTTTTTTAAATTGTAATTTATTTGTTTTACATTTAATTTTTTGTATTAATTTTATCTCTATTATTTATATAGCGTACAAATTCGGAATGATTATTATCTTTATATAGTAGTGAAAAATTTAAATTTAAATTCTCCCTATACACATGTATAATTAATTAGTATTGAAATCATACCAAAAACTTATTTATAGGAACATGAAATTTGGTATTATGTTATAAACACTTTTGTTTCTAAGTTTTACATATTTAAAATTGTATAACTAACTCTTACTAAACCATTTTTTAGTTAAGACTATATATTATACCGGTATTTTTTATGATTGAACCGATCGGTCTATGCATCGTTGAAACTGAATTGGGTCCAATATGACCGACCCAACTCTATATTATACCGGTATCTTCTTGAATGTGTATAATTTGGGTTAGGTTACATTACGTATAATAGTAAATATTATGCCGCCTCGTTTAGCAGCCTCAATAATTAATCTCAAATATAAAAGTCATAACAAAATCTTGGGTGGATTTTGTACGAAGTGATATCTGTGCCCGTGCCCATGTCGAATCCGCCACCTCCACATTATAAATAAAATCGGGCCGTTGTGTTGATTATGACATGGGAAGGAAGTGACCATTTGCCTCATTTATGGTGAAACAACTATAACTCTCGGAGTGGGAATACAATACAAGACTAACAAACAGCAAGAACAGGGCGGGTCCACTTGAGGATCTTGAGATGGAGGTCTCGTGGCCTCTGGAATTCCCATCTGACAAAAAGGAAAACGCTGGAAAGAATCCGACCGGCAGCTTGCACAGCTTTGTCGAATTTACAAGAAAAAAGACTAAAGAGAACGAATGCAGTGCAGTGCATGCCATAACAGTGTCCTCTTGTGGGGCTAAAAGAAAGTATTCTTTATCTTTCTCTTTTTGTATCTGTCCCTTCGTCCATGCGATTTTTCTCAATTCAATGCATACTGGTTAATTGTTTGACTTCTCTTACTTGACACTTCATCTCTCTAGCCTTTGCTTGCCCATAATTGTCCATTTCTAATTTTTCTTCCTATTCTCAGCCTTATCCTCGTTTAGTCCCCTTTCGTCTACTTTGCCATAAGTGGTAAAAACTAAAACATACCCGCATCTTGCTGTCTCTTTCCTCTTGATGCTCTCTCACTCTTTCAAGCTGAAGCTGAAGCGTGTTTCTCAAAGTCATCGGGCTGTTTTCAAGGTACCATGTAAGGAAGGAACACTTTTTACTACTTAGGACGTGCTCTATGGATTTAGCTTTCTAATTACTTGGTTTGCTTTCTCATGCTTTTTTGTTTCATTGTTTAACTGTAATATTTTGTAGCCTTCTGTGCTTCCTTTGGATAGGTCGTTCCAAATTACTTGAGTTTGTGTGTACTGGACATGTGGTTTGTTCAGTTCAGTGAATAAACTGTTGTCATGCAATTCCTCACAGCCCTTCAAATTTGTGGGTCTTTTTCTTTCCGGATCGTTCTTGCTAATCTTGGAATTCTTATTTGGTCGTTGCTCTCCTACTTTTCTCTATCCAGTATATTTTGGTTTTCAAACTGAAAAAAAAAATTACAGATCTATGAAAATCTTCTAAGGATTGTTTTTCCTAAACTTTAGTCCAGGCAATACATTTTTTGTGGCTTTTTGATGTTATCTTTTGGAAATGAAAGTGATAGTCTGACTAATTAATAGGTCTCTATTGGGTATCTTCTGCTAAGTGTCTTGAGCAATATGTTATAAAGCTTCAGGGGATCAGCGGCTAAGAAATGGTTTCTAGTTTCTATTATTTCAGGGACGTTTGCTACATGAAACAGTAATGTATTGAAATGGCTTAGTTGAAGGCCATAAATCCCACTTGCGATAATTAATTTTGCATGGTCGTTCTAGGATTTAAACATATGTGGCAATCTGGAATTAGTCCCAACTCCTAATGTGGAGACCTCCTAATGCAAGTTCTTTACCAATAATCTTCTTCATCATAAGATTTTGAAAAAGGCAATGATCAGGAAAGAATGAGATATAGCAATTTAAGCCATGAGTGAGTTTACTCAGTAGTAAATTAAATGAGAATTCAGGTAGATGTAAGACAAATGATAATCACGATAATAAAATAGGGTAAATAGTGCCAAAGCTAATAACAGAGGAAGTAGATCCATATGCTAAGGTAACATAGGAAGAAGATGAATGTTTTTGGAAAATAAAAAAGAGATTGGGATTGCCTGTCATATGACCAGAATCAATAACCCATTGGGAAGAAGAGGAAAGAAGACATGCAAGTGTATTACAAGTGTGTTTGGTGTGACCCGGTTCATAACAATATCGATAGATGATTCCTCTTATATCTTGATCCTAATTTCCTATTCCTCCTTCGCTAGTATTTCTCTGGGATGATTTTTCATAGTATTCTGATTCGCAAGGGCACCAGAGATCTGAGTGGTGGGAGCAACCAGAGCGCTAGTATAGGTATGAAGTATCCAAGTGAAGGCCTCATATAGGGAGCAAATTTTAGTTCTGGAACGAATCTGAGACTTAACAATCTCAAATTGTGAGTTAAGTTTGGCTAAGAAACACATGATTTCCATCTGTTCTCATTGGGTTTCTTGGACTTTAATATTAGGGTTAAATGGTAACAAAACATTTAATTCTTCGTAGATCTTTTTGAAGTTCATAAAATAAGATTGAAGGGATTAGTCTTGTTGTTCAGCTCGATAAAATCCTTTACACTCCTCATAAGTTTGAGAAATATTTCCTTGTTTAGAAGATAGCTCGATAAAATTCCTTACAATCCTCATAAATTTGAGAAATATTTCCTTTTTTAGAAAAATAGAAATCCCAAATAATCCATTAGCTCTTTGACCTACTCTCAATAATTAATGAGACTGATGACTTTGTTGTTAATAGAATTATGAATTTGTTGGAACAATCGAGCATCTTCGTGTAACTATTCCTTGTGTGTATGGTCCACTAGAGGGTAAGGTGAAGATCCTTATAAATGATCCTTACATAAATTTCAACTATCTTACACTAATGAAAATAGTTAAAGCCAGTTAACTTATCTTCCGTTATTTTTGATATCACAGGAATGACATTTGTTACAGCAAAACTTTTGTTATCATTGACCATAATAATAATAGTCAAAAACAAGGTGAGGGAATTAGATGCCAAATAAAATGCTCCAAAGCAAAGAAAACCTTGGAAAAACCCAATTCAAGGGAGATGTTGTGACTAGCCTAAGTGAAATCCTAATGGAAACACCAAGAACAAGGGGAGCAGTGGCAAAAAGGTGGCGGAAACACAGAGTTAGACTATCAGAGGCATTGATTAGTCAAAGTATACGTCAGAAATGGTGGCCTAAGTGTATGGTGTTGGTGGACATGCCTAGACGTGCCGGTAAGTGGGATGGCAACTGAGAGTGTTAACTGATGCGTGTGGCTCACATGCAGCTCTTTAGGTAGTCGGACTTTTGGGGCTGGCTAACCAATGAGGGGTACCCTGCTGGTGCCGAAAATGAGAAGAGGGGGTTGACAGAATATGGTGACCTAAAAACAAAATGCAATGTTCTATTCCTTGGGTAGAATTAAGACACGAAATGCAATTTCTACTCCCTTGTATAGAACACATAATGAATCTCAAATAGCCAAACTTGGCTCAAATACCATGTAAAAGAGAGAGGATTGTATTGTACATGATATTCACTATAGAGAGGTAAGGATATATATACACATTCACAATATTAATTTAGATTTTAGGGCATGTAATCCCTATGATCAAGGGATTATAATCCTTGTAATAAAGACTAGAGTCAATGGACATCACTACTCAATCTGTAATAATTACTAATGGATCTCCCTCTAAGAAAAGAACCTTGGCATAAATTAATGACGTAGTTCAACATAGGCTTGAATCTTAACTATAAGATATTTGGAGATCACTTTATAAACAGCATCACAACAAGATATTGGTTTATAATCATCCAAAGAAAAGGGGTTAGAAATCTTAAGGACAAGACACATGTGAGTATTGTTGAGTTCATTAAGGAGCTTCCTAATGGCAATGAATTATTGAATATTAGAAGTGATTATGTTACCCTATGAGGGGCCAATCTTTTCTTTGAAAGAAATTGGCATTAAAGTCATCAAGTCTTGAGCTTTGTCTGGTCTTAAGTTGGATGGAGTTTGTTTAATGTAAGAGTTAGAGAAAGGTTTGACCAAGGAATCAGGTAACTATTGATTGATGCCATATGGTATAAGGCTTTTGATGTCTAGAGAGGGAGGAAGGAGGGATATTCCACTCCTAGAAGATTTTTCAAATGGCACATGGTTACATTCTTGAGATCCTTTTGGTTATCAGCTAGGAATCCATTTGATGTTTGCGATGACGTAATGGTGTTTTGATTCCTTCTTGCCAAGATAGCATTGTGAAAGATTTTGGTATCTCTATCTCCTTCCTTGAACCAAAAATGACTCTTGCCTTCTACTTAAGCAAGAAGTAATGAGCTTTTAAAGCCTCCACATACCTTATTAGACTAATTTTTCGGCCTATTTTAATTCTCCATTCCTAGGGGATTTATACGAATATTCTTGAACCTTGTTAAGTTCTTCTGAAGCCTACTTTTTAGCGACCTCATTGTTATAGAAAGGAGCTTTTGTTAAGCACCTTCAGTTCCTCATTGATAGCCTTTAATTTTGCCACACATATACAAGCTTCAAGTCCTTTAACTTCCTTGCTTAGTCTCCTTTTTGTTGCTCCTAAAAACTAGAAGTATTGATCATATAATTACTGAATCTAAAAGGTGTGACCTTGTGAAATTTAATGTAATTGAGAGTTAGTGTAATGAGACAATGATCTGAACAAATTTGAATGTTGCACTCGCTTAACTACTAGGAAATGGAGTCAGACAATTTGAATTCACCAATTCTCTATCAAGCTTTTTCCTGAGAAACAACTCTCCATTTTGGTTATTGATCTAAATTAGTGAATTCCCTTTGAATCTAAGATCCACATCTCCTATTTGGACACTGCATTTCACTAACTCTCCGTTATAGGTTTTATTTTGTGCTTTTGTTTTTTCCCCTTCTTGATGTGAAATTGTACAATTGAAGTCCCACATTAGTATTCAGGGTGTTTTGCTTCCCACTTGAATATCCATTAGATCTTTCTATAGTTTTTCCCTCTAACGTTCAAAGTTAGCTACACAAATCACTATGATATCCATTCTTAATGAACTTCTAATCAATAGAGCTTGACAATGAATAATTTGTTCGACATTGATTGATGAACAATCTTGATTTCATTAGGGACAAATGAGACTATTATTCTTCTATTGTGATGCTTTGCATGATTGCTAATAGACTTCCAAGCCTTCTGAAAGAACCAAAGCCTTTTTTTGAAAAGAAAGCATCAGTATTCTTTATTCTGGTCTCCTTGAGATCAACAAAATATGTGTTTTTACACAAGAGAAAGTCAAGAAGCAATTGTTGCTTCTTAGGGTTATTGATACCCCTTAAATTCCATGTGATAAAATTCATTGAGGATTAAGGAGAAGAGGCTGAGTCTTCCTTCTTGATTTGCAATCGGTAGCTTTCCTAGTAAATGCATAGCAATTGGTGTTTTCTTACTTGCTGAAGATCTAGATGCCATCTCAAGCTTAGCAGTTTGAACCTAGATAAGATGTTGAAATCACAAGGAATAAGGGAGGATTTCAGTCTCCCTGACTTGCTCCTAATTAGGAGGTAGATTTGTCTCCCTTCCTTGTATTGTATTTATTCCTAATTTAGACCATGATTGTTTACCATATATGGATGAAAATATTGTACAAAAAGAATGTTAGAAAAATAACAAAGACGGAAGAAAGTTACCGTGGATGTAGGTCTCATTGACCGAACCATGTAAATCATCGGTGTTTATTGTTTTTTCTATTTTTCCGTCTAAACGACATGGTATCAGAGCTGCTTGATCATCATCTTCAATGGCCAACACTACTAGCGACAGCTTTGTTCGCTCCAAAGCTCTCGATAACGAGAGGGAGGTGTCCTTTATCATAAATCTAGCAATTATGGAATCCTCATCCTTCAACCACTCGGTTGAAAAACTGAATGGAAGAAATTACAGAGAGTGGGCTCAATCAATGTAGTTGGTGGTTGATGGAGGGGAAAATTAGGTTACATTACAGGAGAAACAAGGAAACTTGCTACCACTGGCACGAAAGTGCTGCAACAATGGGGTTCCGAAAATTCATTAGTAGTGGCATGGCTGGTAAACGTGATGCAACCCACAATTGGAAAAACCTACCTGTTCTTGCACGCTTTATCCTATTTCAAAATTTGCATCTTATAATATCTTGTCTTCTAGTTATCATGCTTTTATCACAAGTCTTGACAGGGCTATGATTCCAAAAGATATCGAGGAGACACTAGAAAGTCCTGAATGGAGAAAGGTAGTGATGGAAGAAATGAAGGCCCTTGAAAAAAACGGGACTTGGGAAATAGTAGAATTGCCCAGAGGAAAAAAGATGGTGGGCTTTAAATGGGTGTTCACAGTGAAATATAAGGCTAATGGAACAGTGGAACAGTACAAGGCTCATCTCGTTGCAAAGGGGTTCTCTCTAGCAACCAACCTAGATTGGCCACTTCAACAACTTGATATTAAGAATGCATTCTTAAATGGTGAGATAGAAGAAGTAGTTTTTATGGCTTTACCACTGGGGTTTTGTAAGGAGGGAGAGCAAGGCAGAGTTTGCCAGTTAAGAAAATCGCTCTATGGATTAAAACAATCTCCTAGAGTGTGGTTCGATAGATTTGCAAAAGAGGTAAAAGGCCAAGGATATCAATAGGGTCAATCTGATCATACTATGTTCTTCAAACATTCTAAAGAAGGGAAGAAAACAATATTAATTGTATACGTTGACGACATTGTCTTAACGTGGTTGAAATGGAGATATTGAAAAAGACCCTAGCCACTTAATTCGAAGTAAAAGATGTGGGTCAAATGCACTATTTTTAGGGAATGGAGATTGCTAGATCAAGAAAGGGCATTAGTGTCTCACAACGAAAATATGTGCTCGATCTCTTGAAAAAAACCGGTAGGCTAGGATGCAAACCAAGTGATACAACTATTGAAACTCGAAGAGGAACAAATGATGACATAAAGGTGGTTGACAAAGAAAGACATCAGAGATCAATGGGTAGACTGATATATCTCTCACATTACAAGACTTGATATTGCTTTCGTGGTAAGTGTGGCAAGCCAACAAACGCACTTACCAAAGGAAGCTCACATGGAAGGAGTGTACAAGATTTTGAGGTATGTAAAAGGTTCCCTGGGAGGGGACTATTTTTCAAGAAAACTAACAGCAAAGGGATATAAATTTTCACAGACGCAGATTAGGCTGATTTGATTGAGGATAGAAGATCCACTTTAGGATATTGCGATTTTGTATGGGATAACCTAGTGACTTGGAGAAGTAAGAAGCAGAATGTGGTGGCTCAAAGCAGTGCTAAAGCCAAGTTTAAGGCAGTTTCACAAGGTATTTGCGAGGGATTGTGCCTAAAGAAATTTATGGGAGAACTACAGACCATAGTACAAACACCTATGAGGCTCTATTGTGATAATAAGGCGGCAATCAGTATTTCTCTCAACCTAGTTCAGCGTGACAGAACCAAACATGTATAAGTAGATCGTCATTTCATCAAGGAGAAAGTTGAAGAAGGAATAATTTGTATGACTTACATCCCCACTAAGGAGCAAACGACTGACATATTCTCTAAAGGGTTGCCAAAGCAAAGTTTTGATGATTTCATCAGCAAGTTGGATATGATCAACATTGACAATCCAACTTGAGGGGGAGTGTTGAAATCACAAGAAATCAGGGAAGATTTCAGTCTCCCTGACTTGCTCCTAATTGAGAGGCAATTTTGTTTCCCTTCCTTATATTGTATTTATTCCTAATTTAGACCATGATAGTACACCATATATGGATGAAAATATTGTACAGAAAGAATATCAGAAAAATAACAAAGAAAGAAGAAAGTTACCGTGGACGTAGGTCTCATTGACCGAAACATGTAAATCATTGGTGTTTATTGTTTTCTCTGTTTTTCTGTCTAAACCACACAAACTTGTTACATATTTGTTAAAGGATTTAGCAAGCAGGTCTGCTTCCAGGTTATCATCATCGATAGTGTTCGTACTTATACCTGATTGCATTAGGTTACCCCCCTTAGACGCCTCCTCCATTTGATTTTTTTTCATTCCTTTTAGATTCAGAATTCTCAAAACTGGCTCCATCTTTACCTTTTCTCTCAGTGATCTGATCACAGTTTTTGGTAGTATCTTCTTATTGCAAGCTTGGTTGTGTTTCTTGAGGTGCCAGAAGTTCATCACTCATTCCAAATTCAAATTTTTTACTTATGAGGACCCAAATCTTGTCCTTCTTCTCTATAGTAGGTGTCCATTGATAAGTGATCCGTGTTTCATCTTCTGTTAGATTCCTTTCTTTGTCTAATCTCATATTATTGATTTGTCAGGCAACTTCTTGCTCATAAGGACCTCAACACATATCCTCACATAACTGATCCTCTTTAGTGTTGCAGTGGCCTCATCCATACATATAGGTCTACTAATCGAGCTTGCAAGGTGACTTAAACCATTTTTGAACCAGTATTCTAGAGGAATTCTATGCATATTTATACAAATAGTGATGTTTTCTTTCCTTGTGGTTGCCTTATCTAAGCCCAGTCTCCACTTTTGGATAAATAGAGGCTTTCGATTTACAAAGGGCCAGCTTCAAGAACCTTCTAAGATGATGCTTCTGAGCTAAACTTGAATATAAACAACTCTTCTTTGTTAATCAGGACTTGTTCTAACCCCAGTTTTTTTCTAAGTTGATGAAGCCAACTGGTGGACTAGATGAAAAGTTAGTCTCTCGTCAGTGAAAAAAACAATCAAAGAGGATGACCATTTTTTAGCTGTTCATGCAGAAGTTCCACTGGACAGGCGACTACTTTTTGTTCATTATCAGGTGGGATATACATTAATTTACAAGTTCTACTACCCTCTAGTGAGCCATTTCCCGTTATCTTAGCGGCTGTATCAACTTGTATAACAGAGCTGTTGTTAAGGGACAAGGAATGCAAAAGATCCAGGGATGGGGGAGGAGGAAGGTACCAGAGGGGGGGAATCAAGTTTGAAAGGAAGTGGAGTTGAACTCACAAGTAACCAGAAAGATGAACTGGATTTGATGATAAGATCATATATTAAGTGTATATACATGTGTACTTATATAAGTAGGAAAATTAGAAGGTCCGATATTCTTAAAACTATAATGAACTGTTGTCATTTGTTTTGCCCACTGACTGTACAAGATCACTGGGCTTTGTCCAAACCAAAGTCTCAGAGACACAGAACAGAAGAGATGGTAGATAGTATTCCTACGAACACTCAGATGCCAAACTTAAGTGGTTGGGAGGTGCGGATAGATGCTTTGGCAAGTACGAAGATTGTTAGTGCCTATGTTTAAAATTGCAAGGACGGAGTTCTTTAGTTGGAAATATGAGCCATTTTGTGATGAATACTTCTGATCCAATTCTATTTTGTAAGCAAGCACAAGTCAAGGCAAGCAGCTAAATCGCTGAATCATGATGACTATTCCATATTAAGCTTGTTATTGTTGCATTTTTGCTTCCAGCAAATCTTTTTGGGCTTCAAAAGCTTTCTTCTATACATCAAGTCCTTAACCATTATGGCGATCCATCAGACTTCACACGAGGATAGCAATTTGGAGACGTAGGCTTTTACAAATTTCATGGGCTTCTTTACTATTTTTGGCCTGTAGTCATGGACAACTTGCTGTGTGTGAAAAGTCAATGAGGTGTTTGTTAGTATGTAAAGGAATTCTTCAAGGCATATTCTTCTTTTTCAATCCATACAGCGACCTCAATTGTCACATAGACAGAGGTTACTGCCAACTAACACGGTGCAGGCCTTAGTCCAACTGGAAACTTACTAATTGTAAAGGTAGCATAGGTTCCTGACAATGTTTCTACCTTTTAGGGGGAGAACAGAAGTGGGAGGTGTGTATATTGGTGGCCGAGGTTCTCTTCCTAGTACATTCATTGAATGTATACTGTCTTGAATCTTATACCTACCTGTTTTCAAGAACTATTTGAAACGGAAAATTGGGATATGAAGGATTTATTTGTTGGTCAAGAGCAGCATTTTCGGCCTCATCTTTTGATTTGACCAATGCAATTGGAGCGATATGCTTGGATCCAAGACATTTCACTGGCTACAAGTCTCATAATGCCACATAGGTCTTGTATGCACTAAGCACATAGGTCACATGGTAAATTGGCCTTTACATCAGGTTCAGAAATTTCTTGGTTACATGCCCCATATAGCAATTCTTTGTTCCAATGTTGGATGCCTTGTATGGATCAAAATATGCTGAAATTTCTTCGGGATTATAATTGTGTATACTTCCTGTCAACCATCTCTTTTTATTTGATAAATGGCCAGAAAATGCCTTTGTTTTCCATTATAATAGTGGATAACCCAAAAGATGCTATGCAATTTACATATTTTACATCAGGCCATCTATTAGAATAGGATGAACGTCTTGTACTCACAGTTCTAACCTGAGCTTGTGTCTTTAGAAATTGGACTGGAGGAACGTTCAAAAGCAAGTAACTGAGTACCAAAGAGGAGCAACATACAGGTACAAATTAAGGCTGTTGTATGAGAATTTATTGAAGATAAAATTTCATGTAAAGCCTTGTAAGTATTGGAATCTAAGTGGAAGTCACTTAAAGCTTTCACTCAGTTTGATGTCAATCCTTTCGGTCTTGCGTTGGGTGAAACTTCTGGGATATTTTTGGTTTTGCAGAATTTAAGTGAGTTGTCAAGTTAATCTTAATTGAATTTCATCACCTCATAGAGGGGGTTTTTCTGGATAACATTCAGTTATAACACAAAGTTGTCCCTTGGGAGGATTTGTAATGTCATTCTTCTCCATCAAGCTGCTGAATGTCGTATTAACCTTATTTTTACTCCTCACTTAACTTGAAGGATATCAATTGGCTTTTCTGAGTTTGCAAGATGTGAATGAATATGTTGTTGACTTTTCTGCACTTTGATGCTACATAATGTCGGGGTTATGTTTGGTAATAATGTGATCCCATTTTCATGGAGGTAAAGCTCTAACCAACTAAATTTCTGCAATTTTTGCCCAATAGTTCAGACAGGTATAAGTGACCACTTTACCTCGCCATGGTACGACGAGACTCTACACCGGAATTCGAGAATGAATCAGAAGTTAGCAGTAACTTGGCATCCAATGTCTCTGTGCAAGAACCATCCCTTGATCAATCCAAGGACAGTAACACACCTTCGTCTCTCACGGATGCAACTAGGCTTCAACAAAATCAAGTACCTATTTCCCTTGACCTGTCTCTAAACTTTAGATCAAATGATACGGGGCCGAAAAGCGTGGGTGATGTTGGCAGTGAAGTAGTTGCCTCTAATCCAGCTTCATCCATTCCCCGAGTTTTCTCTTGCAATTACTGTAGGCGCAAGTTTTACAGCTCACAGGCACTTGGTGGCCACCAAAATGCTCATAAAAGAGAGCGAACATTGGCAAAGCGTGCAATGCGTATGGGCATAATTACGGATAGGTATACTAGCTTGGCATCTCTGCCACTGCATGGTTCTGCATATCGGTCGCTGGGAATCAAAGCTCATGCTGCTATGCACAATAGTGTCATAGCATCAGCAAGGTCTCCCAGTGCAAGAAGTGGAGCTAGGTTTGATCAAGGCTACTATGGAGTGCCTATGTTTATGGAAGAAGAGGATGTCACACTATATTGGCCTGGAAGTTTTAGACAGGTGAATGGAGCACTTGGAAGTAACTTGGGTGAAGAGAGTACTCAAAGTCTAGATTTGAATCTCATAGCAACAACATCAACACCAAAGCCAGAAGCTTCTGCCCCTGATCTTACTTTGAAGCTCTAAATTTTGTATGACGTGCTTATTTCATTTGCTATGGACATGTTATTCATAAAACTATCACTATGTACAGTGAGATGTGCATTACATTTAGTTGTGAACTGTCATAATTTAGTCAACATTTTTTTATGCTTGGCTTCTATCTTTTTGTTTTAACATGTAATTGGTACTTCTCTACTTTACTTTTCAATTTTTTGGTGGGGCTGTGATCTACAAGAAATTTTCTTATTAAAAAAGGGACGTGACAGTGAATTTTAAAAGCAAAAATAACGAGGCAATGATGATGACTAGAAACAAGTTTGATTAAATGTAATTAACAATGAATTACTATTAATTAAAAGAATCTAGACATAATCAAATATATTTAAATATGATATGATGAACTCTTAACATGGCTTGGCTTAATGGGGCTAATTCAATAATGATGAATACTAATTGAATACAATTGGACATTCATGAATGCGATTAAATCTAACTGAATGTTCCTTGATTATTGTCATTTAATATATTCCTTTAATTAAAAAAATTAGAGCTCGCAACAGAATTACATCTAAAACTTTCTCTATTTTTTATCTCTTTCGTTATGTTTGTCAGTTTAAATATGATGATTGAATAATTATTTCATATTTTCATATAGGAGGGAACCTCAGTAGTTATTATTGTATAGATTAAGTGACCTAATTGTTGAATTGGGATTTATATCCATTAGCTATCTTTGATTGATCTTAATACATGTTTAACTATGCGAGTGTTTAAAATTGATTTAAATTAACTTGTGGATGACTCAAGAGAGCCTATTTGTGAGTAGCCCATGGTTAGGTAGAAGGGATTGAATAAAGTTCTCAGGACCATATGATCTTTGATATTAAAGTGAAATTTCATAAGATTTCACAAATCTTAATACATTAAAAGAGGTGTTAACTTGGCTGATAACTAGTTAACCAATAAGATAGTAGGTCATTGTAACTCGAGAGAGTGCAAGTGCCTAAAAAATTCTACCAATCTAGATGATAAATTCATTATATTTTAATTGAATCACAACAACTTAGATGATATTAAGGGGTTCGTATCTAGATGATATTCATGTATGTTATCTTCATTTGATTACATGCTTTGTTTTATCTCCTGTGTTGTCTATTTTCTACCTTAGCTAGGTTTAGGTTTAAATTTAGGTTTAGATTTAGTTGTAGTTTTAAATTTTTAAGTGACAAGGTAGCAAGGAGAGTTTTGACTAAATTCCTATCACTTCCTTGTGAGATTGATACTTTATTCACCATTATATTTCTACCAAAAGATAGCTACAGTTGCCTTATGTTATGAGTAATATATTTTTTGATAAAGAAAACTTTGTTGGTAGAAAATGAACACATCAATAAAAAAATGTTAAACTAATAATGGACTTTGCTTAATGCTAATATGTAATTGGTTGGGTCGGTCGTGCTAGGTCCAAGCCCAGACTCAGAATAGCGCATGGGCCGATCAACCCATCCTTTGGAAACTAACCTAATTCCTACGGGTAAATCATATAAATTCATTACCTCATCAAGAAAATGTACGATTCCCATAACCCTACTTTTCACTACTCATCAGCTACCCAAAAGCTCTCACAAACACTAACTTGAGCGTCGGAGGGGCTTGCTGGCTATCAACCCCCGGCGTGCCTTGTGCTGTTTTGCAGGTATTCTCTTGCTAAAGACAACCAATCTCATGGATCCAAACGGTAGCGTCCTGCCTCACCAGAATCAGGCAGAACCAGTTGGCGCCCACCGTGGGGCCCGACATCAGGGCACCACGTCCAAAAACACCCAGATTAGTCAGGCGGCAACAGTCAATCCTGATATAACCGCCGTCACGGCACTTGCATTACAACGGATGGGTTTGCAGTTACCTGCCACTCTCCCGCCAACGCATCATGATTCCCGCACACAATCTTCGCACCCGAATGATCAATCACAACCTCAGAACCCAGATCAAGAAGAACAGAGCGTAGCCCTGGAGGACAATGTTGAGATCAATACACATCCAAATTTCTAGCACCCCCTTGGTGCAAATCCTCCTGTACCACAACAAACCTCCCTCACCTGAAAACAGATCGAGGAAGCGGCTGATTTATTGATTCGTCAAATTTTACAGTCTCAGCAGGAACAACAGCAAACACCCGCACGGCAGATTAGTATGATGGCCGATCGCCACTCTGCTGAAGCCCTAGAAAAAATCGTGGACGATCGGATCAATGTGGCCATGAATTCCCGTACGGATCACCCATCAGCACAATATAGCTCTCCCTTCATCCCGGCGATCTTGGATAGCCTTCCAGTGGCCGGCACCAAAATACTGACGCCTGAAAAATATACTGGAAAGACTAATCCCGTAGACTATCTGCAGCACTTCCAGTCAATGATGAACCTACACTGCGTCCCCGACGCCATTCAATGTAAGGCATTTTGCACCGTCGTTCAAGAAGGAGCCTGGCAATGGTTTAATAGTTTACCCCCATGTTGCATCACTTACTTCGAGGATTTTAAGCTGCTCTTCTTCAATCAATTTGCTACAAGTAAACGACCACAGAAGTCCGCCTTGGAAGTGATGCAGTTGACCCAAGGAAGGAACAAAAGTTTGCGGGAGTTCATCGCTCGGTTTAATAATGAAGCTGTTGAAGTACCTAACCTCACTTGCTCGTCTATGTTAGCGTCACTGATGAGCAACACAAGGGATGAAGAGTTTAAGAAATCACTAGCCCTCGATTAGCCCAAGTCTATTCAAGAGATAAGAAATCGGGCGGACAAATATATCCAGCTCGAGGAAGTGTTGAAAACACAAAACGTAGAGCAGACGACCGCGGGCCGAGTGGCAGACCGGATGATTCTCACAAGCGTCAAAAGGACCAGTCAAGTTGGAGAAAGCCAACCGATCGACAGGGACATCGACAAGAATTCTTCACCCCGCTCAATAGGCGATATGCAGAAGTATTGGCAGCCATGAGAGCAGATGGGGAACCATTCCCAGAACCCAATAAGTTGAAGACTCCCCTCAAGAAGAGGGACCCTGATTTATATTGCCGCTTTCATAGAGACATCGATCATGACACGAAGGATTGCTGGGACTTAAAAAAAGAAATCGAACTCCTTATCCAAAGGGGAAGGTTGGGTCGATTCTTGAAGTACGGTAGAAATGCTGAGCGAGGTAATGAGGGTAGAAGCGGTCGGTCTGACAATTGGCGAAGACCCTGGAGATAAAACGTAAACGATGGAGGAAGGCAAACCAGGAATACGGACGACCGACACGAAACGAGGGGACAATCCAGAGCTAGAGAAGATAGAAATATGGGCCAGCAAGATGACCGACAGGTTAGGGTCATCGATATGATTTTTGGTGGAAGCGCAGCTGGGGGTCCACAGTCAAAGGAAGGAAGCGGTATGCCAGGCAGATCGCTGAGGGTCAGTCAGCAGCAACAAAATCGCAAGTTAACAAGGCAATCTCATTTGACGAGTCCAACCTGGCTGGCGTCAGCTGTCCTCACGATGACGCACTCGTAGTTACTTTGAATATGGATGGTAGTGAGGTGAAGCGTGTAATGGTCGACACTGGCAGCTCGGTCGATCTGTTATACTACGATGCTTTCAAGCACATGGAGATTCTAGAAGAATGGCTACTACCGATAGAAGGGCCAATCAAAGGGATAACAGGAGCATCCGCCTATCCATTCGCTCGAGGCTTGTTGAATGTAAAGTTCGGACAAAAGCCGCTCCAAGTAGTGAGGAATATTGAATTCTTAGTGGTTAAGTTTGCAGGAGCCTATAATGCAATAATTGGAAGAGCCACACAAAACGCCCTCAGAGCTGTCGTCTCAACCTATTA
>JANTPM010000001.1:23918298-23931842 GCA_025434745.1 Erythroxylum divaricatum
AGTCAACCTAGATGATTTCCTAGGATTGATTTAATTTGATTTGTTTAAGCTTCCAATATTGTTATATTGCTTGCGATCTGATTATGAATTCCGGACTTCAATTGTCCGAGGAGATCAATATTCGGGATTGTATTAGAAGTGCTTTGATTGTGACTTTGCTTACTATGGAATTCTGAACGTTATTCTAAATGTTATGAGAATTCTCAACGAAAGTGGAATGCCAGATTTAGGTCTGATGATTATGAGTTTTGTTGAGTATGTGATTGTGATACATGTCATATTCAAATCGATGCATTTCATAACATGCATGCTCAGATAAAGGTGTTGTGACTTGAATTGCCGTATGATGCGCTTCCACGTAGAACTTTGCTCCGTGATATATGTGTGTGCACGTAGAGCTATGCTTCGTGATTCTGTTCTGACTGAGCCCTATAGGCAAGCATTGTATAAGTATGTGATAGGCATTTAGTCACAACAATAAGAACGAATAGGAGTCTCATATGCATATGTATTTGTTTATATATGATCTGTTTGGCAATGATTAAATGATATACCCTATTGTGTGAGTTTTTGAATCATAAATGTATATTAGAATGGATATTTGTGTACTGTGTGATATGTGTTATGATCCGGTGAATTCATTAATGATGGTTCACTCATTGAGTTGCAAAACTCATCAAAAATTGCAATGTGACTTTTTAGGTATGAGTCAGGAGACCTAGTTTCTTAGTCAGGACTTAAGGAATCTTTTGGATAGAGATATGGCTCAGAGGTCTGTCAACTGACATCAGAAGTGCTCTAGCTTTATTTTTTGTCGTTTTGCTGGAATTTGTATAAGCTTTTATAAATAGTCGTTTGGTGGTGTCAGTGTAAGCTTTATGAATGAATGGATTTGAATGGTTTCTAAAATTTAGTGACTTTGAGGGTGTTAGATGATGCCATGTGTAGGTTGGATTGCCATGTGTAAGTCGGATATATTTTGCTCCAACATACCATTATCATAAGGTATGTACTTGAATGTCCTTCGGGTGTTCGGGTATTTGCCTTATGGTAGTGGGATGTTGCAGATTGGTTCTAGGTCAAGTGGGAGATTATTGGAACTATGCCCATGACCTAATCGTTATGTAATACATTGAACACCTTAGTTTTGTGATTATTAATTTTGATTAACAGCATGGAAAATAATTTTATTATCATATTATGTTTATTATTTTTATTCTAATATGATAATTCCTTGATTGAATTTATACACTTGCCATCATAATGGAAATTATGATAATGAGAGTCAAGTCTTTAAGGTTAAATCTAAAACTGTTCTTGATCATAGGATCATCAATTAAGGACCTTAATGATTCGGTTAGATCATTATGTATGCAATATTATCTATTGGATGGATATTAGTATATCTCATTTACTAAGTTACATATATAGATGATGCATAGATATGATCATTGAACTGATTGACCTGAGAATTCCTAACGGTTAAAATTACTTATGAACTGTCAAGTGGGATATTCTCATAAGGATTTAAATGTATATTTTTTCTTTGACCTGAGATCATTATAGTAATCAATAAGTCACTTATTATGTTTTTAGGTTGGACACCTAGTGTGTAAAAATGCTAGTTGAATGATTATTGTATATAATTAAGTACCTATCTGATTAGTGGTGAGTCAAGATGGGATTCATCGACTCTAGGTAATGTGTTTAAGCTTTGTGTTATCATTGATCTTAATGGTTGTTTCAAGACCTTGGCCAGGGTGATTGAATGAGTGAGGAAAATGAGTTTTCTATATTATCCATCAATCATTAATGATCGACATGTAACATAATTGGATATCTAATAGGGTTTGACAATTAAACCATACTTTAGGACAATCCATAGTTGTAATGATGGAAGGTAATAATACATTATCCTTAACCAGGTTCCGTTTTTGTAAGATTGTTACTTCACACTATATGGCCGTTGAGGAGTGTTTTTAAAAGCCAACCTTGATTAGTAATTAATTAGAATAATTGCTACCGATTTAGTGATAAACTTATGTTATCACACACTTACGAGTGTAATATTTCTTATTTATGATTATTTAATTTATTATGAAATAGTTTATTAAATAATCTATATGGCATATTATTATTTTTTGCTAGCACAGAAAATATAATTAATATTGAAAATTCTCTAGTACAAAATAAATAAAGAAAATATTTTATTTCATTTATACAAATAGTTATTTTATTATTAAAAATCTAAAATGGCAAGGAAGACATCGTGACTTTGCCTTTGGTGGTTATTGTTTTAGTTTTATATTTATTCAAAACAATAATGAAATGTTATCTTGTGTGTGAAAAGTTTTTCCTTGTTTTGAAAACCAATACACGTTGATTGTCTTATAAAGACAAGGGTTAAAAGAAAGATATACTCTTTCATTTTTAGTTAACCAAACCTAAACGAAGAGAAGAGTGATAGTTTTAAAAACTCTTTCATTTTTTGGTACTGGAAAAAAAAGAAGATAAAAGTTAGAGAAATTTGTTTTCTCTATTTTTAAGAAAGGGTTCTTTAAGTTTATCCATAGCCATATTAAGTGTTGAAAATGGGACGTATTTCTCGGTGTAGAATGTATAGAGACTTCGTATTTTCAAAGTTTCGTATCGATTAATCTTCACTTTCTAGGTATTTATTTTTACCTATATTCTTACTATTAGTATATTTGTTAAACACAAAAGATGCATATAAGATTGCAATTTTTTATTTTCGCTGTGCTTACGATCCTTTAACTATGTCTTAAGAAAGCAATTTTGAGATTATGGAAGTCATAGAAGGAAACTAAGAGGCAAAATTACCACAGTTTAGGTTTTCCAAACTTGAAGAAGATTAAACCATAGTGGAAAAGGATAAGGTCAGAGGCTAGGTGTGAGAAGTCATGCCTAGTTTCTTTACCTTAACAAGTATCCAAATACTAAACAAGGAATGAACTAGAGTGGAAATTGGATAGAAGATGCAAGTTACCAAATTAAAACTTAGGAAATTATGAGAGAAGGAAAAGAAAAAATTTTAGTTCGAGAAACCAAACAACTAAAAAAGTTTAGTACCAATGTAAATTGTATATTTACTACAATTTCAGTTCCATTTATGCTTAGAAATAACCTATGAATCCAAGAACATATTGCTTCTATTACTAGAAAAAGAACTTGGTCATAAGTGGTGGATGATTCTTCCCTAAACACCATGCTTAGTTATTTCCTCTACTAAGTAGGAGAAGGGACAAATGTACTGTCCCCACTTATAGAAGTTCTTCAAGTTGGAGCCATAATATGGATGAGCACTTTAGTAGGACATTTTATTAATAACAGATCTCCATTTCCTCCTATAAAATCTTAGGCAGAAGAAGAATGGAGCAAGTTAGGATTGGACAAAGGTCCTAATTAATCAAGAGGATTTATCCTTATTTAGAATCACAAGTGAATTTTAAACCCTCAAAGTAATAGAAAATGGGCCTTAACATTTTAACATAAAGCTTATCCTTATCCTTCTATATAAATGGAAATTGGGTATAGATCTAGATAAAACCAAACTAGAAGTGGTTCTTATATAAGTACATTTCCACAAAATACCTTTAGAATACTGGAGTAAGTTAGGACTAAGCTACATGGAAGTTCCGTAAGAAAGCCTTTTCATTTAGATGAAAAGATTACTACACTAAGTAGTATATATTATGTTAAGATTTGCATTGAACAAAAATATGTAAGGAATTAAATGAAACACTTAAGTTAAAGAGTCTAAATGCATCTATCACTCAAAAGGAGATTGAAATTTTAGTCACATATTAATGGGAGCCTTCTAAACCAAAAGTGAAATATGCTTTAAGGCCAACTGGAAAGCTATTTTTGAAGGGGGTTATAAGAAATTAATGGATAATGATAATCTTGAGGAGCTAAAGAAGACTAAAAAGGCCTTCTAATGATGTCAAGAGCTTATGAGAGAACAAATAAATGAATATTAGATTATAAGGGAGAACAACTCAAAGAACTCTTCTCTTGAAATACAGGAAGAAGTTGTTGAACTAAGAGTGTAATATTCCATTATCCCATATTGGGGGCTAGGACCCTAGAAAAGAGTATATGAGAGTTTAAAGAGAAAATTAAAAATGCATTTCATGCTCATGCATAATTGAATATACACATGCGCGTGAATAATTAGTGTTGGCACATTAAAATAACTATACATACATTTATTGACATTTTTCGGATAAAATTGATTTATAAATACGATTAAAATGTGAATCGTAGATTATTTGTATTGAAAATTTACTTGGTGATAATAATTATCATTTTGGAATTTTTGATAAATTTTAGGAAATTTTCAAAAATTTGGGGTGTTTTAGCCTAGGAAATATATGGAAATAAATGATAAATTGATCAATTATAGTGTAACATGTGGCATCATATATATATATATATATATGACAAATGGCTTACATGCAATGGTGACATGTGGAGAGGTATTATGCCTACACGTGGTCTTGTTTATGATACAAAAAAATTATTGTAACTTTCGTGTATGTTCTTCACCGAATTGTTGTTCTTCATCAAAATCACCAAACTCTTTCTTTGTTCATCCAACACTCAAACAATTGATTGTTTATGGTTTGATTGTTTATGGTTATATATTTGGCTTCATCAAAGTAAACTTTATTCTTGTTTTTTGTTCATCCACCAAAATTACTGTTGGAAATTTTGTTGAATCCAGTAAGTTATGTTTTAAGCTTTATAATATCGTGATGAGTTTTTGATGATGTTCTAATGTTTAGAAATTGATACATGCATGAGTGGGATAGGATTTTGGTGATAATTAGTGAAATAGAAATTAGGTAGAAAGTGTGATTCTACAGAAGATAAAAATGTAAAAAAAGAATGAAAAAGTGTAAAAAATTTGAACTGAAATGGAGTTGCGTGAATAGTGATATTGTTTTTAATAGTTGTTAGTAACCTGGGATTTTAATATGCTTATATTGAGTTAGAGTTGAAATGGAAGTAGAAAAGATGATTTATATAGGGTGAATAATCTTTTTTTTTTCATACTAAATTTTTATTAACTAAATTTACCAGTTTTTTTCATATTCAAATATATATATTTTGAATAATTCTATCATAATTTTTTTTCTTATTATACATTTAATAATTTAAATATTAATAATCTTATCACAAATTTTTAAAAGATAGAGTATTTATTTATTTTAAACTTATTTTGTTTGAGTTTTTAAATTTACTTTATATATTTTATATATTTATAACAAACTAATTACACTGTACATTTCCTTAATTTTTAAAATTTTCATCATAACTTTTGCCGACTAATTTTACTTTTTCAGTTATGCTATTTTAACATATATATTTTTAATATAACAAATTAAAATCTTTTAAATAAAATATATATTACAAATTTTAAATATTTATAATTTGATTACAAAATTTTAAATTACTCATATTTATTTATATGTTAAAATTATATAATAATATGTAAAATTAAATAAAAAGGGTATTATTACTGCACATTTGCGCAGTATGTGTCTGCTAGTTCAATTCAATGCACAAAAAACCAACACTCTAGTGTTTGCTTTTCTTCCTCCATGATTAATATCTAAATGCGATGGCCAGTCACCAAATCAAAGCTGCTGCGAGCAACAACACGCGCACCAGCAGTCGGCTACACGAGAGCAGTCGAGCAGAGTTGCCTATCTCTTCTTGAAGCCTGCAACAAGTTCTCTAAGCTCACTCAACTCCACTCCCGTATCATTAAGTCTGGCCTGCAAAACAATCGTCTTGTTCTCACCAAGTTCGCAGCCACAGCCTCTGCTGTCTGCGCCATTGACTACGCTTCCAATTTCATATTCTCACCTGAATCGGACCCATATCTCTATGATGTGTTTCTCTTCAACACCGTCATCAGAGCTTATGCACAAACTAGTGATTTAAAATCTAAAGCTTTGTGTAACTACAATCTTATGCTACGATGTAGCGTTTTGCCTAATAAATACACGTATCCGTTTGTTCTTAAGGCTTGTGCGGGTATTGGGGACTTGCGATTGGGCAAGTCTATTCATGGGTCGGTGCTGAAGTTGGGATTTCACGACGATTTATATGTTCAAAATACGATGGTACATATGTACTGGGGGAATAGTGATGGGGTTGAGCTCGCCCGGAAGGTGTTTGATGAAATGCCCAAATTTGATTCTGTTTCGTGGACTGCAATGATTAGTGGGTACGCGCGTTTGGGGATGTCTCACGATGCAATTGGCTTGTTTAGGGAAATGCAGATTGCTGGCGTTTGTGCTGATGAGATCACAATGGTTTCGGTTCTCTCTGCCTGTACCGATCTGGGTGCTCTTGAGCTAGGAAAGTGGGTAGAGTTCTACATTGGAAAACAAAGGATTCAAAAGAAAGTTGAGCTTTGGAACGCTCTCATTGATATGTATGCCAAGTGTGGCGATATTGATAAAGCTATTGAATTGTTTAGGAGCATGAATGAGAGAAGCATTGTATCGTGGACTTCAGTCATTGTTGGTTTAGCAATGCATGGTCGTGGCATAGAGGCGGTTGCCTTGTTTGAAGAGATGGTAGGAAGTGGGGTGGTCCCTGATGATGTTGTATTTATTGGATTGCTCTCCGCATGTAGCCATTCTGGCTTGGTTGAGAAAGGGAAACAATATTTTGATTCTATGAGAACTTTTGGCCTTGTACCCAAGATAGAACACTGTGGATGCATGGTTGACCTGTTGTGCAGAGCCGGACTTGTTAAAGAGGCATTCGAGTTTATTCAGGACATGCCAATTGACCCTAATCCAGTTGTTTGGCGTACCTTGGTAAATGCTTGTTGTACACAGGGATTAATGAAACTTGGAGAGAAAATAAGTAGACAGCTCATTAAAAATCAGCCCTTGCATGAGTCAAACTATGTACTTCTTTCTAATATATACGCGAAAATGTTGAATTGGGGAAAGAAAACCAATGTTAGAGAGGTCATGGACAAGAAGGGGATGAGAAAGATTCCTGGTAGCACCATGATTGAACTAGACAGTCAAATTTATGAATTTGTAGCTGGTGATAGATCACATGAGCAATGCGAAGAAATGTATCAGATGGTGGAGGAGATGGGAAAGAAAATCAAGAATGCTGGCTATCTTCCAGCTACATCAGAAGTGATGCTTGATATTAATGATGAAGATAAGGAAGATGCTTTAAACCGTCATAGCGAGAAATTGGCGATTGCCTTTGCCCTTTTAAATACCCCACCTGAAACTCCTATTCGAATTGTAAAAAATTTGCGCGTTTGCAAGGATTGTCATGCTGCCATCAAGTTAATCTCCAAGGTTTACAACCGAGAAATAGTAATGAGAGATCGAAACCGATTTCACCTTTTCAAGGATGGGTTTTGTTCGTGCAGAGATTTCTGGTGACCAACTAAGTATGTTTTCATGATTCATAATGTTTATATGAATTCCCATGGCAATTATAGGGCCAGACACTTGCAATGAAATTTGGGCTGATGGATGGTGCCGAAATTAGATGTAATCTCAGATTTTGACTCTTTTCTTGAGGCTTTACCAGATTAATCTTTTGGTTCTGGTATTTCAAGATAATTGCTTAGTGTATCAATTGGTGGTAGAATGTAAAAGAGATGGACTTTTAGGAGACAGTTTGAGTTCTCATGATCTATAGCTTTCAAGGAGAGGAATACCATATTTTAATGTATTGAAAGAGTATATTTTTCAACTTGATCATTTCAGTAAGGGGCCAAGTGATCACTGATTTCCTTAAGGTTCAAAAAATTATTATTTGATAAATAATAGGATTTCATTCATCTGACCCACAATGCATCTTTGTCCTTAATTAGTCTATAAACCCATTTTGCTATTGACTTTAGCTCCATATGAGTTATTCAAATCTCCAGTTTACAGATTAGAAGGTCAAGATTTCCAGCTCTTTGATTAATCTCTTGTGGAAGATTTGATGAGCTCCCCAGTGAGTTTGGAGATTTAAGAGTACATATTTAACCAACTGTGTTCTTCCTACTAATGACAAGTATTTATTTTGCCAGGCTGTGATTTTCATCTTGATTGACTCCAGCAGGTGAGAACATTCAATAAACTTGGGTTTTCTTTTGGCGAATATAGGGAGTCTAAGGTAAGTAAAAGGAAGTTCTTAGATCTCTGTAACTAAAATATCTTGTAAAAGTTACACGTTGGAAACTTCAACTGAAACTGTTAGCATGCTCTTCACTAGGTAGACGTGTAAACCTAACATTTCAGAGAACAATTTGCTAGAATTCATTAAGAATTTAAAATAGTTAGGTTCATCCCCACATAGAAGTAATAAGTCTTAAGAATAAGCTAAGATACAGATTTTCAACTTATTGCATTTATGGTGGAACTTGAACTTGCACATGTTGGAGATGTTGTAGCTGATGAATGATGATTCTAATGAGTAATTCAATTGCAAGGATGAATAGGTAAGGGGACCTTATTCCCCTTGCACCATACAGTGGTGGGTTTCCTATTAATTAAAGCACAATAAAAGGTAGTAGTGATGCAAACTTTAATCCAAGAGATGAGTTGTGTGGGGAATTGAAATGCATGTAGGTAGTTTAGAATGAATTGCTGGTTAATTGTATTAAAGGCCTTATAAAGGTCTATTTTAAGGGAGCAACTCCTTGTGGTGGATTTGTTCATGTAGTATTTGAGGAGCTCTTGTGCCAACAGAATATTGTCACCTATGGTTTCCTTAACATGAATTAATCAGTGGAGAGAGGGCCTGCTTTAGTCTTTGAGCAATTATCTTGGTTATGTCTTGTATGCCAAGCTACAACTGGAGATTAAACGATAATCCTGCAAATAGGTAGGATTGTGTTCCTTGTGGATAAGGGTTAGATATGTTTTGTTCAATTCCTTTATAAGACTACTAGTTTTAAAGAATTCTAGGACACATTCCACCACTAAATGCCCTATCAACTCCCATTTTTTTTAATAAAAAAATTTATTAAAATCATTAGAACCATGGGCCTTATCTAGTTTGAAATTGAATATCACTTCTATGATTTCATTAGGAGATATAAGTTTGGTCAGAAGGCTTTGCACCTGTAGGTCAAGTCTAGAATCTATAAAGATTTTTAGAGCTTGGACTGAGCATTTGCATTGAGATCTGGGACCCAATAATTGGCTATAATAACTGTGAGCAATCACTTTTAGTTTAATTTGGTCATTGTAGAGGTTTCCTTCAACATTCCATCATGGAATTGATCCTTTTAATGTTTTTGTGAGCATCCAAAGTTTTGAAAAAGAATCTTGAGCATGTATCCCCCTCTTTGAGCCAATTCATTACAGATTTCTACTTTAGAAGGGAATTATAGCATAATAGTTTTTGAGTATAGGTGTGTAGGATCATTTTTTTAATTCTTATTAACCTCCCATCATGAGGGTTATTGTATAGTTACATTTAATAATAATTGAGAGTTTCTTTATTGGAATTGACCTAGGCTTCCGTATTGGAATGGGCATTCCTTTTGAGGGCTTTAATTTCATTTTCACAACTTTCAACTTGGAAACTAGCTGAAATGTTTTGCAACCAAGAGCTAGTATATTCATTCCTCTCTTAACAGCTTCCTGGAATCCATTAGCCTGCATAAAAATTTTTAAAATTTAAAGGCAATTTTAAGTGTATATGAGTTGTACACACACTTGAATCTAATTGTAGAATGGTCAGAGCACATAGGGGGTCCAAATTGTGCAAATCTGGTGGGGAGTTTGATTAACCATTCATTTTCTACTAATGCCCTATCTAAATTTTTCCCTATGAAACAATTCCCATTTTGCTTGTTGGATCATTGAAGAATTGGCCAATATAGTTTAGGTAAGTGATCTCAAGTTAATTTGTGACTACATTTAGTTTATTACATGGTGTTTGTTGTTAGCTCTTTTTCCTCTAAGCCTTATTTGAACTGCGCATACAGTTAAGATCTCCAGTTGGCAACTAGGGAGATTGGATTGTAAGTAGTCTACCTCTTCAGATCTTTCCAAGGTGAGGTTATATGCAAACTTAGATTAGTAACATATATGATAGAGATAACAAGAGGAAAAGGAAAGATATTGATTTAACAGTGTAGATGCATGAATTGATTTGAACTAAATAGTTCAGTTGTCCTCAATAAATTAAGATTGTATCATATCGCTACTCTACCATTGATGTGGTGAGTGTGATTTGACATGAAGCTCTAAGAAGAGTCTTAAGAAATTGAGCTACTTATTTAACTTACCAACCTTTTTTTTGGTCTCAAGAAGACAACATCTTTATCTTCCTAGTTTTTCTGAGAACTATTAACTTCTCCTGTATTCCATACGAATATGGATATGATTAAGAAGGAAGGGCTCCCTTTCTTCTTACGTGTAGCCTTCCTCCCTGATCTAGACTTCGGAGGGTTCATCAGGGTTAAACCGTTTTTTGAAGGACTAGATATAGTTGAAGTAGAAGGTTCCCCATTATGGAAGTTGTTAGAGGTAAAGAGGGATCCTGAGCACTACTTTTCATTGGAGTCATGCAAGTGTCAATTAAGGGCAGGTTTGGGGGATCATCTCTATGAGTTGCTTTATTTGGCTAAGAAGGAAACTCAAAATGATTAAGATCACTAGGGGAAGGAGCAACATCAATTTGAGTTAAGTCAACTGTGATTGGATTTGATTTGAATCAAAAGCATCAATACTATCTTCAAGGGGTATTTCTTGAGACCCCATTAATTATCCGCACGTGTCAGTCTTGAAGATCTTTCATGTAGGCTTCCAGGTTCTACCGTTCTAGACAGCGCAGGTTTCCAGGAGGTGGATAATTGGATGGCATGATATAACAACGTTCCACGTTTTGAAAGCTTTTCGATAATGAGGGAGGACGGGATGTCAAAGTCTCTATTGACTTCTATGCAAAGTTATACATACCCTCTGCGATTATTTAGCAGTTTGGGTGTCCATACATAAAGGACTTCTAATCTTGCGTATGGATAGTGTCTTCGGAAAGGGAGATAGTACACAAGATAGAAAAATTCCTGTCTTCGTGAGAGTTTGCTTCTTATTTTCGCGTATCCGTCTCCTATCTTCGGAAGACAAGGGCACAAATTTATGTCTACTTTAAAAAGGGAAGACAGAGACAAGTCTGTCCCTCTCTCCAGTCACTTTTACTTATGTTTATTATGTTTAGTTATTATGTTTACTATTATGTTTATTAATGTTTAGTTATTATTATTATTATATAATTTGTATTTATTATTATTCAAATTTATTATTATTATTATGACTATTATTATATAATTTGTATTTATTATTACTCAAATTTATTATAATTGTTATTATGATTATATAATTTGTATTTATTATTATTCAAATTTACTATTATTATTATTATTATTATTATATAATTTGTATTTATTATTTCTCAAAATTATTATTATTATTATTATATAATTTGTATTTATTATTATAATATAATTTGTATTTATTATTATTCAAATATATTATTACAATTTATTCAAATTTATTATTATTGTTATTATTATTATTATTATTATTATTATTATTATTATTATTATTATATACTTTGTATTTATTATTATTCAAATTTAATATTACAATTTATTCAAATTTATTATTATTATATAATTTGTATTTATTATTATTATTATTATTATATAATTTGTATTTATTATTATTAAAATTTATTATTACAATCAATTCATAATAAAAGTATCAATGAATTACATATTTCTAATCATATTAAGGACCAGGGACATTTTCGTCATTAACACAATTTTTTCGTTCTGTCCATTGCAACCAAACACTCTGTCTTAGAGACGGATACATTTTTTTTGTTCTGTCTATCACAACCAAACATCCTACTATCTCCAGTTTCTGTTCCGTTCTGTTATGTTCCGTTCTGTCTTTAGCTACTGAAGACAGCAGCCATATGGACAGTAAGAAAACTGGCTCTGAAACCAATAGTTGGATCGAAACAATAAAGCATTTACGATTTGGATAAAATGGTAGATTCCAAAAATTTTTAGAAATCAAAATTGTAGCGGAAGCAATCTAACCATATCAACATGCTTAGCCATATATGGTATGGTATAAGGATAAACATTTGCATAAACAAAAGATGACAATTATTACCGATTCCTTCACTATAGCTTTAACTCCTCATTGTGCTATCCTATCCTCGGAAATATATCCACTCTAAGGTGATGTATCCTCTTCTTATTATTATATCATTGATCAATCCGATCTACCACCTGTTCTCCTTTGACAACTAGGTTAACAAGATCCTTTGGTGGGAAAGGAGAAGAAACACTTGAAGAGATTTTTTCTTAGAAGAATGAAGCCAAAGATGAGACACCTCTCATGCAGTTTTCAGCTATACCATGCAAGAAAGGAGAGAGAGAGAGTGAAAAATGCAAGAACCCCTTCTCACTTCTTCTCAATTTCGGTTTACATTAAAAGAAAGAAGAGATTTGCATCAAACGCATCACATCATTCTTTAATTAATCATATAGAAGCCAATAAATGAGACTCTTCTCATTTGTCTTTAAGATGGCTATATGAAAAGACTATTAACCTAAATGAGAAATATCATTTTCGGTTTTGTGATGAAAGAAGGAAGATGGTCTATCAAATGTTCCTCTTTCTTCTTTAATCTAATGAATGCTAAAAGGTTACATACTATCATTAAAAGAAAACCATTAAACCATTTAATGATAACATCATTGCTCCATTTAATGATGATAAAGCAAGTTAAAACCATATTTAATATAACAAATTAATGCTAAATGTGTTGTTGCACATTTAGCCCAATAAAACTGAAATTCCTCCTCCATTTATCTTTAATTACTTTGTTTTAATTTAATTAATCTAATTAATTAAGTTAAACCAAATTCTAGCCTATTTCTAAATGCTCATTTGGGCTTCTAATTAGCAATTAATTAGTCTAGGTCCATCAAACAACTGGTGCCAATTTAATCAGCAATCTTCATAAACATCTAGAAGTGATGATTTATTTGAGTGACTGTTCCTTGATACATGTTTCAGTTAATACTTCCAACATGTAGACATTGGATTGATACTCTGTAAAATTCCATTCCAATCATATCAAGAGTTATAATGAAACACATATGAGTTCAGCACTCATAAAGATTGTAGTCCATAATAAATGAATGCTTAAGTTGTATGTTTTAAGATAAAGTATCGACCCACTTTATTCTTTAAAACAGATTAAAGTATCGACCCACTTTATTCTTTAAAACATACTTGATTCCAATTCATTTAATAATGAAATTATCGATAGTCAATTACTATCCTGATATAAAACTCATCTTTTCCTTGAAATAAACTCTTTTACTTGTACAAAGAGAAATCGCAACACTACAGTCTAAACCATAACCAAGCGACCAACTTGATTATTCAACTGTGAATCAATTAATTCAGATTCTAATAATATACATGTTTCCCATACATCTC
>JANTPM010000001.1:23963622-23974595 GCA_025434745.1 Erythroxylum divaricatum
GGACTGGACGTAGCCCACGGTTTGGGGTGAACCAGTATAAAATCGCTGTGTCAACTTCTCTCTACCCTATCTCTCTTAAATTTTTCAAAGTTTTGATTAATTCGAATTTACTGAAGTTTCTGTAAAAGATTTTTTTTAAACAAAACAGTTTTGAAAAAGTTTTTCAAAAAGGGGGAATACACAATTCAACCCCCCTTCTCGTGTATTCATTATCGTTCTATAAGCATTGTACTAATGTGTGATTTACTTCATTCTAAGGTAGGTTCTTCATAAATTGTGTATTGAAATTGAATAAACTATCCCCATTGAGTTCTCTCAGCTAAATTTTTGACCTTGTCTTACAATTCTAATCTATCTAAAGTTTCAAAATGAAATATTTTGGAACCATAATTTGCTTATTACGAGGAGAATCAAAGCGGGTACCTTCTTCATTTGAAAAGATCGGGAAAGGTGCTCTATAATCAGTTGCCTTTTTCCTTTTCCCTCGTCCTGAGACTTGGTTTCCTCTCGATGATTGATCGTGCTTTGTTGACTGCTTAATGTGTGGCATACTAGCTTTCTAGGAGGTAGAAGTAGGAAGAGACTGGAGGTTTGGAATTTGGTTAGAGAGAAGTAAAAATGTTTGGAGGTTTTAAACTTAGAGAGATAAAATTAAAATGAAAGTGTGTGAAAAAGTGAAATAAGAAATGAATACATAGGTGAATGACGGGTAATATGGTAAACATTAAAAATGAAATTTGCGTGTCCCCATTTTACCCTGCTACAAGCCATGAACTAATTCTCAATTCTCTTCTTTTATCCTTCTTCATTTTTCCAAAATAACTTCTTAACTCTTTATGACCCTTTTGCCTCTCTTTTGCTTACTTCCTCGATCATCAAGTCTATGTCGAAGTCGTATACCTTTTTTATTTTATTTGTAAACAAAAATAACCTATTTGTAAAATTCAAACTATCTGAAAAAATCAAAGGAAATAGGATGAAATTAACAATCTATGGGTTGCCTCCCATGCAACGCTTCTTTTAACATCAATAGTTTGACATTCTTTCCTTGGGAACTTAGCCGGGATCAATTATGTGCGACTTGCTTTTGTCTTTTTTGTTCAATATTGGTGTTGTAGCCTGTAAGTAGGCTATAAATTGTAAAATAATTAGAAGGATAATAGTGATAACAATATAAAAACTAATTAAGCTCAATAATATCCTTTTTCGAGTGAATTATCAACAAAATAGGGAATAACAAAACTCCCTAAATCTTCTATTGAATTTAACAGTATGTCCTATAAGAAAGTGAGTTGCTCTCTTTGTTCCTTAATCACCTTCATCTCTTCTACTTCTTCTGCGTCAGGAACATAAACTTTCATAGCTTCTTTAAACTCGATCTCTATTGTCATCTATTCTTCGTCTTTTTATATTTTAGAAGATTCAAACACTTTAATTATCCTGAATGAGCTACTATCCTTTGTATTCTTCAATACATCATTCATGTTGGATGTCACTTGGTTATCATTAATCAGAAGGATAAGGTTCTTTTCATGGACATCTACCTAAGATTTATCGATCTTCACACATGGTATATCAAGAACTGGTGAATAATAGGGAGGGTTGACATTTTTTTCTTCATCCTCTTTCTTCATCTCTTTGTCTTCAATAAGGTGGGGTTTAATTTAGTTTTCCATTGGTTCTTCTAGCTCTCCCCCATTCTTAAGTGCGATAGCTTCATATTGCACTCTTTGATGTAATTCCATATTACTTAGAGTCTTCCATACTTCTCGTACAAAATTTACAGGAAAGTTGTCTCACTCGAATCATTAGGTTGTGAATAGATAGGCATGATTTTTCGTTACTTGCTTAATTTGCTCTTATAGTCTCTATGATCCTCTTCCATATTTGTGAGCTTATCTAGTGTCTTGTCCAATTTGGAATCCCATTGTTGGACCAATATAAATTTGGGTAGTTCTGCCACCCTGGAGTGTATATGTTTCAATAAGGATCATTACTTCCCCAACTATAATGTGCCTCATTGTCGTTTGCAAAAGTTCTTTGCTCCCCATAATATCTATCTTCTATCTTTGTTCTTTCCATTTCAGATGTCTTATTCTCACTCTAAAGTTGTGTCTCTACTTTACGACCTAAACTTCTTTTTTTAAAAAACAAAAGATAGTGAAAACGCCTTAGACTAAAGAACTAAACTAATCGCCTCTTTGACAACGACACCAAAAACTTGATTAGGTTGTTTAATATGTGAAAATTTTAATTAATTAACCTCGATAATCTACAAGTGCATGGTTCATTCGCTTAGTACCTAAGGCATTGATCCCACGAGGAGGGATAATCTAATCCTAAAATCTAAGACCATAACAATTCGTAAGAATTCAAAATGTAATAGAACTAAAATACCAATTCAATTCAATCTAGATAATTAGTTTAAAAATCAATCATGAAAATATTAATAATTTAGCAATTACAATACAAACTCAAGAATCAACCTAAGAAATTACTAATAGAGAGAAAGGGAATTTTACTTAACGCTAATCTAATTGGTTATCAATTACATGATTATTAGTTCTAGACGATCTTAGATTTGATTACTCTCTCTCAAGTTATAACCATTCACCCTAATTAGATTATAGAAATTGCAATTTCTCAATTAGCAACCTATCCAAAACCCTAATTTGATTTGAAGTTGTCTAAGAAACTATCAAAAACCTATGCAATATCTCTCTTCACTCAATTTATCGATTTGATTTAATTATTGTTCTATTAAATCACCTAACTTTTGTTAGCCCAATTTAATTATTTTTCACTCGATTCACCCTCTCAGTTTATTATCGAATTATGGACATCCAGAATTAAATCACAATAAATCCAAATAACACATAAGGAATCAAATTTCATTAAATCAAAGGTAAAACCCAAAGGTGAGTTTAGAAGCAATATCAACATCCAAAAATCCTATCATCAACTATTATTCCAATTCTATATAATAATAAAACTAAAAATAGTAGGAAATACAAAATTAAATGGATGACAGGAGGTAGCAATGTCAAGAAACTTCTAATCTGGGAAGTATGTCGAGTCAACTTCTCTCTTCTTCTCTCTGCCTTCTTCTTTTTCTCTATTTCTCAATAATTCTCTCTAGGGTTTCTCTAAAAGTGGCTAATGCAAAAAGCTTTATTTGCCTCTTGTCTTATTATTTAAATAGCTTTTGAGTTTTAAGCACCTCTAGAGTTTTTCCAGGGTCCAAAATGTCCAAAAAATCCTCAAAACTTGACATTTTTAAGTGTATGCCCGACCGCCCTATATAGGTCACGATCGTGGGACGTTGTTTTGGCCTAAATGTCTACAAAACTTTTTCATTCTTCGATGCTGACCTTGAAATACTGAAAAACACATCAAGGTACCCAAAAACAAAATATTTAAGCTCAAAGACTTGTATGAACCCATAAAATACTTAAAACATAAATAATTAACAAACTAACACAATTCTAACCTAAACACATACTAAATGATCGAATTAACAATTAAATACATTTCAAACTAAGCCCTAAAATATGATACAATTCACACTTATAAAAAATCTTTCTTTGCACATATGAACCCAAACCCAATCGCCAGGCTAAAAAATGACCTCTTTTCTTCCCTTGTTGGCATTTTGCACATAGTGCTTAGTTTTGTGCTCTATGTTTTCACACTCTTTGGCTTATAAATTTTTTAAAATTCAATTTTCTTAGCCCCATCTATATTTAAGAAATCAGAAACAGGTAATAGAAACAAGTTCAAATGGGTTAGTAGATTAAAACCATAAACAACTTCAAACAGAGAATAGTTGGTAGTAGTGTGAATTGTACGATTATAAGCAAATTCAGGTATAGGTAAACAAGAATCCCAACTTTTCAAATTCCATTTGATTATAGCACGAAATAAGGTGCCAAGCTCCTTATTTGCAACTTTAGTTTGACCATTAGTTTGGGCATGTGTGATAGTTATGCATTAGTATATGTTTTTCTAAGTATTTGGTATGTGTTTCTTGCATGATAGGTTAGTATTATTGTATTTTAGGACTTGTTTTGTTTGTTTTTGATTAGTTTGATCTTCATGGTTGTTATTTTGTGTTTGATATTGGTTTAGGGTAGGAATTGATCATTTTGGTGTAGGAATGGAAGGTAGACACCTTTGTGATTAAGCTAGGAACCAAGAAAAGAGACGAGAAGTGGAGTTGTTGAAAAAATAAGAACCCACGATCATGGAAAAGGGCATGTTTTCCACAATTATGGAAAATCTATTGAAAAAGTTGGTGTCAAGATAAACCACGATCATGGGAAGCACAAGTATAATTCCCACGATTGTGGGAACTAGAAATCGAAGGGACATGCAGGTTTCTTGTATTTTTTAAGGCTTTCATGAATTTATAAGGAAAAGAATCTCAAGAGCTATCAGAGAGTGGAAAAACTTGCTTTTTGGAGCTAAAAAACAGAGCTAGAGCTTAGGTGGAGATTCAAGGTTTCACTTTTGATTGGGCAAAAAGCACCTTATCATCCAAATTTTCTAAATTTGGGCAAAAAATTGGAGGAACTGCCAAAGCACCTTATCATCCAAATTTTCTAAATTTGGGCAAAAAATCGGAGGAACTGCCCCATCTAGTTTTATTTCAATTTCTTTATCTTCTAAAATGTTTATTATGGATTATTTGATTTTTGGGGATGTTATGGATATTATGATTGGCTAAAAAATATTTAGGGTTTATTGTTTGAACTATTTGTGAACCTTTGGTTATCGATTTAATGATATTCATGTTTGTGTTATTTATTGTGTTTAAACCTTGTAATAAATTGAGAAAGTGAGCTTGGTAATCTGTGTTAATTGTACAACGATAGTTGACGATTAATAGACCCATAAATAACAAGTTAGTAATTTATTAGGAAGAGAATTTCAATAGATCAATACACTGCTTGGAGAATAGCTTCACACCTAATTAAATGCTTTAGAAAGGTTTCGCACATTGAGAGATCCCAAAGTTAATTCTAATTGATTTAATTAGTGACATTTAGTTACATATTAAGAGAGGGTAGCTAGAATTTTAGGAAATCTTAGGCCAATAATAAATTGAATCAATTAATCAAAGAGGAGCAAATAGGAATAATGAAAAGTCTTAATGTGTAATCTTGATTTTTCTCCAAGTCTTAGTTTACGATTTTGGTTTGGGTTGCATTATTTCTTGTTACTTTTAGTTTGTCTTTATTTTATTTATTTTTTAAATTTAAGTGAGATGATTTCTTAAATGAAGAACAACCTGAATTAAATGGTGCCTAAGGACAATCCTAGTGGGATTGATATCTGCTTCCAACAATAAGTACGATCCATATATTTATAATTTTGACAGTGAAACTAGTAGTGTGTTTTGCATTCAACAAGTTTTTTGGTGCCCTTGTCAGGGACTGTTTGTTTAGCATCTTTTTTAGTTTAGTTACTTTGATTTAAGAGTTTTTACTTTGATTTAAGAGTTTTTGATATTTTTCCCTATTTCTTTTCAAGTGCATGAACACAAGTAACATGCAAAGGACTACTGATTTCTCGATGAAGAGTTATTAGATATCATAAGGCATGAATGATAGTTGAGAAGAGCGAAGCACCAAGACATTATACAAAGACATATAGTGGAAGAAGGATGATAAGTAAGGGCTGAAAGGACACTGATGGACTTTATGAGGCCAAGATTTAGTCCTCAAGGAGTTGCGAGGCTAGCAATTCAAGCTAAAAATTTTGAGATCAATTTGACACTCCTCAACATTCTTTAGGGTAGTGTGCAGTTTTATGGGTTATCCAAAGAAAATCCTAATGCCAATCTCGTAAATTTTTTAGAGATATGCGACACTTTTTTATTTAATGAGATGCCAGACGATGCTGTAAGGTTGAGACTATTTTATTTCACTTTGAAAGATTGGGTGAAGGCATGGTATAATTCACTCAACTCAGGGCAGATTAATACTTGGGAATAGCTAGCCTAGGCATTTCTCGATAAATACTTCCTATTGACCAAGACGATAAGGATCATTAAGGAAATCACAATTTTTCAAAAAAGCGATGGGGAGTCTTTATGTGAAGCTTAGGAGAGGTTTAAAGAACTTGAAGTTTTCCTCACCATAACCTTTCAAGGGAGTTCCTCATGCAAACATTCTATAATGGTGTAAATCAGAGCACAAGAGGGACCATAGATACAAATACAGGAGGATCTTTGATGAGGAAAACAATTGATGGAACTCATAATCTTTCAGAAGAGTTAGCGAACAACAGTTGCATGTGGTTAAGTGAGAGGAGTAGGTAAGGGCAGAAGAAACAAAAAGGTATAATCCCAATTGACTCTGTTACCCCTTTGCAGGCACAAATCATAGCCCTCACTAAGCAGTTGAGCAATATACAAGGAGCATCTTCATCTACAGCCAAAGCTATGCAATCACAGTGTGAGTTATGCAGTTAGGACAACCATTGCACAACAGAATGTTTCTTGTTGGGAGCTAGTAGCACTGAACAAGTAAGTCACTTGGTCCAACCACAATGAGGTAATAATCTATACTCGAATACTTATAATTTAGGAAGGAAAAACTACCCCAAAATTTTCTTGGAATATTAACAATATAGGTGGCTAAGTAAGGCAACAAGGACCTCTGGGATTTCAGTAGGACATACTTAGATCTTTAGAGAACAAAATTGACAATTTGATGGATGTTTTGAGGGACAAACTAGCAAATCAAGAAGAGAACCAAAAGAGGATGTTTTTCAGCTAGAAGGAAAGTCAAAAGAGGATGGAGGAAAAGTTTGATTAGATAGTGAAGAACCATACCTCATCCATCCACAATTTGGAGGTACAGGTAGGTCAACTTACTAATGCCATGTCTTCTAAAAGTGTAGGTAGCTTACTAAGTAATATCGAGGCTAACCCAAGGGAACAATTAAAGGCTATCACACTTTAAAGTGGCAAGTAGATGGAGGAACCAAGTGTGAAAAGGATTGTTAAGAAAAAGGAAAAGGTAAGGAGATTCGAGAAGAGAAAGAAGAAGAAAGGTCTTAGGTGCCACCACCACCATACAGGCCCAAACTTCCATATCCACAAATGGTGAGAAAACATTAAGGGGACAATCAATTTTACAAGTTTTTAGAGAAATTGAAGTAGCTTCAGATCAACTTGTCATTGGTGGAAGCTTTAGAGTGCATGCCCAAGTATGCAAAGTTTTTTAAGGACATACCAACACACAAACGTACTTAAGAGGACAATTAGATGGTCACTTTGATAGAGAATTGTAGTTCGATCATATCAAGCATGATACCTTCAAAACTACAAAATCTAGGGAGTTTTACGATTTCATGTGCTGTTGGTGATTTTGAATTTTCTAAATGCTTATGTGATTTAGGTGTAAGCATTAACTTGATGCCTTTGTCTGGATTTAGGAAATTGGGACTAGGAGAGGTTAAGCCAACATTTATGCTAATTCAACTTGCAGATGAATCCATCAAGAGACCATATAGGGTTATAGAAGATGTATTAGTAAAAGTAGATAAATTTATCATTCTTATTGATTTTGTGGTATTGGATTTTGAATCTAATAAAAATTGTCCATTGAATTTGGGTAGGCCATTTATGAAAACTGGTAGGGCATTAGTTGATGTGCATGAGCAAAAACTTGTTTTGAGGATTGGCGATGAACAAGTTAAGTTTAATATGTCTAAATCTTTGAAGAAATCGAGGGATGGGAACTATGTATGAAAATCAATGTTGTGGATGAATGTGTGAAGAAGGTTGAAGAGAAAGTTATTGAAGTTACTGAAGTGCTCAGGGATGAGAGTGTGAGAGAAGAGTATTTCTATGAGCAAGTCGAGTTAGAGAAATTGGAGAGAACAGATACACCTACACCACCTTCTTTCATTAAGCCCCCCACGTTACAGCTTCAACCCTTACCTTCTCATTTGAGATATCTTTTTAGGTGAAAACCATACCCCACCTATCATTATCTCGAACCAGTTAGATTAGAACCAATTGGAAACCCTAAAGAGAGAGAAAAAGAAAAGAGAGAGAGAAGAAGAAGAGGAAGAATAAGTGGATCCTGATGCCTCTATTCCCCAGATCAGCTGGTATCCCGATGTCACTACTTTCTTGATTTGCACAAACTAAGTTTCATTTTCTCTTCATTTCATTTTTCATTTAAATGTATAAACTTGAGATGGATTGTATGGAAATGGATTTCAAGTTGTTAATAATGTCCTAAACTCTCCTTCGAGATTTTACTTTAAGTTAATGTTGATTTAGTTATTTTTATGTTTATTGGTTTGAGTGTTATGATTGATTAATGTATTTGTATGCTTCGATAGAAAACTGAAAGGGTGAATCAGATAAAAATGATTAGATCAAATTAATGATAGTTAGGCTATCTAATTGACCACTTAATCAATCTAGTTGGTAATTTCATGGAGAGAGATCCTGTGCAAGACTCGATTGTTTATTAGAGAGCTTTATAACTAATTAGAAGTGTGGGTAATTTTTAAATTGAGAGATTGCAAGTTTCATAATTCGATTAGGGTTTACAATGTTTAGTGGTTATAACTCGAGAGAGAGAAATCAACCCTATGACCATCTAGAACCGACATCCTGTAAACACATAAATGGTTATATTATCATTAATGATAGGCAAAATACCCTCTCTCTTAACTTGATTAACCATCTTAATGGATTTCCATGGTGACCTAAGTGACTGCTCAGCTTAATTATGTCTTGTTGAATTTTCCACTTTACAATTCTTGAATCAATTTCCAATATTTACTTTCCGTGTTCACTTATATAGAGTTTATTTCTTTTTATTCTTTTGTTTGAGCCTTAGATGACTTAAGATTAGGCTAGTACTCTCCCCATGAGATTAACCCCTTCAATACTATAAATTACAACCCTTTCATTTTCGAATTATTAATGGTTTTATAAATTGTAAAGCTTGCTGAACAATAATCCTTTAAAAGCTTAAACATATCCTTGCATTTCATATAAAAACCTTTATATACACGCATTCTTTACAAAAAATATACATCCAAAACATATTAAATGAATATGTAATAGTTACAAAAATATTTACAAGGAAAAAATGCCTACATAGCAATAAATGACGAAAATGATTACTCGTGAGGTGGAGTTCCTACTGTTGAAGCCCCAGAGTGTGCACCTAGGTGGTTTCATTTAAAAACAAAAAGTTGAGTGTGATGTAAATGAGCTCAATAAGTGTTATATTTTCTGTTCAAATCATATTTAACAATTTAAACCTCCCTAAAACAAAATTCATCTCAATTCGTATAATTCAATACTAATATGAAACATATATGCTTTCAGAAACCAAGTTTCTCCAAATGCTTTTCAAATAAATAGTGGCAGCATTAATAATATCATGAATTTTCTTACACATCAAAACCTACCAATAAGTTCTTTTCTATATGGTACCCTTGGGCATAAAGTCACAGGGTTGGTTCTGCATCGCTTACCCACGAATAGTTAACCACTAGTTACATAACTAATTCTACATTGCTTACCCATACTAGGTTAACCACTATGCATCAATAGTTACAGAGTTAGCTCTGCATCGCTTACCTGTAACTGGTCACTCACTAGTTACGGAGTTAGCTCTACATCGTTTAACTGCACTAAGTTAACTGCTATATACCGGTAGTTACAAAGTTGGTTCTACATCGCTTGCCTATAATTTGATAACCACTAGCTACGAAGCTGGTTCTACATTGCTTACCTGTACTAGGTTTATTGTTATACATAAATATAATAACAAGTATAAAACCTATCGGTATATCATAGGCTAAAAAACATTTCCTTTTTATCAACCAATAACATTTTCTCAATATAAACGTAAATCATATAAGATTTAAACTTCAAAATTCAATTCATATATTGCTAAAAAATAACTTATACTAGGGATATTCACTTGCAATGCATCATTTACATAAAACTTTATAATAGAATAAAATTGTTTTCATAAAAAATTAATTTAAAATACACTCATCATTTTGTAAATTATAGTCAAGCACACTCTCACATTCTGTGCCTCTCCTTTATCTACACAAAGCGCATTTTCCTTAGGCATTCATTTCCAAATTAGGAAATAAGGCAATTAAAACTATATATTTGATTTTAACGAATTTGAGATTAGTGTTTAAGTGGGTCACATGTATGCTAATGTTTTCACCATGGTACGATCATTCAAGATGAGTCATAATCATATATGGGTGGAATTCCTTGAATTCCCTTATTTCACGATCGTGACTCTAGGGTCACGATCAAAATTTTTTGTCATGACCATGATTATTATGTCACCATCATAACCCCTGCTCAAAATTCATAGCTCCATTGTTTCAAAATTTTTATATAGAAAATATTCAAATTAGATTTCAAGGTTGTAACGCCCGAATATATACCCTAAAAGTATTATAACTTATCTAGGGTGTATTAAGAAGTGACCATATGACACGACGCCACTTTTTGGGCCGTGTTAGCACTAGGGAATGGGTAGGCCTAATGCCATCAAAACCCGTAGTAAGCCGAACCTTTCTATATTTTACTGAAAATCCAGCATGACCTACTAGTTTTTCGGATTAATCCTTATCCTACTTAATAGATTGTAAGAAGTATGGATCCAACTCTGCAATTCTCATATACATTAACTACTTATCATCAACTGACATCATTCTCAACAACATAACAAATCCATACATGTTTCATGTACATATGATTATGACAAACCATGGAGCAGCTAAAAACATCTGCACTAAACATCATGCCAAAAACATTACTTGTCTGCTTATCCAAGCAAGTCTCAAAAAGACTTGGATTTCTCTCTTGTCCGATCTGCTAATCTTCTGAAATGATGATAGTGAGGTGTGAGTCTACAACGCGACTCAGTGAGATATAAACATACTACCATGCTTGTGAGGCT
>JANTPM010000001.1:24011633-24030867 GCA_025434745.1 Erythroxylum divaricatum
AGACATACATATATATATGTATATATATATATATAGAGAGAGAGAGAGAGAGAGCATTCTAGTATAGTGCCACAACATAGCAACAACAACATTCCACCTTGTAGTCATACACAAAAATAACATTATGCCTCAAGCAACAATGAAGCTATTAGTATAGGATTGTGATTTTTTATGCCTTTAATTATAAATATGATCTCATATATTTTTTATAGTTCAAGTTTTTTAATTACATATATACTTAAATAGCTTCCAATGCTACTACTAGAAAAAAGAGGTAAAGGTAAAATTAGAGGTTGTGAATTGCAACCAATGAATGTTGCAATGAATTGCAAGTTATCAACACATATGGATGCTTAGTAAGGTCATCTTGTAGACAAGGTCCAATCTACAAAATTGACAAGTGAGTTAGAAATTATTGCAATAACATAATTACCTTATCTAAAGCATGTTGAGGACATGAAGGAAAACAATTTTCTAAAAAATACATCAAAATTTTTTTAGTAATTATTCAAAATCTTTAACATTATGCAATGTTGTTTCGATGGATTTGAGATCAATTACATTTTTCCTTAATGACCACCGTTGAAATTAAATGTTGTGGATATTGAGAACTAAAGTGTTTCAAATTGTGTTACTTTGTTCTTGAAGAAAACGACTAGGGATCATCATTTCAAGCTACATAAATATTATGAGTCTTTTGCTTTTGATGAGGAGGCATAAAGTCATGTACAAAAAAAATTGCCAAAATAAAATTGGAATAGTTTATGTAATTATTTTCCTAACCAAAAATTTAAGGATTAATTTTTTCTTTTGTTTGCTTGCATTAATCCTGTAAATCAATTAATAGTTAAACTAATTTTTCCTTTGGTTTAGGAAAATTGTGAGAAGGTAAGGGTGACCAAATAAAAAGTATAAACACCTCATAATTACGGGTTTAGACCATTTGCATTTGTTTAAAATGAATATGTAAGATCTATGTTTGCAAATTGAACTTCAATAAATAAGCATTTAGTTACTTTTGCCTTGAGTGAGAGTGAACTAGATGGACAAGATTGTGAAAGGATAATACTATATAAACTCACTCACTATAAGGAAAACGAAGGGTACGTTGTGATAGTTATAGTATATATTATGTTTTGTTAGGTATTTTAGTGTGTTTATAGGTGTTAAGTAGAAGATTATTGCATGTTTAGGCTTAGAATTATAATAATGTGATTGTTTGTTTATGTTTTTAATTGTTATGTGTTTTAGGGCTTGATGTTGGAACTTAATCTTGTGTTCTTGAGATATTTTGATGTGTTTGTTAGTGAATGGAATTAGATATATGAAGATTGAAGGAAGTTGAAGCACGCTTGGGCTAAAAGGCAAGTTCATGATTGTTGCAGAAGAAAATTTGCTAGTTTCATGACCTTGACACCCCATTCAATGATCGTGATAAAAGAGAATTTGGCAATGTCATGATCATGACACCCCTTGTGATGGTTATATTTCTTTCCTTTTGTTATATTCATTAAACTTGATGTGTAAACTGGATTGGAAGATGTTATAGACATTGATGATGTTTTAATTTCATATTAGGATATGTTCTTAGCTTATTTTGTGACTTGATCATTTTTTATTTTAATGCAATGTTTTGGGTGTTGTGATATTTGTGTTTGTTTTTACTTTGATAATAAATCAAAAGAGTAAGTCGATAGTTATCTGATTATGTTGGGAAATGAGAGTTAAAGATCTAATAATTCACACAAATATCAAATTGATAATCATACAAAGAGAGATCTTGTGTGAGAACCAGATTATCTGATAGATTGCTTAAGAACTAGTTAAAAATATTAGGCTATTTTTGTGAATCAAGAGAATGCAAATATGGAATTTTGGAAACAATTAGGGATAATTAATTTGTTTTAAATGATTAGGTACTGAGACAGAATAATCAAACCTTTCAAAAATCTAGGATCGACACTAATTTGAATAAAAAATGGTTAAGGAAGCAAAATGACAATAGAACGAATCCTATACTTTCATACTTGATCATCCTTGTTTTATTATGATCGCACAATTGTTAAGTGGTTTAGTGTTCAATTTTTTCTGATTCTTTAATTTCTAAATTTTTCTTTCGCTTAAATCATATTTGACTGCTTAATTTTCTTTTTGTTTTCATTTAAATCACATTTTTTAAACCTTAGATAAAGTTATGTTCATTTAGTTTTAGCTAATTCCTCATAGGATTGATATTTCGATTACTACAAGTTTATGATATATATACTTGCAGATATTGAAGATTTTACATTAGGTAAAACTTGCTCAACACATTGTTGGGAATTCGGAATAGTATCAAATCTCAATTGTAGCGGAATAATTACAAAACTTTTCATGTTTTGATTTCCTAAAACCACGATCACTTTAATTCTATAAAAATATTAACAAATAAATTAAAAGATGAATATTAATTTATACCTCATTCTAAAGCTTAATCTTTTCTTGTCATTTCCCTTGAACTATTTCTGAAACCAATCCATCTCAACCATCATAGCTACACAAGTATTCAACCTCTAATGATATCTACAAAACAGGTTCAAATAACTCTGTAACTCTTACTGAGTGGATTAAGAAAGAAATGCTAGTTCCATAGAACTTAAGCCTATTTATAATAGGTTTTAGATATTTTAGTAATTTAATCAAAATTAAATTCTAATTTCAATTAAAATTTTATTATAATTAAAAATAATTTTAATTAAATACCTATTGTGCCCAAATAAGATCTAATATCTCATATTGATCTCTATTTATTAAATATCTCATATTTGATCATAAAGTTTCTCTAATTTTACAATCAAGTCTAACTTGATAAAATATCTTTGCCCTCTTCAACACATTCTTTATGCTAGACCCATTAGTCCTACAATGAATATAAATCATAATTTTAATTTATAATTAAAATTAAATAAATTAAAACTCCCTTTAATTTGTTTTAAATTCTCCAATTAAATAATCTATAATCATAGATCAAGATTGGCATCTTCCAATTCATCATGACCACCCAAATATTTAAGAATATCAAAGTAGTTTTGACTAATCTTTCTGTGTATGATTTTTTCGTATAATTCAATCTTTTCATTATACAATATTCCGATTAGACATAAAGTATGAAATTAATGTCGACTTTATTTTGAGTGCGATCATATTATTTCTCCTCTTTTAGCTATTGATTCAATTAATAATATTTGTAAACTATTTACAAAACATTACTCTACCTTGGCCAAGGATTTTTATCTCAACATTAATCTAGAACAACGAAACATTTACTTCAGGATGATGAATCCTATCTTAATCAAATAATTACCTCCATACAGTTCATGCTATATCCAATAACTATCGATTAAATGATCCATGATTAAATAAGTCATAAGTAGTATCAAAACATAACAATCCCTATAAAAGATAATATTGGTGACCTCAAGTCAAACGATCACTTATACAATCATCATAATGATAATTCCATAGATAAACAAGTAATATTCCAGATGGATTTTCAAATCAAGTCAATTCAATGAACTAGTTCTCTAATAAACACTCACACATTAGTTTAAGAATCTCCATACTTTAGTCCATGAGACTGAATGCTTCCTTCATAACGTGTGCTAGTTTTTTCATGTTCTACTAATGTCCAGACTTAATAGAATAATGACTGAGAAGATTTAGGGATAATGTACAAACGCAATATGAATCTCACAATTATAATCTCATTTGCAATGTATAATTATCCTAAGGGCTTTATCATATACATCTAAACATTTACAAGATAAAAAATGTCTTTAAATGATTGACACTAAACTACAACCAAACTTATTAGCTGTAGGGCATAAACTAACATGTATGTCATAAGAAGCAAAAAACAATTATATAGGTATAAATTTTAGTTTAATATTTGTGTTCATTTATTAATGTAGTAGTAACATGTTGATTGAATATTGCTTTTCTTATTTTATTTTATAATAAGATGTAAAAATTTTATAGAAGTCTAAATCTGAGGGTAATGAGCTTAGTGCTGATGAGAATTGTGATATAATACTTGGTACTAGTTCAGGTTATGTTAAAGGCCTTAGTTACAACTATAAGTCAAATGTTTCAACCTCTACATATAAGATAATCACTAAATAACATCAAGAGAAAAATAACAAGCTTAAGCCTACATTAAAGTTTGAAGTAATCAAGGGAGAATAAACTCAAGATAAATTAGCAAAATATGATATGTTATTTAAAAGGTTACTTTGCTCAGATTGTGATGGAAATGAGGAAAGTGAAGGATATTCATTCTAAGTCCTATCCTTGTTCTATCACTTCCTATATATACTATAATTTAACTTTAAATTTTTTTTCCTGAATTGCATAATAGATAAAGATGCAACTGATGAGTGATTATGTTGTGACTGGTAAAGTTATGAGTTGTTTTCTTTAATTTGAACCAAATAATTAGTGTATAAATTTTCTCATAATAATTTTGGATAACTTTAGCCAACCTTGTTATTTGTTATAAGTTTATGAACTTGGACAACTCTTTTGACTAATCTTTGACAATATATCCATATAATCTTTTAAGCCATCTCTTTTTCATATGTCTATATTCCATCTTCTTGCCATCTCATTGCTCAAAATAGGTTGAAGAGTGTGTTTTTAAATGTTGATTGTTTCTAACCTCAAACATTTATAGGTTGATTTTCTCATATAGATGAGCATATTCCTTCAGTAAACAGTTCTAACTCAATAGTAGAGATAAAAGTTAAAACTTATATTCTAGTACTAAGTGAAGATAGAAGTTCAACTCGAACTCAATTGAAAACCGAAGTTTGGAATCACTTTAGTAAGATTAGATAGATGACATGATAGAAAAATTATAATGTAAATATTGGCAAAAGATGTTGATTGACAATTCAGAAGGTGGAACATCGCATTTGAAGAGACATATGGATTCGTATAGTAGAAGGAAGATGATATTAGGAGGTCAAACATTTTTGACCCTTATTCTTACGAGAGGGAAGAATGAAATGATCGTAACATCTTATGACAACAACAAATCAAGGTAATTGATGGTTTTATGGTAATTTGAGATCAGCATCCACTATCTATGGTTGATATTAAAAGGCTTAGGATTTTATGTAATTCACTACAACCAACTTTCAAGGTTTCAAGTAGGAATACAGCAAAGAAGGATATCCTGAAGATTTAGGGGGATAAGAAGAAAGAGGTTTTAAGAGCATTGTCGGGTAACAAAAAACAAACTGCCATTACAATAGACACGTGGACAACCGATAGTCAAGAAAAGGATTATTTGGCTTGACAACACATTATATTGATATTGATTGGAAATTATGCAATAAAATTTTAAGGTAATTTATATTATTTGATATTTTTATAATTTACTTTTTCATTGTATTATAAATTTAAGATTGATGATGGTAATATTTGTACATGATAGGTTCATTTATGTGGTAGCACCACATACAAGTGAATGGTTAACAACCATATTAGGAGACTATTTGATGGATTTTAACATCAATAGAAAATTAACCATCACAATCGACAATTTTAACACGAATGATGTTATAACTAAGAAGTTGAAGAATAGGATATTGGTTGGGAGTTTGTTGGTTGCAAGAAGGTTATTCTATATGCATTGTTTTGTGCATATTGTGAACTTAATTGTGAAGGATAAGTTGGAGATGATAAAGGAAGCCATAGATTCTATTTGGAATAGTGTAGTATGTTAGAGTGCTACTCCTAAAAGAGTTTAGAAAATTGAAGTTGTATAAATTCTATACATTCCGAGTACAAAGATGTTGGTTTTAGATTGTCCAACCAGATGAAACTCAACCTTTAAGATGTTATAGTTGGCAATCCAATATTGTGAAGTTTTTTGCATTCCTATAGAAGATCAATAGGGGTTGGCTAGGGAAATGCAAGGTCAGAATTATTTTATAATGTGACTAAATTGTTCTCGGGAACATAATAACCAATTTCCATTATTATTTTAGCACTATATGTGAGATATAGAGTACTTTATTTGATTATATTTTTGACTCGAATAAGATTATTGGAATTACGACGAAGCAGATGATGGAGAAGTTGATTCTTATTGGTCTATGGTCGAACATTTTGACAAAGGAGGTTACTTTTATTTATAATGCATTATATGGTGATCAAGCCCAAGAGCATGTAAATATCATTAAACAACTTTAGTATCAATTGTTTAATGATTTTTAACTAAGAATGGAGAAAATTCATAATTGGGATCATAGTAGTTCAAGTTGTTCAACTATGGGTTCAGTTTCAGGTTCATACTCATATTTTAACCAAAGTTGTTTACTTCCACTTTCAAAATTTATGAAAGAAAAGAGGAGTAGAACTTCGTACAATATGATGAGTTTGATGAATATCTGACAAAAAATTGTTTGCCCGAAGTTGAAAGAGACAATTCAATTTATTATGATGGTGTAACAGTTGTGGAAATAATTTTTCAATCATGTAAGTAATTGCACGAGACTTATTAGCAACTCTATCATCCACCATTGCTCCAAAGTCTATTTTTAGTACTAATGGTCAGGTTATTCCTCCTCATTGTGTTTGACTTCATCCTCATACTATGCAAGCCCTTATGTATACCCAAAGTTGGTTAGATGATGAAGATATTGTTGACAAATTCTTTTCTTTTTGATATATCAATTTCGTCTATTTTTTTAATATCTTACCTAATATTGTTTTTTAAATTTTTCTTTAATATAGTCATAGGTATAAATGCTGAAATGACTAGTTATACTTATCGATCATCCGGTGAATATTATTTTGGACAAATGTTTGAAAATGAAAGTTATTTTTAATTATTAATTAATTAATGAATAATATGTACATACTATTCCTTTAATTTTAATATTACATTACTAAATATAATGTTTATATATAGAGATAAAGTGATGCCAACTATTGACGATCTTGATTACAACAATTAGTTGCTCTCTCAGTATATACCCTCTTTAGTCTGCAATGTCTAGTGTTCAGTCTCTATCAAAATATTATCTTAATTTTTGTAAATTGTGTCACTTTTTGTAAAATGATTTGGATAATCATATATGTACAATTAAGATTACTATAATTAATGAATTTGGTTTTATCCTTTCTCTCTTTTTTTAATTAATTAATTATTTAAAGTAAATTTTGTTATCAGGTTGCTCATAACTTTTTTTTTTCACTCTTAGTAAAAATCTAGAAAAGATGAATAAAAAACAAAATAAAAATAATATAAATGCCAAAATGGAATATGAGGAAATATGAGCTTCTTTTATTTCCTACAATCACATCCTCCTTCATTCATGAATTTGATTTTATCTTATTAGTTTTATCTCTATATGTAAGTTATTATATATTCATTTCATTGTAAAACCTTAATTTTTCTAGTTAATTAAAATTAATAATTGTAATTAATTGAATATATGACTTCGATTATAATATTTTCTTTCATTTCTTACGATGACATCTTCTTTTATTAGTGAATTTGATTTCATCTTATTAACTTTATCACTATATGTAATTTATTATACATTTATTCATTATAAAATCTCAAAATTTTCTAATCAATTGAAATCCATAATTGTAATTAATTAAATATCTCGCTTCAATTGTAATATTATTCTTTCATTTCCTATAATCACATCATCCTTTATTAATGAACTTAATTTCATCTTATTAATTTTATCACTTTATGTAAGTTATTATACATTCATTCATCATAAAATCTTAAATTTTCTAATAAATTGAAATTCATAATTATAATTAATTGAATTTCTCACTTCAATTATAATATTTTTCTTTTATTTTCTATAATCACATCCTTCTTCATTAATGAATTTGATTTCAAGTTACTAATTTTATCACTATATGTAAGTTATTATATATTTATTCATTATAAAATCTTAAAATTTTCTAATCAATTGAAATTCGTAATTATAATTAATTGAATTATATAATTTAATTATAATATTTTTCTTTCATTTCCTAAATCGCATCATCCTTCGTTGATGAATTTAATTTCATCTTGTGTAAGTTATTATATATTCAATCAATATAAAATCTCAACTTTTTGTAAATAATTAAAAATTGAAATTGTAATTAATTAAATTGCTGACTTTAATTATAATACTTTTCTTTCATTTCTTATAATCACTCCTTCATTAATGTACTTAATTTTATCTTATTAATTTTATCAATATATCTAAATTATTACATATTTATTCATTATAAAATTTCAATTTTCTAGTCAATTAAAATTTATAATTATAATTAATTAAATTGCTAACTTCAATTATAATATTTTTCTTTCATTTCTTACAATTACGTCCTCTTTCATTTATGAATTTGATTTCATCACTATAAGTAAGTTTTTATATATTCATATATTATAAAATATCAAAATTTATAATTTTACTAGTCAATTAAATTTTATAACTTTAATTAATCAAATTCATAACTTTAATTTTCATCTTTTTATTTCGTTGCTTATAATTTTATCCTCAATTATTAATTAATTAAAGTCTAAAATTAAATAATTAAAAAAAATATCTGGCCACTTCATCTGATGCGCCTGCCTCCAAAGATTCCCTGTACACAGTCAAAACATAATCGCTTTAAAATTTGAGAGAAAATTTGCAATCCAGTTTCTATGCCCACGACATACTTATTCTGCACCACTATAATAGCAGATAATTACTTATTCAAACAGGACATCAGTTGCTTCCGAACCATTGAAGTACAGATATTACCAAACTGCTTCCTTTTACCTGGTTAGAAATATAGGTACAACTATAAGCGACTCATTGAAGTTTGATATTCCAAACATATGAAAGATGATCAATCCACAGAGTGAATGGGCTTACAGTAAAATGGAAGTACAGAAAAGTTCATCAGTCAGTGAAAAGGCCTTCCAGGTCCGAAAACCTGTATGCATGAAAACATTTCAGGACAAGGATATAATCAATTAAATGTTTTGCATGTGGACATATGAACGGACATCAGATTTTCATTACATTATTCAAGTGTTGATACATGCCAGTAATCAATTAAAGACTGGATGGCAGACTGCTTCAATACCTGTCACAGTCAATGCTAATATCATCAGCTAAAAAGGATGGTCATTAATCGAAAATATAGAGCATTAGTAGCATCTGGCAATTATAAATGAATCATTTATAAAAACAAAATTTTCAAGAAGGAAAAAAAAAAAAAGGAAACCTCACGAACTGACATACAATTGGAATAGTTCCCCAATGATCAATGAACAATCCCCAGAGACACCAGAGAGCCTGCTAAACAAGTTCCTGCATTACATAGTTACATGATCACCAGCAGAGCAAGAACAAATATTGTAGGACATGGATTTTCATACTAACTAAAAATCACTACCTGCTTGAATGTCCTTCATTACTTGATGGGTTACCAAAAATACTTGCTCAGTTTATCAGAAGCATACCCTTTAGGAGCAGTTAGCTGATCTGATTATCAATTGCCCACTATTGCAATCAGCTTTTGAAACAGCTAGGGCTAAAATGTTCAGGCTGACAGCAGCAGAACATGTCCCTTTATTTTCAATTGACCACTCTACCAAGTTCGTTTCCTTTTGTACGACCCTGTTAACATCCTTTCGATGTCAACCTTCTTTCCCAATCTAGCAAAAGAAGAACTGATACAACCAAGAGTATTTTCTGAAGGGATGAAACCTTTCTTTTTCATTTCTATAACTAATACTTTTGCCTCTGTCTGATATATGTTTTTTAATCTTCTGTCCAGCCCCCTTTGTTCAGATAATTTGCACCAGCCACAGATTAGTATGTTGTAAGTGAACGAATTTGGGGATACCCCTATCACTTCCATTGCATTGAAATATTTTCTAGCATTGTCCATGTCTCCCAACTTGGCAAGATCACCAATGAGTACATTATATGTGCTAGTTTTTGGCACAAAGCCTTTGGAAATCATTTCACAATAAAGTTTTTTGGCTTCCTCCTGCTTTCCAATTTTGCAATAACCACAAATCAATGTGTCATAAGTTGAAGCGTCAGGATTCAAGCCATAATCTTTCATCTTAGCATACAATTTTTCTGCCTCTTCATGCAATTTTTCTCCCTCAACATGCAACTTTGCTGATAAGAGACCACGGAAAAGCAGATTGTAAGTTACAATGTTGACAGAAACTCCTTCATACAACATTTGAGAATATATGACCAAAGCCATATTAATGCAACTCCTTTCACAATATCCACGAATGAGGGCATTGTATGTCAATGCATCTGCTGAAATTCCATCTCGGTTCATGTTTTCAACTACTGATCTGGCTTTCTTTGTCATACCTAGCCTGCATAGGACTATGACAAGATTATTATAAACTTCCTTATTCACTCTAAGTCCCATGCCAATGAGTCGCTCATGCATTTTGAAAATTGAGTCAGCCTTTCCACTTCTTGAAGTTGCAGCAAGCAAAACCTTATGGGTAGTGGGGTTGGGATAAATCCCCTCGACCACCATCACTTTCAAAATGTCAATAGCTTTCTCAATGTCACCTGCCTTAGAAAATCCTTCAACAAGGGTATTGCAAGTTATGATACTGTACTTTATCCCATGAGTTTTCATTTTATTCCATAATTCAACTGCGCTGTCTAGTTTCCCCAGCTTGCAATACGCATTAATCATGGTATTATAGGTTACAGTGTCTGGAGCTAAACCCATGTTTTTCATCTCATGAAAAACAGAGTTTGCTTCATATTTGCCAAGCTTCCAGAGACCATTTATTAACACATTATAAGCAACAACATCTAACATACCTTTTCTGCTCATTTTCTCAGCAACACTCAAAGCAGCTGACTCATTCCTCACCTTAAAATACCCATCCATTAGAGATGTGTAGTTAACATGATCAAGAGGCAAGCCTCCAGACACCATATCTTCAACTAATTCCTCAACTTCTTCCATTTTTCCACCTCTTTTTAAGTTGTTTATAAAAGCATCAAGTACACTGTTATTGTCTTTTACTCCACTCAATTTCATTTGATCATAAAGATCAAGGGCACTTCCATGCTGTCCCACCTTGAGACAGCTGTCAATAAGCATTGTATAAATATACGGGGTCGGAGAAATATTAGTCTCTAACATCTTCTTCAACATATTAACAGCTGCTTCTAGCATTCCTTTCTTTACATATCCATTGATCATACATGAATAAGTTACAACATTTGGAATGACATATCTTTCCTCCATTTCTTGCAAAAGGGCCTCAGCATTATCCATGTCTCCGAATTTGCAAGATCCATTGATCAATGTGGTGTATACAACCAAATCAAAGGAAATTCCACGCACTACCATTTGACATTGATAGGCAAAAGCTTCCCATGCACACCCTGCTTTAAATAACGAATTAACCAATGTACTATATGCAACATGATTTGGATTCATGCCCATTTCCTCCATCTTCGTTATTAGTATCTTGGCATCTGACAACCTCCCAAATTTACAAAAACCATTAACAATTGAAGTGTATGTAACTACATCAGGCAAGAAGCCACTCATAATCATTTCCTTGTACAAAACGAGAGCTTTGTCAAGTCCACGTTGGTTACAATATGCGCTAATAAAAGTGGTGTAGGTAACAAGATTTGGTTCCAAATTCACATTGCAACCTGTACAACTTGTATCATCAATAGATAAAAACTCTTTTGTAGATCCCAAAATTTCATCAATTATAGCTTTTGCTTTATCAAAATCACCTCTTTTGCAAAACCCATTAACCAAAGTATTATAGCTAACAATATCAGCCAACAAACCTTCTTTCTTCATTCTTTCCACCAGTTCAAGTGCATAAGTCATGTCTCCAATTTCTGAAAACCCACAAATTAAAGTATTGTACCCTACAAGATCCTTAGGTATCCCTCCAATTGCTAAATTATCCATGACCCACTCTCCATATCTAACCAATCCAACTCCAATAAACCCTTTAACCAATATATTACAAGTAAAAGAATCAAATAAAGTATCTTTCTTCACCATTGTGGACAGCAAACCAAAAGCCTGATTGACAAAACCTTTCTCACAAAAGCCCCAAATAACAGTGTTGTATGTAACAGTATCAACCTCAAAATCAACTTTTCTAAGAAAATCCAAAGCCGTAGTCAAGTTGCCAATTTTGCACAAGGCATGAACCAATACATTGCAAGTGCAAACATTAGGCAACACGCCACAAGACAACATCTCAGAATATACATCCAATACCTGAAAAACCAGGCCAGAGACATTAAAGTGGTTAAGGAGACGATTCCAATGTAGGACAATGGGAACAATACTGTGCTTCCTCATGACGTAGAATGCGTCCACTGCCTTAGACGGCCTGCCGCAGGTGAGATAGAGGTGTATGAGGGTGTTAAAAAAGGAGGCATAAAGATTGACTTTCGAGGATGGAATCGCCACATAAGAATAATTATTATGAGAAGTGATGTGAAGATTTTGGCAGGGTGGTTTAGAAGTAGTAGAGTTGGCGAGGTGTGGATTTTGGATTGACGAGTATGTTAGATAGTTTAACACACTCCTCCTAGGATTTCCCAAACACTTCATCAACATCGTAGTTGATAGGATGTATTGCTTGTGGGTTTTTCCGAAGAGCCTGAGTGTACCAACGCCCGAACTGTTAAAGAGAAACCTAAACCTGAAACTGAACCAGAATCCAACAACTATTTGCACGAGGGAGGACATAACATAGTCATTCTTATAAAGTTATGCTAACTAGATAGTTTTTATTTTCTGTCCAGTTTTTCTATAATTTTATTTACTATTAATAAATATATATTTTAATTATTTAATAAATTCATTATTAATAAAATTATAAATAATTTAATATTATATATTTAATTAATTAAAATTAATTATCCACTAAAATTATGTATAATTTAATTTTATTTAATTTAACAAACTTAATAAAATAAATATTAATTTAAAAATATCTTCAAATATATACATTTCAAATAAAATTTGATTTAACAATTAAAGTATTTTAAATTTTAAATAAAAAGTTAAATTATAAATTATTTATTTAATAAAGTAAAATAATTTTTATTAATAATTTGTTAATAAATATTATATAAGAAATTTTAACGAATTTATTTAATTAAAAATAATTTATCTTTAAAATTTAACTAATATTTAATTATTATGAGTGATAAAATATATGTACGTTTTTGTTATTATTTAAAAAAAAACAGAACCTGAAAATAGAATTACAATAGAAAATACCTAAAGTAGTCATGAACATTTTTATAAATAAATTTGTTTTAAAATTTAACATATGAATTAAGTTTAATTATATATGTATACACACATATACATATATCTTTATATTTGACGCTAAATATTTTATTTTTATTTGATTTAGTTATCGTAGTTTTACTTACTGTAATTAATTTGTGAATTTTATTTTAAATGAATTAAAGACATGAATCTTTTATAAAATTTCACACATCATAAAAAATGTTTTATTATTTTTAAAGATATCTAGTGATAATAAATTTTTAAAAATTTATGTTAAATTATTTTAAAAGGAACTTAAGAATATACTAATAAAATTTAAACTAAAAAATTTAAAAAGTTAATTATTTACATCACATAATAATTTATAACAAATATTATATTCAATGTTGAATATAGCAAGCAATAACCAATTGCCTATGGGAGTATTAATCTAATATATTTTCCCAGATTGTCATAAAAGAGTCTCGAATTACATCTAAAAAATTAAAGGAGTTAATAGTTTCTCAAACTTTTTAATTTGTTTCTAGCAAAAAAATCAGAAAAATTAAGAGAATCAAAACTAAGTCAACACTGAAAATTTGGTAACGTAATTCAACACATCTTGTCTATGTCTGCGGGGCGCCTTCACTTAGCTTAATCACTTTCATCGAAGTACAATAGATTTACCCAAGACTTTATTAAGCTGACATCACTCAACTCTTGATACTATATCTCAACCTTACTTTTTGTGAAAGAATTTCACACCCAATAGTATGATCACCTCATACTAATCTTGACAGAAGATTTTCTCAATTAATCTTTTAATAAAAAAACTATGAACAAATAACTTAAGTGGTTAAAATAATAAAAAACTAAGTACACTTGAGATAGAAAAGAAATACTTTCCAATAAGTTTTGCTCCACTAAAATAAATCTGGAAGTCATCGTAACAACAATGGGTTGATTCACATAAATATCAACACGAAGTCACAGCTGTATCGATAATACATTCACCAACCAAGTATACGCATCCCATAAAGAAATCAATTAATAATTGTTGAGCTAATAAAGAATAATGCAGTCAAGAAATCACGCACACCACAGTCACTGTTTCATTGAACAACTAATTCACGCAACCACTGCTTCATTATCTTTTGCCGCATAAGAGATTTCTTGCTCAATACCGCACACACACACTACACCATCAACACACACACTACAGCCACTGTTTTTGCTATGCATTGTGGAGGTTCAAAGATGGATGAATCATGCTTGGTGACTCTTTGTCATGAAAGGAAAGACCTGTCAAAACCGCCTCCTAACACCAATACGCTATTGCTGGCGGAACTCCTTATGCATACAATTTTTATTCATCTATATTCACACACAAGCACCAATCTTTTCTTCAATGTCACACAAGCACGTCATTCACTTTGACACACACTCACATTAGAGATCAACACTTTAATGCAAGCACTCTTTTATTGAACAACTAATTCACGTCACAACAATGCCACACATACGCATATTCAGCAATTAACCCAGAGATGTAAGATGCCCACCATGTGTTTTACTTAATCCACCATTAACGCACAGCCACACAATCTTCGCTGCTCAACTAAGATTTTCTTTTGTAGTGTTGATTCAATAATCAATTAACACACACACCGTCTTTTACCCACTGACATAAGATTAACTACAGCAATAGACGGGAGACATGTGCGATCTGCTCAAACAATAAGAGTCCCACACAAATACACAACAACCTCATCCCTTTATTTTTTTTAGAGCACAAAATCTACACAATTCAATAGTAACTTTATCCAATTACCAACATGTCCAGTAGTAAAATAATTCCAATATCAACATGATAATAGACTCCAATTCATGATATGATTCCTTTTCAACTAGAAGATGATCCATATGGCTTTTGAATCCAAGTCATTACCTGATTAATATCTTATATGTTCAATTAATAAAAACTAATTATTTAGATATATAATATATATCCTAACAATCTCTCCTTTTTCGGCATTGTGCGTCATAAATGTTAAACTCCTCCCAAAACAACATAATTGGACATATAACCATCAAATACACAAATCATATTACAAATACTCCCCCTTAATTAACCGTCAAGTTTATCTAATCATCCAAATTTCTCCCTCTTAAGATAAAAAGACGTCAAAAAGCATGACAAATAATCATGCATATACCTTGAAATCTCTCCCTGAATGGGATAGTCACTATAAATAAACTGACGTCTCCCCCTTCGAACAAACTAGCATCAAAACACATAATCATAACAATCAATCATAGATGCAGTGGAAGAATCATAATCAATTCCATCTTCATAAGACTGATCAAATTTATAAACCCAAGAAAATAAAGATGAGTGTTACCAGTGTAGTGAGGGAGAGAGATATCCAAGAGAGAGATCCATACTGAAAAGAGAGTTGAGAAGTCTTTGGTAGAGCTAGATAGAAGTCACAATACAAACTACTAAAAAGATGGGATGACAATGGCAACATAAAATCTAAACAACTAAAAAAGACAAATCTTTTCTTTCCTTTTTTAACGTTTCATTTTTTAAACAAAATAAAAAAATACTTCAACAATGTAAAGCATACAGTCCCTGTGCCTCTCGAAGAAATTCAAACCTGGCCTTATTCCTCATCATATTATCTTTGTCATCAGTTTCTTCTTCTGAAGTAACTAACTTGTCATATGTCTGACCAGTTTCTTTAAAAGCAGTAACTAACTGTGAATGTAGACAATTTCTTATTTTCCCTTCACAATGTCTTTATGCCTGTAATTGACCCTTTCTAATCTAAGTATGCTTCGGTATCATGGGTTGCTGCTAGAAATTTAATGAAAAATATCTAGTTTTTTTTATTTTGCCCTTTAAAACATAATTTTTAACATCTTATAGCATCTCGACCCTATGTGCCTGATAACTCCACAAAAATAACACATCAGTATAAATCTTTGATTCTTTCTCAATGTTTATTATTTTCGGACAGATATGGACATATTATTTTTCTCCTCATTCACTTTAGAGAACTTACCCTTATAGCCAATGTCTTGAAGATCCCCTTTAACCTTACCAATTTTCATTAACTTTTCTAGTTTTTTTGTGCCTCTATTCAACATTCTCAAAAAAAATTTGGTGCTTTATAATTTCATTCTAGCTTCACTATGCTCATTTGACATCAACATCAATTTCTTTTCTAACTCTTGGATGGTGTTCTTCATGGGGAGATTCTCTTCCTTCAATCTTTCATTTTTTCTACATATTTTTACCAATTTTTTGTACATTAATTCGTAAGCCTCGTAAATGTTCTCTTTTTTTCATCTAGGCCACTCCTATTACTGTTATAATCTAATATTAGGACTTGAGATGAGTTGTTTTCGAATTTTTTTTATTTTCCCTCTTTTCCAACTTCAGTACTTCCTTCTCAGTTACTATTAAACAAGTAACTGGGCTTTTGGTATGTAAGATAACCAATGCAGCACTATTTGCTATTTTTTCTTTGATACCATATTCACTCTTAAAATCATTCTCAATCCTGCTTGTGAAAGACTTTCTTTTTCTCTTCTTCAAAGTATTAGCACATTCAGATTTAATGTGTCCGAAACCTTGACATTCATGACATTGGATTCTCATTTCCTTCCTTTCGCCCTTTTGTATTTTGACTTGATGTTTTACATTGTTGGTCGATGAACTTCTGCCATATTGTCTAAAGTTGGGTCTATCCTTTTTCATTCTCTTCAGCCACTTATTGAACTCTCGTGATAATATCTCTATATCCTCATTCTTGTCAGATTCATCTTCTAAGTCATTCACGACTTTACCAATCTCGACTTACAATACTAATCCTTTCTTCTTCTCTCGATTATCCCCCAACAAATTCATTTCAAAATTTGTAAGAATTCTAATTACCTTCTCTAATGACAAATCATTGATATCATGAGCCTCCTCGATTGCTGCAATTTTCATAATAAATCTTGGAGGTAGTGATCTCAACGTCTTCTTAAATAGTTTCAGATTGGAATATTTTTTCCCTAGTTGATGTGCTTGATTCATTATATCACGCAATCTTTCATGAAAGTCCCCATTAGTCTCATTCCTATCGATCTTCAGCTCTTCAAACCGCACAGTTAATATCTGTAGTTTCAATGCTATCACAAATTTTGACCCTTCATGAATAGTTTGCAAAGCATCCCACGCTTCTTTAATCGATTCACAAGCTGATGTCATTGAGAAGCGCCCCTCATCAACAGCACTGAATATTGCATGCATTGCTTGTAAATTTCCAAGTACACTTTCTTCTTTGGCTCTTGTCCATTCAGGTGGATCTTTTTGAACAACCTCTCCTTTATCATAAGTGATTATTGGTGACAACACATGTCGAGTGCACTGTAAAATTTACCTGACTTTGTACACTAAAATTTGTAATTACGGTAAGTTGGGATCGAATCCACAGGAAATGTTCGGTTAATTTTAGCAACGAAATTAATTGATGCAAGGAAAGTAAATGGGGGGGGGGGGGGTTGGATTTCAAACAATTTAGAAATTAAAGTAAAAGTAAACTATCAAAAATAAATTAAAACAAATAATCAAAAATGAGAAAAGTGTTGAGTATAAGTAAGGTCTAGTTCTAGGGTCAATCTCGGCCTAAACACAATCAAACATATTCCTTCATTATAAAGTCTTTACAATTCTTTTCGGACTATTGATCTGAGACTAATAGAATGATCTACAAATCTCGGTTTTCCCTTAGCTTGTATTTAATCAAGATACGATCATTAATCAAACCTAACTACCGAATAACCTAGGATACGATCTCTAAATTCAATTTGACAATCGCATTATAAGTTGGAAACCGATCAATAAAAGCAGTAACCTCACACATTCGGGTTATCTAACCTAAGTCATGTTGTTCCTAACGATTAACAAGCGTTAGATGCTACTCACAAACATCAAAAGTAACGGTTACGGATTACAATCAATGTTTTAGCTATAGGTTTGAAATAAAATGATCAAAATATTATATTAAGATCATTAATCCCAAAACCATCCAAATCAATATCAACAACACAATAATCCGAAAAGAAATTACCACTTTTAAATGACAGAAATAGATTAACCGTGACTTAGCATCGATATTCCAATTGAACTGGCGTTGGGAAACTGGCCTTCCATCTTTATTTTCATACTCCAAGCACAAGTCATATCTCCCACTTGCTTCGACACTCTTAAACTACTTTCTTCTTTATACTGTTCTCTATTCATGATGGGACAAATAAATGTGAATGGTTTTTGGTCCAGTGTTGCTTACTGCCTCCACTGTAGCTGGCTAGTCCCTCACTGTGCTGTGCACCTGTCTCCTTTCCATGCCCACATTATATTCCTCCAGCGCCGCTACTGTAACATGATTTCAGAATTTAATTTTACAACCTCTTTAAAACCCTCTCGGATGTTGTTTTCCTATGACATAACATTTCACGCAGCACACACTGCGTTGTTTTGCATTACATTGCTATCTGAACCGCAACGCACACTGCGTTGTTGCATTGCTGCATGCACAGTCCACCTTTTTTTTGTTAAACAATTATGCTCTAATTTGTTTTGAACATCTTCTTTTTTTGGTCTCAAATATATATCATCATATCCAACCTAGTAGTCAACACAAATTAAGTATTTTATCTTGAGAATATGATTGAAATCATATAGAAATACATAAGAAAATATAAAATAATTCAGTCCTATCAAATACCCCCACTCTTAGTCTGTTGGGCCCGTGTTTTGTGTATCGGGGTGTGGTGCCCCGCATACTTCATTGGCTCAATGGTGAGAGGCATCCACACAAGATGGAACAAAATCCTGAGGTCTTGGGTTCGAGTGCCAGAAACTTAC
>JANTPM010000001.1:24075268-24089816 GCA_025434745.1 Erythroxylum divaricatum
TCTTCCCGCCTTTTTATCCTATCTTTAAGTGATAGCTACAAGACAAAGTGATCAAAAGCCTAAGAGCATTTCTGCAAATTTGTTTATTTTGCAGTTTGAGTTGATTTTGGGAAAGAAAGAAGTTGGTTTGTTCAAGAATTTTTTGTAAATTGAGATTTTACGATGATGATGTAATGTAGGTTGGAATGTCATTAAAGATTTGTAAAACTTTATTCTTTTGATGTTAATGAAATGTAAATGGTGCATGGATAATATGAGTTGAAATTAGATATACATGAAGAAGAAATCAACTTGAGTTGATGATTTGGGAACTTAAATCGTTGATGTATATATATATGTATGCACAAGTGAGACGTTATGGAAAGGAAGATAGAAATTATAACTAATCAAATGTAGTTAAAGGTTATGAGACAAATGAGTTGAGATTGGGAGTTTAATAAAATCATCTTGGTAGCTGAAAGGTTATGCTCAGGACATTCCAAGCTTGCATAGTGCAAAATCTCAAGTCTTCCATAAGGGAAAAATTCATGTTTTGACTTTAGGGAAGAATCTGGATTGATTTAGGATGAATTTGACAAGTTGTCCCGTGAAAGCTGTAACTTGTCTTTCTAGCTTTCCATCACTATAAAGTATGAAATTTTTGGATATCGGAGTCAAAAGTTATGGTCCTCATAAGTGGAGATGATCAGGAGTGTAGGACGTATCGTCTGGTGAGGATGCTTTTTCTAGTGAGGACATCATCTAGTGAGGATGCTTCATCTAGTGAGGACGTTTCGTCTGGTGATGACGTCATATCGTCTGGTGAACTATTCATCTGATCTTATCATCTGGTCCCATTTTGACCTAGTATAAAATTGAATTTGTCTTCAAGGTCTTCATAGAAGTTGTATATATTAAATTCTTCTTTCGAACCATATAAAGAACACCTCAATCAGAGGTCTATAGAGAAAGTTATGACCATTTTTCCAATTCATCTAACCCTTCATCTAGGTTCATCTGATCCTATCTTCTGATACCACTTTCGATCCCACAGACGGTAGAATTTATCTTCAAAGTCTTCATAAAGGTTGTATATATTGAAGTATCCTTTGGAAAAATCTAAAGAACTACTTATTCTGATATCTATAGAGAAATCTATGCTAATTGCAAGATATCTTATGTGTACTATTCATAACCTTCTTCTGACATCTTGTATAGTCTGGTCCAATTCTGATCCTTTAGATGACAAAATATCACTTCAATGTCTTCATAAAAGATGTAGATATTGAAGTAATCTTTCTAAACCTTTAAAAATGACCTTGATCTGATATACCTAGAGCAAGTTATGCTACTTGTCCCGAAATAAGTTCATTACGATTGAGGACGGAACCTTGTTTAATTCCTTCGGCCCAATCTTTGTCATCCGACTTCTAAACGAAGTGGTGCTTGAGATAATAGATTCCTCACACATTGTGCTATCTCTACACAAAAATTGGTAGCATTTTGAATTGACTGGGAACAGGTTTTGATTCAAGGAAAGTGAAGGATTCTGATTCAGCCTCTAAGATGTTCAATATCTGGATGGAAGTTGAGCATAGAATATTTGCTTCAATATAAGAATGATTACGAAAATAGGGCCTGACAATTATGATATCAGAGAATGAAGATGAACCGAGGATGATTAATAAGGGTTAATTGGAATAACCATACATGGTAACAAGTACAAGTACACATTTTATGACTTCGAAAGTTGGGTTTTGGAACCGGTGCCTAATAGTTATGGCATCAGCGCAAGAGTTGGGTTCCAGAACCGGTGCTCAATATTTTTCATCTTAATAAATCTACCACATGTCACAACATATAAAAGTCATTTGTCAGATATATCAGTTACCATGTGTCACACCATAATTGGCCCAAAAATTAATATTTTCCAAAATTCACCAAAATTTCAAAATATCCGAAATAAACCAAAATTGCTAAATCACATTTCAATCATATTTAATAACTCAATTATACCCAGAAAATGTCAATGAATGCATGTACAATCATATGAATGTGCAAAAATGTGAATGACACATTTACCTTATTCATGATGTGCATTTTCCTAATTTCTCAATACTTTCACATAATTCACATTTCTAACCTTAACATGGGTAATGAGATGTTACAATTCTTCCCTCTTAATAAAAATTTCGTCCTCAAAATTTTTACCTAAAAGATCAAATAGGTAGGGGTACTGATTCTTTATATGCTCCTCTATCTCCCAAGTGGCTTCCTCAATCGAATGATTTTTCCAAAGGATTTTCATTATTGGGATCACTCGGGTCCTTAATTGTTTACTCTGATAGCCAATTATCTTAACTAGTTATTCAACATAGCTCAGATTACTAGAGACTTCAATCTCTTGAATCGGTATCACATTAGTTGGATCCGATTGATATCGCCTAAGCATACTCATATGAAACACATTATGTATCTGATCCATTTCCGAAGGTAAGACTAACATATAAGCCAATGGTCCAATTCTTTCAGTTATCTCATATGGACCAACATACCTCAAACTTAACTTACCCTTCTTACCGAATCTTAACACACCTCACCAATGTGATACTCTCAGAAATACTTTATCACTCACCTGATACTCCATATCTCATCTATGCTGATCTACATAGCCTTTCTATCTATATTGTGCTACTTTAATTCTATTACGGATAAATTTTACCTTGTCAACAGTATCTTGAATCAATTCTGGACCTTCGACAATTCTTAGACCCTCTTCATCCCAATATAAAGGCGAACGACACTTCTTGCCGTACAACGTCTCGTAAGGAGCCATACTGATACTGCTATGATATTGATTATTATAAGCAAATTCAATCAAAGCCACATACTGATCCCAGACTCCTTGAAACTCCAGAACACAAGCTCTAAGCATATCCTCAACAGTCTTAATTGTTCTCTCACTCTGACCATCTATCTTAGGCTGAAATGTCATACCAAAATTTTGCTTTGTACCTAAAGTTGCCTGTAAACTACCCTAAAATATCGAGGTAATTCTAGGATCCTTGTCCGATACAATAGTCACTGGAATCCCATGTAATCTCATAACTTCATTTACATATCGTCGAGCTAAATAATCTAGAGAATAATTTTCCTTCACTGGCAAGAAATGAGCCGACTTGGTCAGTCTATTCATAATGACCCAAATGGAATCATATTGCCTTGGAGTCCTCGACAAACCTATGATGAAATCCATGATAATTCGTTCCTATTTCCAGTTCAAAATAGGTAATGAGTGTAATTTTCCAACTAGAGCCTGTGTTTAGCTTTAACCTGCTGGCAAGTTATGCATTTAGAAATGAACTCAGCTACTTGCTTTTTCATACTAGGCCACTAGTAATATTGTTTCAGTGTGTTATACATCTTGGTAGTACCAGGATACATAGTATAATCTTCTAAATGTGCTTCCTCTAATATATCTTTCCTCAAATTATCAACATCAGGCACACATAATCTTTTCTTTAATCTCAAAGTATCATCTCTCACTTCAAATTCAGAATTCGGATTCACTTTCAAATTCTTAAATAACTTTACTAATTCTAGATCTTTGCTCTGAGCCTCTTTGATTCTTTCAAGCAATACCGGTCTCAAATTTAAAGTAGCTATCAGTGTATCATTCTACTCCAAATTTGAATCAACATTCAGTGCTCTCAACTGAACTAGGCTAGGTAACCTCGATGATTGTACTTGAGATATACTGATATTGGACTTTTGACTTAAAGCATCAGCTACAACATTAACTTTGCGGGATGATACTCGATTTTAAAATCATAATCCTTTAACAATTCTATCCACCTCCTCTATATCATATTTAAATCTTTCTGGCTCAGTAGATATTTCAAACTTTTATGATCAGTAAATACCTAAAAAGTTTCACCATACAGGTAATGCCTCCAAATCTTCAAGGCAAACACGACTGTAGCGAGTTCCAAATCATGGACTGGATATTTAAATTCATAAGACCTCAACTATCTCAATGCATAAGCTATTACTTTGCCATTCTACATCAGTACACATCCTAAACCTTTGTTTGACGCATCACTATACATATCATAACCTCCAGAACCTAATGGAATAGCTAACACTGGTGCTACAGTTAACCAATGCTTATGCTCCTAAAAACCTCTCTGATAATCATCATTCCATCTTAAAGGCACATTCTTTCTCAGAAGTTTTGTCAAAGGGGATGAGATCAGTGAAAACCCCTCAACAAACCTTCTATAATAACTAACTAATCCAATGAAACTCCAAATCTCAGACATATTCCTTGGAGCCTCCCACTTCATCACTGCTTCGACTTTCCTTGGTTCAACCTAAATGCCCTGTCCAGACACTATGTAACCCAAAAATACTACTTGATTAAGCGAAAATTCACACTTACTAAACTTGACATATAACCGTTTCTCCCTCATTATCTGGAGAACCAATCTCAGATGTCCAGTATGATCTTCTCTACACTTCGAGTACACCAAAATGTCTTCAATAAAGAAAATTACAAAGCGATCTAAATAAGGTTGAAATACCTTATTCATCAAAGACAAAAAAGCTGTCGGGGCATTAGTGAATCCAAACGGCATTACCAAAAATTTGACATGGCCATATCTTGTCCTAAATGCACTCTTGGGAACATCAATCTCAGCTATTTTCAACTGATAATATCCTAATCTCAAGTCTAACTTTGTGAACACTGAGCTCCATATAAATGATCAAATAAATCATCAATCCTCGGCAATGGGCATTTATTCTTCACTGTGATTTGATTCAATTGTTGGTAATCAATACACAATCTCAGAGTTCCATCCTTATTATTTACAAACAATACCAGAGCTCCCCAAGGTGACATACTAGGTCTAATGAAACCTTTATCTAAAAATATTGTAACTGGGTTTTCAATTCCTTCAGTTCTACAGGTGCCATCCTATATGGAGGTATTGATATAGGAGTGGTACCTGGAATAAGGTCTATAGTGAACTCTGTCTCCCTTTCTGGGAGTAAACCTGGTAGTTCTGCAAGAAACACATCCAAGAAATCCCTAACAGTTGGAATATCTTGAATGGTTTCTTCATTTCGAGTGTCAACTACGTGGGCCAGATAAGGCTCACATCCACCTCGGATCAGTTTTAGCACACTCATAAATTAAATTAATCGAGCTGGGATAGTTTAACAAACTCTTCAAAACACCACTCTCAGCTGGTTGGGAGATTCAAGAACTACTTCCTTAGTGTAACAATTCATTACATCCCAATGAGCTGTAAGTCAATCCATGCCAAGAATTACATCTATTTCCTTTAATTACAATATAATTAGATCAGCTTCTAACTCTACCTGATCAATCTGAACTATGCACCTTTTACGAACCTCACCAACCACTATTGTACTATCTACTAGAGTGCTCACCTCAAACCCACATTTCAGTATCTCTCTCTCATAATGCAATCTAGATGCCAGATGTAGTATGATGAATGAGTGTGTAGATCCTGGATCTACCAATGCATATGCTTCAAATTGAAAAACATTCAACACACCTGCGACCACATTTGGGGAGTTCTGTGCTTCCTGTTGGGTGATGGCATAGACCCTGGCCTGAGATTACAGCTGGTTGCTCTACACCTCAGTCCTGACTCTAGGCCCTGCTGACTGTGTTCTACCTCTACCTCGGCCTTTCTGTGCATACTTGCCAGCTCTACTCTGCTGAACCTTGTCTTAGTCATTATTCCTCCTCTAGCTCCAAACTGTGATCCTAACGTCTCAGGACAATCTCTGATCAGATGTTAACGAGCCACAACAGAAACAAGCTTCAATTTCCCACCAGCATTCACCACCATACTTTTTACCACAGTGCTCATACTCAAGTAGCTGTTGAAACTGGTTGGAGGATATTTTTCCTCTAACACTCTCAAACTAAATAAATCCACCTCTTGATCGAGATCCAAATTGTCTCAATCTAGACTGGAATCGAGACGATCTATTCCAGTGCTTTCTGAAGCTTTTGCCAGAATTAGCATGAGATTCATCCTGCCTCTTTCCTCTAACCTTCTGTCTATACTCTCCCTAACCGTCCTTCAACAACTTTTTAATACTGATTGAGGTCGCTCGGAGTTCTGTGAAACTGTCCAAATTAGAAATGTTTAGCCTCGTTTTGATTTCCATGTTCAAACCGTCTTCAAATTGTATACATTTATCTTCTTCAGTTGGGATCAATGCAGTTGCATATCCCATTAACTTATTAAATCTTATCTTATACTCTACCATGTGAGCCTACCTTGTTTCAGATCTAAGAATTTTTTCATCTTTCAATCCATGTAAAATCTTAGGCATACAGTTCTCTCAGAATATCATTAGAAAATCTTCCCAAGTCAAACTACAAGGTCTGGCAGAACTGCCTGGAATAGTCTTCCACCACTAGTTTGCGGGACCTTGCAGTAATGAGATCGCATAATCAAATCTTTCATCTACCTCATAGTCCATCTGGTTGAATACTCTTCCAGTTCTCTCTAACCACCCTTCTACCTCATGTGGGTATGTACTTCTGCAGAAGTCTATAGCCCCCTGCCTTCTCAACTTATCATATCTTCTTTCTCTCCTTTTCGAAATTCTCGGAGGCATTTGAGCAAACTCAGGTATAGGAGACTCTACATTAGCTCCTACAAATTCCGTGTCAGCTGACTCTCCAATATGATCTCCTATGGAAGGTGACCTATAACAAACAAAAGTGTGATCACTATCTGAATATCTCACTATTTATCATATCTTAACTCATATTTGCCTTAAAGATGCCAAACCATACTCTGATACCAAAAATGCAACATCCCACTACCTTAAGGTATATACCCGAACATCCATGGACATTCAAGTACATATCCTATGATAATGGTATGTTAGAACAAAATAAATCCAACTTACACATGGTATCATCTAACATACTTAAAAGTCGCTAAAATTTTAAAACTAAACAATTTATTCATTCATAAAGCTTACAATGTTTCCATTAAACAATATTTACAAACTTCATACAGGTTCTAGCAAAACTACAAAATAAAAGCTACAATACTTCTGGTGTCAGCTGATAGACCTCTGAGCCATAACTTAAGGTTCCTTTAATCTTATCTAAAAAATTCATTCTCTCTCCTTGTGAGAGTTTCTCTCTCGAGTTCTGAAATATCTGAGAGTCTTCTTCCTTAGGTTAGGGATTTGCGTTTTGTTGTGTCTTTGTCTAGCTTCTTGGTCTTTGATTACTTTGTTTGCGACTTGTTTTGAGGTGTCGTCTAGATTTTCTTGGTTTTTTGTGTGATTAGGTTTTGGATTTCTGATCTTGACAGGTTTCAGAGGATTTGCACTCCTTTGTCCCTATACAAGGAGCGTTGGGGGTTTCTTGGGTAGGTTGCGATGGCGGCCTCTGATTTAGAGATACCTTTGGAATCGGGTAGAGATCTGATTGCGGAATCATCGAGGTGTGTGGTTTTAGGGAAAATCATCTCTGATAGGGTTGTGAATCGAACTGGCGTCTTTGGTGTTTTGCGAAGCATGTGGACGGCAAAGGAGCTTAAGGATGTTAGGGAGTTGAGCCCTAATCTGTTCACTTTGTCCTTTCATAATCTAGGGCAGGTGGAAAAAGCGATTGAGGAAGGGCCGTGGACGGTGATGGGCTGTTGTTTTGTTTTAAAACATTGGGGTATGGATATGGCTATTAAGGATGTTGATTTTGCTCACTTTCACTTTTGGATTCAGATTCATCATCTGCCATTAGAAATGCTGATTGGCGTCAATGCTCGAAAAATTGGGGACAGACTTGGCCGAGTCCTTGCAATTGATGAAGATACATGGGAGACGGGTTTGGGTAGGAGCTTTTGTCTGAGTGTGCTGTTACCTATGGACCGCCTACCAGTGGATACTGAAATTTTATTGAAGTCGAGTGAGGAGGGTTTTGATTTTGACAAGTTCCAGGATGGGGTTGCTGCTATGGGTGATAAGAATGGTTCTTTGGATGTTTCTGAAATGGAACATGATCCACTAGTGGAGTCTGAGAGTGAGGTTTCTTGTGTAGCTAACTCTTTTGCTCAGGATGGCAAGCTTGAGGGTAAGGGGAAGAGAGGTGTTGGAAGGGGAAGGGGTAGAGGGAAGAAGGGTAATCTAAATGATTGTGCACCTAGTAGCCTTGATGAGCTGAGTACTGGAGGTTTGGGGAACTGTCCTGCAACAGTTCCCAATGGACAATGAGGTGCATTTCGTGGAATTGTCAAGGGGTGGGATCCCCCTTGACAGTCCATCATTTGATGGAGTTGAAAACGAAGTTTGATCCTACATTTATTTTTCTGATTGAAACAAAAAATAAAGTTGACAAATTGGAGAATCTTAGGAAAAAATGTCATATGGATGCAGCTGTGTATGTTCATCCTCAAGGGATTGGGGGTGGGTTGGCTGTGTGGTGGAAGGATTGGGTTTCAATTACTGTTTTAGAACAAGATAAAAATCTTATTGCTATGGATGTCTGTAATACTGATGATGGTATCATTTGGAAGATTTTCTGGATTTACGGAGCCACTGATTTGAAGGAGAGGAAGTTGATTTGGGAGAGAATTGTGTGGAAAGTCGGTGGAATTAAGTGTCCATGGATATGTATGGGTGATTATAATGATCTCCTATATCATTCTGAAAAAGAAGGCGGGCAGCGAAGGGCTACTCATAAGATGGAGGGATTTCGGGGTATGCTTCTTCGGTCTGGACTGATTGATTTACCTTCTAAAGGATTGTGGTATACTTGGATTAATAAGAGGGAAGAGGGTGAGATTCGGGAGAAAATAGATAGGGTGCTAGCTAACCAGCAATGGATTGAAACTTACCCTCAATATCAGGTTACCAATTTGCCAATTGTAGGTTCTGACCATGCTCCTGTGTTGTTGGAAACTGTCCCTAGGGAGGAAATTGGTACCCGTCCATTTAAGTTTGAGGTTTTATGGAGTGAGCATGAGGATTGTGCTCAGATAATTACAGAGGGTTGGGCTTGCCGATTTGGGGGTTCTCGCTTGTATCAGTTAGTTCAGAAACAGAATGTCTGTAGGTCGAGACTCATTGCTTGGAGTAGAAAGGTTTTTCCTAATTTCCGGAAGGAGATTGATGGTATTATGAATCAGGTTACTGTGCTGCAGGCTAAGAAAGAGGGTACTACAGATGATAAAATTCAGATCAATCTATTGTTGCGAGGGTTAAAACAAGCTTGGGAAGGAGAAGAGAAGTATTGGCTTCCTAGGTCTAGAGTGCAATGGCTAGAGGCTGGGGATAGGAATACAAAATTTTTTCACCAATCTACTTTGCAACGAAGAAGGAGGAATAAAATTCTTCGCATAAAGGGCAGGGATGGGATATGGATGGAGGAGGAATCAGGAGTGATTGACCAGTTCTCAGAGTTTTATACTCATCTGTTTACTAGTGAGGGATGTTGTGGTATTGATGAAGTGCTTCAAGCTGTCCCTAGACTTGTTACAGACATGATGAATGAGAATTTGAGTGCTGAAGTTACTGAAGAAGAAATAATGGCAGCTGTGTTTAAACTTGGTGCCATGAAAGCTCCAGGTCCGGATGGCTATAATGGGTTGTTTTACCAGAAATTTTGGGGTATTGTAAAAAGAGCTATTGTTGCTGGTGTTCAGATTTTCTTTCATTCGGGTTTTATGTTGTCTGAATTGAATAAAACCTGTGTGATCTTGGTACCTAAAGTGAAAAACCTAGAATAGGTATCACAATTTCGACCTATTAGCTGCTGTAATTTCAGCTATAAGATAATTTCTAAGGTTTTAACTGAGAGATTACGACCTTATATGGGGGATCTAATTACTTGTAACCAGAGTGGATTTGTTGAGGGAAGGCAGATACAGGATAATATCCTGGTAGCAAGTGAAGTGTTCCACAATTTGAGGATTCGGAAAGGGCAGCGGTGTGGATTGGCTTTAAAACTTGATATGGCTAAAGCATATGATCGGGTGGAATGGAGGTTTCTGCAGCAAGTTATGGAGAAAATGGGCTTCAATGCTACTTGGATAAGGTGGATCATGGAGTGCATTTCCTCTGTTACTTATGTCCTTAATGTCAATGGTAAGAAATCAGGGCTTATCCTTCCATCTAGAGGTCTTAGGCAAGGGGATCCTTTATCTCCTTACCTATTTTTATTTGTTGTGGATGTTTTGTCTAGAATGGTCAATCATGCTATAGAGTTGAAACAGTTAGAGGGTCTTCGGTTAAGGGTGGATTGTCCAGTCCTGTCTCATTTGCTTTTTGCTGATGATGCTTTATTCTTTTTACCTGCTGATGCTGCAAATGCTTCTCTCATGTTTGATATTCTCGCTAAGTATTGTAAAGCTTCTGGCCAGATGGTGAATTTGTCCAAATCAAGTATTATTTTCAGTTCGAATACTTCTGCTGACAAGAGAGCTGAATTGAAGAATCTACTTGGAATTCCTGAAGCTGTCAATCCTGGGACTTATCTGGGCATACCTACTTTTTGGGGAAAGACTAAGAGAAGAGCTGTGGAATACATCAAAGACAAAATTATCAAGAAGCTTACTGGATGGAAGACAAAGTATCTCAGTCAGGGAGGCAGGGAGGTACTTATTAAAGCTGTTGCTTGTGCTATGCCCATTTATCTTATGTTGTGTATAAAGTTTCCTAAAACAACATGTGAAGCTATTAATGCTGTATTGGCTGATTTCTAGTGGGGGCAGAAGGATAATGAGCATCGGATTCATTGGATTAGCTGGATTAAAATGTCAGTAAGTAAGAGGGCTGGCGGAATGGGATTTAAGGATATGAATCTTTTAAATGTAGCTCTACTTGCACGGCAGTTTTGGAGACTGCTTACAACTCCGACTGCTCTATGGGCAAGAGTGTTGAAGGGTTTATATTTTCCTACTACTTCTTGTTTGCAGGCTAAGAAAGGTGCCAGGGCTTCATGGATTTGGTCTAGTATGTTGGAAGGAAGGGATTTTTTACAGCAACATATACAATGGTAGGTTATGGATGGCAGACTCATCAATATTTGGGATGAGCCATGGGTTCAGGGTCAGGTGCTGACTAAACCTGAAGGTCTTCCTGCTAATGCTCCTGCAAAAGTGGAGGAATTAATAGATGGTCATACTGAGCAGTGGAAACTTGAAGATGTAAGTGCTTTTCTGACTCAAGATCAGCAAGGCATGATTCAAGACATTCCTTTGTGTGGTAAAGGCTCTTTGGATAGATACATTTGGAGAGCCTCTGACAATGGCATCTATACAGTTCGACAGGGCTATCAGGTTCTGAAACAGCATGCTCTTCTTTTGGACAGTGGGAAAGCTGAAAGCTCTCATAATTTGGATCACCAACTTTGGAAATGGCTTTGGAAGCTTCCACTTCCTCCCAAGGTCAAGGTATTTCTCTGGAAATCCTTCCACAATTTATTACCTACTACATCCAATTTGGTTAAGCGACGAGTTAACATTGATGATGTGTGTCCTATCTGTTTTACTGAATCTGAGACTCTTGAGCATATAATGTTATTATGTCCATGGACAAAATGTGTCTGGTTTGGTAGTATGTTGGGTTTACAAATAACAAGAGTTGGGTTGTCTACTTTAGATGCATGGTTAATGGATATAAGAGAGGTTGTCCGCAACACTGATACTGGTGATGATGCTTTGGTTTATATAGCTGTTTTACTGTGGAACATCTGGAAGCAACGGTGTAGAGTAGTGTTTAACCATGATAAGCCAGACCCTATTAGATGCATTGTGCAAAGTGCTGCTATGTTGGCTGAGTGTATCAATAGACAACAGCAGATTGGTAAACATCAGGGGCCTCCCTTGCGGACTAACTGGAGCAAACCTATTGCGGGTATTTTGAAAATGAATTGTGATGGAGCTTATAATAAGGGGAATGCAGGTTTTGCAGCTATTATCCGGAACAATGATGGCATTATTATTGATGGTATTATGGGTGAGTGTAAAGTGGGATCAGCCCTTGAGGTTGAAGCTAGAGCTGTGTGGGAAGGGGTAAAGTTGTTGGAGCAGAAAACTTTCATAATGTACAGATTGAAATGGATTCCCAGATTGTTTACACTGAAATTCTTAAGAATAAAGGGCAAGGAAAGTGGAAAATTTTTCCATACATCACTGATATATTGTATAGACTTCGTCATTTACAGGGTATTGATTTTGTTCTCATAAAACGTGAAGCAAATAGCGCTGCTGATTGGTTGGCAAAACAAGTCAGTAAGAAGATGAGCTTGGGTAATTGGATTTTAATGCCTCCATCTTCTTTGGTTGGTATATTGAGCCGTGATGGATTACCAGCTCCTCCATAAATGTCTTAGCTAGTTGTGATGAAGGAATATGCTAGAGATACTACCTTGTTTAGTTCTCAAATGTGTATTGCTTTTCGTTATTTAGATGATTTGTACATACTTGATGTTGTTGTTTTTCCTATTAATACATCTCTTCTGTTTGACCAAAAAAAAATCTTATCTAAACAACTAGGTCTCCTATATCGTACTTGAAAAGCCACGTTGCAGTTTTTTGTAAGTTTTGCAAACTTAATCAGTGAACCATCATCGATGATTTCGCTGAGGTCATATACACAAATCAAATTATTAACAAATACTTATTCAGAGCATGTATTTTTCAAATACTTACATTAATATGTCATTTCATGTAATCATTGCGAATCAAAATATATTTGTATCAATACATGTGCATATGAGACTCCACATTAGTTATTATTGTTATGACCGAGTGCCTTTCACATATAGAAACAAATACTAGCCCATTCAACTTGGTTAAAAACATATATCACGGAGCATAGCTCTGCGTGTAGAAACAGAAATCACGGAGCAAAGCTCTATGTATAAGCGCTTTCATTACTAGCAACTTTGGTCATAATGCCTTTATCTAAACATGCATTTTATGAAATGCATCAAATACTAAATATGTCATATATAACAAACAATCAGAAACTCATAATCATCGGACCTAAGTCTGACATTCAACTTTCATTGAGAATACACATGTCATACAGAATTACACATCAAAGTAGAGCACTTCCAATACATACCCAATTATTAAACTCCTCGGACTTCGAGTCTGGAATTCATAAACAAATCAGAACAGGTTAATAATATTGCCAGTTTAAACAATTCAAATCAAATCGATCCTAGGAAAATCATCTAGGTTGACTCATAGTACGCTCCAATATGCTATTGCCTAGATGGTCTAGCAATGTCTGACTGGCGTCTAATGTGCTCCTCTATATCATATAAAACACATTTAAAAATATCACACTTTTGCGCAAATGTATAAGTATTCCTTTATGCACATCTACATATATAAAATATGCACAATGCATGTTCAATGACAATTTTGGGGTATCTTATTATGATCCTTATCATCAAATGATTCAGATATCAAAGCCATCATCAATATCATTTGTATTTATAATATGGACCATAATAAAACAATGTGAAATCAATTACCTAACTTAATTGACCACTTCAGATTTTTCTAACAACATACTTACGGTTCAAATTTGCATAATTAATCTGATAAGGTAAATGAATAAATTAGGCAATACTTCCTTCTATAAATTTATTATCCCAAGTCTTAAGTTTCCAATATACCAAGTTCATTCCATTTGGGTCAGTATGGTGAAAGTTATTCTCAAAATATTTTAGACTGTTCTTAAGCTTCAATAGAATTCGTATCTCAACTTCCAATCAGATTCTGAAATTCTTAGAGGCAGAATTAAAATTTAATCTCTACATACAACTTGTAGCTTTAAGTCTCTAGTTTAATTAAAATCAAGAATCACCCTATTCGGAGCTTTGCACGACAAGATATAAGAAAAATACCGAAGTCTATTCAATAAAATATTACAATTTATACTATTCCAATAGATTCCCTCACTTTGATTCAATCAATATTTTCCAATTCAATTTAGAAGGCTACGAATTTTTGTGGAAAGGTATAAAAATGTGTTAGGAATCTATTGGTTTAATTCTCATGTCATTTTTATGTTGGATAACAAAGTTATGGCCAAAAGAAGCAAAGGTGCTTTTAATTCTCATGTCACCGTTGTTCGTAAGCACGAGGGTGACTTTTAACTCACCTATGAAATGTCATCGTCGTGCTTATGCACGAGGGTGACTTCCCTCTTGTTACAGGACACCATTTTCTGCATGTTTTTATAAAATTTTTCTTCCTCTCTTCTTTTTCTTCACCAAATTTCTCCAGACTAAACATAACCTTTTTTCTAACTTAATTCCTTCTAACTTATAAATTATGCATTTCTATACTCACCATAACTTGAAAATAATACAGAACAATCCTAGACATCCAACATCATAAATCCGAACCTTCATTTCCACTATCTTGCTCTACTGTAAAGTTCCAACTTTGATACTATCAACTTTCAATTTTCTGCATTTTTCCCACATTCACAAATTCAATTCCTCATCTAAGTCATTTAGCACATTTTTTTACTAGAACTCTAC
>JANTPM010000001.1:24129347-24140098 GCA_025434745.1 Erythroxylum divaricatum
CAGCGCATGGAGACCAACAAATATGCCCATACTTTGATTGTAATAAGTACCAAGTTGATACATAATTAGCTGCATTATCTGTAACAAAATGAAAAACATTCTTCAGTCCAACCCACTCAACAATTTCAAAGAATAATTCAGATAAAGCATTAGCACTTTTTACCATATCAGAAGCATCAACAGACTTGATAAAAGTTTTTCCAATATTACAATAAACCAAGAAATCTATCAAAGTTCTTTGTCTTTAATCAGTCCACCCATCTGCCGTAATAGTGCATCCTGTTGATTCCCAACTAGATTTATATGTATCCACAACTAACTGACATTCCCTTTTAAAATCTTGAAGTAAAGATACACGTAACTTATAATAAGATGGTATCCTAAATCCTGGACCTATTGTTGTTGTAGCATCAATTGCTTATTGAAAATACGGTGAATTTAAAGCATTTAAAGAAATACATGAATGATAGAATCATCTAGCCCATGCTCTTTTACATCGTAAAACAACATCCTTATCAACCATAAAAAATTTTAGACTAGGTTGAGAATCAGAAATAGTTCTTGGAAAAAATTAATAATCTATGTCAATAGCAGTTTTTCTTTTTCCTTTGTTTAATACTCGTAGTGCTTCATCATCTCTAAAAGATATATTACGAGCCTTTTTATTTTCCTTCTTTTTTTTACTTGTTGCTACAAATATTTTTCAATCATATCATGTACATCAAGTGACACTATTTTGCAAGAAACAATATTACCCTTAATACCAGCAAGATGTTCTTCCATTCTAAAAATTCCTCCCCCTTTAAATATTCTACCACAAAATATACAGTTATATTGAATGTTCACATCAAATGCTTGAGAAGAAAAAAATAATTGCACGCTGGATCAGACTTACCACAAGTAGAGGATGATTCCATATTCTCGATTATGATTTAATCTAAAAAGTATTAAAAAATGAATGTATGTTGCAGGATTATCACTGGAGTCTTCTTCCTCTAAGAGTTTACAACATAGTAAATAACTTGGATTATCACTGGAGTCTTCTTCCTCTAAGAGTTTACAACATAGTAAATAACTTGAGCAAGATAGTTGGCTTACCTTTCAATTGGTTTTTTGTGCATCACTCATATAGATATTTAGGTTGTATTCGGATTAAAAGAGGAAGGAAGAGGAAACAGTAGAGAATAGATTTTTATTGTATTTTTTATTTTTTAAATAAATTTATTTATGTATAGGAAAATCGAACCGGACTGGACCGTCCGATCTGACAAAAAAAGGTTGAACCTGCTGGTTTTTATGTAGAGAGTTATATGGTGAAACCGAATTGGACCACTGACCGGTTTGAACTTTTTTCGATTGAACCGAGCGATCCGGTTTAGTTTTTAAAATCTTGGTTAATTCTATTAACAAGTAACAAATGATGCTGAAAAAAAACTCTTATTTATTTCTAATCGGAATGAATATTTTTTAAAAAAATCAAGACATATTAATAAATTATTTTACATTATTGAGTTTACAAAAATATGAAAACTTAATTTGTTTGTATCTTTTTTACTATTTCAATAAATACATTTATAAAAAAGTTAATAAAAAATTTTCAAAAAAGTTAATAAAAAATTTTCAAATTTTACTCAATTTTGTAATTACAGTCCGACTTTTAAAAAATGATAAGTAAATACTTGAACTTTCAACTTTTTTCAAATTTAGCCCAACGTTAATACTTCCCATTACGTGGAATGTCTTTTTCTTTCTCACCATCAATTTCTGTATTTTCTTTCATCTCCGTAAACGTAAGAACAAAACCCTCACATCCTTAGCATGGTTAACGCAGCCAAATCCTCCCAAGTCTTGAAAATGTACTGAAATCTACAAAATCATGCCTACACAGGATTATATTGTTGATGTACATTTATGTGAAGGTAAGTTTGCCTAGTTATTGTTTTTCCTATTTTCATATTGCAGACTTTTATTCATTAGACTATACTCCTGAGTTTCTGATATTCATTTTTGGCTATTAATCGGTGGACTTTCTAGGATCATCAATCTCATGCGGATGACTCCTTAATTGAGATCAACAAAATTCCACAAGGTTTAAATCATCAGGCATGACCGGACGTGAGACTATAGGATAATGACTCCTACTTTGATTCTCCATCTGGAACTGGATATATATATATATATATATCAATTCTGTTGTCATTCTCTTTGTAGAGGTATTGAGCAGATGAACGTGCCCTCTTTGCTTATGCCAGCATATGATGTAAATGGCATGTAACAATTAAAATTTGCATAAAGAGAAATTGGATGTCAATTCTTTCTTTCATCTTCTAGAGAAAAGGTGAAAGAACTTGACTGTGATCACTTAGCTGCATTAAAGTGTGTCCATCGTGCTAAGGAAGTGAGGGTCTTGTTCTTATGTTTACAAAGATGAAAGAAAATAAAGAAATTGATGGTGAGGGTGAAAAAGCCATTAAATTTTTGTCTAACATAGTACCGAAAATGTTAACATTGGGTTATATTAAAAAAAAATAAAAATTTGAGTATTTAAATGTTATTTTTTAAAGTTTGAATTACAATTACAAAAGTGAGTAAAATTTGAGATTAACCCTTTATAAAATTGAGGTATAATGAATTTTTTTTCCAAAATATGTACATTTCTAAACTTGAAGCTTATGCAAATATTTATAATTTTAGATTTTATTTATATATTAATGAATAATCTATTCAATATCATTAAAAGTATATAACAATAAATGTAAGATACGTGGAATAAAAAAATTCATAAACCCAATATATTAAATTTCTTGATTTCCACAATAGATATAAGATATATGTATTAGCTATTAAATAAAAAATTTTAGATACTTAATTTAAATTGTAAAAAAGAAAAAGATGATTAAGATCTCTACGTTCCAAATTATAATTGATTTCAAAAAATTCTTAAGGTTCCACTATTGGAGTTTTCCTTATTCTATTAGGAATGATTGCTATGATTAATTATTAATTACTACTACCAATTATTAGTGAGTGACAATAACTTAAGTTCTAAACATTGTTGCTAGATATAATAAAGATACATATATGGATCTTTTTAATGACTTCAAGAACATTTGTCATTCTCTATGTATAAAGTATTGCAAATATATGAAAATAAAATTTATAATAAAAAAATCTATTTATGATTAGTAATAAAAATCCTTTTCAAACATAAAAATAAATTAAAATTTACAATAATAAAATATGACTAACAAAGTAATCAATTATATTAAAAAGAGAAATTAACATCAATATAGAGAACAAATTTATATTCATAGTGCTTATATAACTAATTTGAGATTTTCTCTGTAATTTAAAAAGCAAAAGTCAACAACTATTCACTTATATTTATCATACCCTAAATTGTTCGTCTAATATAATTTGATTACAAATTTTAATTAGAAAATCAGATCATACACCCCTATGGTGGGCCATTGCAGGAAAGGTTCCTATGATCTAAATTTGAAATATAATAAGAACATCTCATTAACAAGATTTTGAACTGAAGTATCCTTTTATTAGTCTTCCATTAATAATATCAATAATGAGTCTCCATTAAAATTCATTCTCTCGTAACATCATTTTGCACAACAAATAATAGAAGTCCAAGTTTCTTCATTAAAATGATTACGTCTCTTTATACTAATTGAGAAAACCTTTCTTATCTTTAGAATAGAGAGAAAGCATCATTTGATGAGCTAATATAATCTTTTATTAGATCTAATTACCATATAGAATTACATTATGGGAAAATTATATCATGTAAGCATTCATCATTAATAATTTTGATGGAAGATTGTCTAAGCTTCAATTTCAAAATTTATTAACATGAGGCCCTTGTAATCCAAATTTAGACTGTATATAAGTTTGCATCTAAATTTACCCTTGTTTTTATCTTATATTAGTTGCATTCAATATAAATATAATATAATATAATATAATTAGTGTTTAAACATAGCTGGAAATTTCTTATTTTGTCTTTGATTTATGGAGTACTATATGGAATTCAAAACAAAAAAGTTGTACAATAACTTATATATACTACATCAAGCTTTTACTTTTTTAATTTTCAATAACCTAAGGACTTATTCACTTTGTTTATTAATAATAGATATAAGTCTATCCTAAAGTCATTTATCAATAAAGAGGTTTGCATATCATTAATAGAAATTTATAATTATATATTTGAATACTAATAACATATATTTTCCAACATTAGTTGACGTGGTAAAATTGAAACTAAATCCAATTACAAATATGATTATATTGAAGCTAATACATGACATGATGTAGGAATTTTATATAAAATAACGGGCTAAGTCTATGCAATATGAATCTTTAAAGCATCTCACACCTAATATCACTTATTTTAATAAGTTTACATTTTAAACTCTTGAAAGCTACTACCTTATATTCAGATATATATCTTTTTACAACTTCCAGCTAGCTTTTTTTTCTTTTTTTTGAGAAAGTAAATAAATAGGTTGATAATGAATTGACTACAAGAGATTACAAGGGAAATAGCTCTAAGCTAATAACCTATACCAAGTTTGAAACTAGTAGACTTAGCAACTTTGTAAAAAACTCGATTGATTAACGCCAAAGTTAAGAGTCGTAATTAAGGATATTTTACTAGCTCAAACTGAAGTTAATGACTCCTTTCCAAAATTCTTGATTGAGTATTAAAGTATGCTCTCTCATCTAATAGAAAAGCTCGTTAAGAACTAGTTTCCTTCCTCAACTTTTTCCTTCAAATAAATAATGTTATCTTTCTCTCCAAATCTCAAAAACTAGTCTTCCAAAAAAAAGGTTGAATTTAGTATATTCTTATTGAGTATTCCACTTCCTTTACACTATCTAGTCTTCAACTTCTAGAGAAGATGTTGTGGGACACGAAATCAAGAATTGAATAAGAACATTCTTCTATAAGAAATTAGAATATTTACATTGAAAAAAATAGATGATTAAGTGATTCAGAGGTTATGGAGCATAAGATTTAGCTTTCATAAGTTGAGTGCCCAAAACTCTAACATTGGTAGAGAGTTTACCATTAATGGTCAACCAAAGAGAATGCAAAATTTTTGTTGTAGCTTGAGGAAAACAAACTATTTTAAAACATAGAAATTTATAAGATTTATTCCTATATGTATCTTTAGAAGAGGAGTATTATCAAAAAGGTAGTTTACTCATTAGATAATATCACTTGATTGGAGGTACCTGAGTATCTTAGAGAAGAAGCCAATGAGATGTCTTGAGGCTATTGATTGAGATTTAATTTATTCTCTAAGATGACCTTTTTAACATTTACTTCAGTTGTAATGATTATCCTTAGGTGGAAGAAATTATCATCCTTGATTAATGGACCTAAAGAACACGAACAACTAAAAAAAATAGATCTAGAACCATCTCTTGGCTTAGTCTAGAACCATCATTTTGTTTGATTCCTTAAATTGAATAAATATTGCATAGTTCATGAAATATCATTTTTTGAATCACAAGACCAAAAAATACTTTGATTCAAATAATGGGACTCGATCTACCCGACCTACAAAGATTCGTTGCTAAAGAGTAGTCTCTAAATTCATTTTATCAAGAGAGTTTCATTGCTTAGTATTGGAGGAACAAAACTAAGTTCCCCTTCATATTTAAGCAGATATACATTTTCCAAAGTTACCTTAGCAATATAAGAACTAGTGTTAGTACTAGACTAGGCAAATTCTTGATGAGCTTCTCACTCAATTTAATTAGAAATGAAGGAAAAGTGGTAGACTATCATGCATTGTATACATAACTTAAATCCTTTAATCTATTTATTAACCAAGGCAAGTGCACCTATCATTCTATAGTATAGGGCTTGGAGTTTTAAATGTCGATCCCATAGAGACTATGAGTACTAATAATGACTCTTTTTCTTATTATTTAACCAAAAATTAAGGTGAATGTGATATTTCATATTTAAAATAAAAATAAATCAACACAATCAAGGAAACTAAGGTATCCAAAGAATGAAAAATCAACCAATGAAATTGTGGTACCATACTTTGAATGCCATTTAGGATTTTCACGAAATCAAGATTTCATTAAATAATTTATTATAAAATTCACTGGACCGTGAAAATTTTTAAATCATGTGAATATCTTTTTGAAAACTAATGACACCTAATCTAGGTTAATTAATTAAAACATCCCTTATAATTGTATTATTTAATTTATGAATTTCATTTTTTTAACCCCCCAATTCAGAGGGCTTTTGTCAATCTATCGATAGGTTTGCATGCAGCTCTTTTCATTATGCTAGATCTATTCATACATTGTATTTCCCAATCTAAATTGTGTGAAATCATACATGAAATAATATGCCAACAATATCAATTCAAGAAAAACAAAGAACGCATGATTAAATCTCAATCTATATGGCCTTCTCACAATTCAACACAAACATATACCACAAGAAATTGTTAACACTACTCCAAAGTCTCCTACATGGCTATGTACATTGTTCTGCACTCCATAACTCAATTAAAACAACTCCAAATTGCTTCAAACTTGTTCAAATTCATTATTTTTTTCTCCAAGTTAGTTAGACCTAGAAACAAAATATGAACAATTCGAGTACTAAAATCAATAAAAATAATCTAATAAACAAACAAAATGCATTATATATAGAACTAAAAATATGACCAAATCACCACTTATCAACTTCCTTATATGTAAGTATTTTCTCGTCCTCAAGTAAGGAGTAGTTTCATTCAAGACTTCTTCTTAATATCCACCTCTTTTTATCTCAACTGATCTATTCACACTTCAAATGTTATGCCTTAAGAACCAAATCAAAATAATATTGGAATTAAACAATCATAATAAATTTTCCATGAGACAACAACACAAATGAAATTTTGATAACTTTTTTATTAAATCAAGTGTTATAGAATTTATCACCCTCACACTAAAACTTTATTCAATTAACTTAAAGTTTTTGTGGTGAATATCAATAAGATTCTTAATTCAATACATTGATGGATTCTTAACAGTAAGCTTACTAGCATATCACATCTCCACCATTATAAAATAAATTATAGGCAAAAATCAAAAGTTCTTTTCATAAAGGTGTAATGAATTTTAGTTAAGGTATGAAAAAAGGATAGAAATAGGTTAATCAAAATGAAGAAAATTGTATAATCAAGATCATATAATGTTTGAATCAAATCTCCACATAGAATGTAAATAAGGTGTAAAACATATTAGGTGTCTTTTGTTTCTCCTTATAATTTTAACATGTTAAAACACAAATTTTTCTTCCTTTTTAATTACTTTTAAATTTTTTAATAACAACGAGAATGTACAAATTTTTTGATAAGTAACATATGAGAAGATATAATATCAAGTGCATAATCCCACACCTTTCCTCATTCTTCATACTTATTAGTCAAATCAAATAATTATATATATTCTCAAGTAAATAAAATCCTTTAGGGTAAAAAATAAATAGAAGACTAAAAAAATTGATCAATATCATGGGTGAAATAATCCAAAGAAAACTTTAATGCTTAAAATTGGTTACACCTAAGGGATAAAAAGAGGTATGATAAAATCATAGACAAAGGCTTAACAATGGTTAATCTAAGTGTCTTTATCATCTCAGTGCCCCTAATTTAAAAGTTATAGTCTTGGCATGTATAACAAAAGTAAGTTCTAAAATCATCTATTATTTATGATATTTACATAATAATGAAAATAGAGCATAATATAATAATAAATGCTCATTGGCTTAAAACCTCTCAATTTAAGCTCATTTGTGAAAAATTTTAAACACTTTCAACCAAATCAATAATGAAAAATTCATTCATGCTATAACCTATAAAAATCCATCTAATTAGATTTTTTTCTTTTACATTCTTACTTAATTCCTTAGTCACATAAGAATTAACAAATTTAATATCTTTATAAAAAACTAATGAATAAGAATTAAAATAAGCTTGAGTCAACATTAAATCCAAAAAATTACTATATCGCTTCCCTACGCTTAAAGATGTACATTATTCCCAATGTACATAACAAATCATAAAAAGAATAAATGTATTGGGAAAAAATAAAGTAAATTAATACTTCCCTAGCTTATAATTTAGAAGTTCAAATTAAATGCTTAATTTCCATCTCTTATCATCATGGTAAAAATAAAATAAAACAATCAAAACATTAAAAATGGAAAGATAATAAAATGAACATAACTCTACTGTATCTATAATATGAAATTATGGTTTATTATATGCAACTTAAAAAGAATAATAGAAATAAATGGCATCATATGGGTTTAGGAGGGCTAATCCTTTACTAATTATGAACATAAAATAAAATAGGAAAATACATAAAAGTAAATATAAAATAAAAGTGAAAAAAAAGTGTTGTTAAAACATCTAAAGTCTTTGTTGATAGTGATGCCTTTACAATAGCGTAAGCATTCGATTGATGAGGAGTCAATGGTGATGTAACGACTCTTTTCGGTGGAGGGGTACCAAAACTTTATTAACTACCATTGTCCCTTTCAGATGGTGCACTACATTACTAGGATATGGCCCATTTATTTCTCCAATCAAGTGATCTTCAACTGGCCCAATGTGGATATGCTTGTGGTCTCCTAGATTTGCTAATGCTTTCCTAAGATTGATCTCTATTAGAATATAATTTATATATTCCTTATTTAGTTTTGGCATTTTAAATTGGACATATAAGATAATTGAAATTATTATATAGATTAACGATTGCATATGCGGCAGTAATTCAAAAGGTGAAATCTATTTTGATTATGCCTCCTATTTTAAGTGGATTATTTGAAATCTATTAAGATATGTGAATATCTCCTTGGTGAGGAAGGAGTCTAGAGGTTCACGCAAGTTGACAAAAAATCTGCATTGGGTATCTTTTGGTTCAAGCGACAAAAATCTGCAGTGAGTATTTTGGTTCAGCTGTACACCAATGTGAAATAAATGTGGCAGCAAGGTAATTTTTACGTAGGTGTGGATTTGGGGTTTAGTGAGGTTGTATGTGTCTTGAAGATGTGCATTAATTGGGATATTGACAGATCATGGTTAAAGTGGAATTGGAGTAATACGTACATAAGCAGAGTTTATGTTTTAATGAATTTCTAAAGTTGGTGTTTCAATAGGAGTCTATCAAAAACACGTCAGTGAAGAAACCTAGTGGGTAAGTATGTGTTACTAAAAAGACAGAGTGACGTGTCTATGTTGGGAAGGTTGCTGACTGCATATATTAGCTTTTGTCACTTTGGAAAAAGAACATACGGTGTGTGAGAGTTGTGGCTGCTTAGTTTTTTTCGCTCCTCTTTTGGGCTAATTGTGTGAGCGTTTTTGAGCAGCTCTTTTATCATTCTTATTTTATCTCTAATAAGGAGGTCACGCTTGAGGTGGAGTTGTTGATTCTCTGGGCATTACTGATCAGTTGTTAGTTGCAGAACAGAGAAGGATTATTGTTCATGAATGCGTGATTTATTGGAGCTGCAACTTGATTATATTGGTGAACAATTTCAGATCTGGGAAGTTATCTTTTTCTGTTTTATTTATTATTGTCTTTGAGTAAAAATAGTTAGATAAATCATCTGACGAGGTTAACACGAGTTGGTCGTGTTATAGGGTGTGAAAATCTTTCACGGGTAGTTAGGTTGTGGGATAGTTACAAAGATTAAGTGGTTAGATTAATCTTGTGTAATTTTGTTGAACTACAGTGAAAGACATTAAGATGGGTGAGGGCCCCGCAGACGTAGGCAAGGTGTGCCGAACTGCGTTACCAAATTTCTGGTGTTTTTGCTATTTCGGTTTTGTTTGATTTTATTTTGTTGGTGCCAAATAAGTTTGCGAAAAGTTTGCAAAATTAATTAACCCCCTTCGGTTTTTCATCTCTTGTATTTTCAATTAAGCAATTACATCACCACTCATTTGTGAAAAATGCCCCAACCGAATCCGCGGAAGAACAGAGAATAGAAGTAGAACTGCCCTGAACAACTATAGGATTAATGCAACTTACAACTACGATCATTCACCAGATATTCAAATCTTTTCTTTCTGAGAGTAATCTTCCTCGTTTAGCTTTGAATCAAATGCCTAATGTTAAAAGGGTAAGCTTCATCATATGATTTAGAACTGTATAATCTTGAATCAAACTTTTGATTGGTAGCTTCCGATGGATGAAGAGCATCCCACTAAAAATGGTTGCCTCTGTCAGTACATGGTGTTCCTGGAATCACTTCACAACACGAGGCATTTGTGACCTTAAATCCTGAAAACAGAAAGCTTTCAGTAAGCATAGAATCTGTTAGAGCTTGGAAGAAGAGCAAGGTGTTTCTGTACCAGAGAACTGTTGGGAAATCGGATCCGGATCTGATCCGACCGCAGGGGAATAATCACAAAATATTTTTTTTTGTAACTTTTGATTTTCCGAAAACCAATATCTATTTAATTCTATAAAATGATTACCACGAATCATAATAAAGTGGAATTTAGTTCGTACCTTATTTCGAAACTTGATCTTTATCTTGATGCATCCCTCGAACCGTTTCTGAAACCGATCCGTCTCAACCACCGTAGCAGCACAAGTGTCTGGCCTTTAACGGTATCCACAGAATGAGTTGAGAGAACTCTGTAACTTTTACAGAGAGGGTTAAGCATGAAGTGCTAGCTACATAGAGCTTAAGCCTATTTATA
>JANTPM010000001.1:24140176-24154275 GCA_025434745.1 Erythroxylum divaricatum
TATTCTCTTGGGCCTAATTTATTAGGCATTGAATAAATATATATGGATATATTTATTGGGCTAGATTGAATTAAGTTGTCGGGTTTTTTATTATATGAGATATAATGGGCTGAAACTTATTGGGCTTTAATGGGATTAGGTTTTCTCTATAAATAGAGGAACTTAGGTCTCATAAGAGGGACACCATTGTGATACGAAACCCTAGCCACCATCCGAGAGAAAATAGTTGCAGCCCGGATTGTACATACTCGTATGGATACCGGTAGAGGACATTCGTGTATAGCAGTGTCTACGAATCCGAAAGGTATTTTTCGTGCATCTTATATGTTTTCGGTTATACATTGTGTTGGGTTATGGTCTTTTTCGCAGTGTATTGTGAATACTCGGGCCATATGCATTCTAACACTATTTACCCCTACGGTTTTTCAATCTCGATGCTCAAGCTCTCCCATGTGCTACTATGGTGTATCCAACCTCTATTGCTACTCTTGCTCCATTGCCTCTTCCTTGGTACTTACTTTCCTCGTCTTTTTTTTTACGCATTGATCTTTTTCTCATTACTCCCTAAAATGTGAAAATAACAAAAATTGAAAAAAATAAGTGAATAATATATATCAATTAAACAAATACCGAAATAATATCTCACGATCAATTAGTTCTTAATTAATAACAAAATATGAAAAATTCTAATAAACCATAACTTAATCCAAAACAATCACAATTGTAATGACATTATCTTAGAAGCATTCAAATTAATCAAGAAAAATTCCCAAGGTATTAGTCGATCCAAAAATTATAACTAAATTATCGTCACACCCAAATTAAATCAAATAAACCCAATGAAATTAAAATAGCCCAAACATTATAGTATTAAATAGCACAAAAATTCCAACAAAATTAAAATATGCAAAACATAAGCAATTGCATAATTCAATTCATGAAAAATCAATATAACAACGTTAAAGATTTAATTTTACAAAGATAAACAACAATAGCTCGATAAATTCCTAGAAATTTATAATTTAATCATGCATATAGTCCATGAATGTTAACTAAACCTCCTAACTCTTCCAAACGTTTGGATATTCTCAATAATCCTAAAATATGTAAAGTAGTGGAATCTCAAAACTATTCCTCAAAAAATCTGCAAATCAATCCAAAAATAAATGGAATAAAGCAAGAAACATATCTTGAGAGGATGAAACCTAAAAAAAAATAGGCTAGCAAGGGATTTTCATATAGCATAAGGGGTCCAAACGAGAGAAATATGAAGGAATTTTGAAAATGTAGCTTTAGGGGACAAAAGGACAATTTTAAAGTGATTTTGCTTAATACAAGTGGAAACATTACAGTTTAGCTAGTTTATGTTAAACATATTAGGGTTAACTTTTATTAGACATGGGCATGATGGGCTACCATATAGGCATATTAGGCATTTACATGAATGTGTTATCCAAACGTGCTATGACAGTTTCTAACATAGGTTATAGCATAGATGAATCTCTAGGACATGTTAAACAAAAAATAAGACAAAAAATTACATGGGCATGCTAAGACTTAACACAACTATGTTGAAACAAACTTTTAAAAAGAATATATATAGCTACCAACACTGGCATTTTGAGGGGACGAGCATGTTTCTATAACTTCTGCAAAAATAAGGATAAAAAAAATTCAACAAGGGTGTGTTCATGACCATTTATCTTTCTATTTCTTCAAACTTAGATAAATCTAGCAATATGGTAGTGTAGAAGGGCATGTAACTTATTTGGACTTTTCAACAACACAATCACTAAGATGAGCATATTGATGCCTGTATATCTTTCTATAAGGACCTCTTTTTAAGGTAGAATATGGTTATGTATCTACTCAATATAGACGTATTAGTCTATATGCTATCAACACGAGTATGTTGACAGGTGTATAACTTTATTTAACTTTTTAACTTAGCCAATTTTCGACCTACTTCTAAATATTTAAATCCCTATATATTCCAAAGCTTAGAAGAGGAATATAACACCTATAAAACCATAAAGCAATTACAATCTAGCACTAAACCATAAAATTTAACATAGATATAAAAGAAATTAAAAAATTAAAACCTAAAAATTAGAATAAATTTACTTAAAATAAGTTACCAAATTAAAAGGATCGGGTTACCTCCCAAGAAACATTTGTTTAACATCATTAGCTTGAATTTTTCACTTTAGCCTACTCTTTTATCATTATGAGAATGAACTCCTTGCTTTTAAGGTTTTCAAACTCCTGTCCAAAGTAAAACTTTAATCGTAAGCCATTTATCTTAAACATACCTTTTCTAGATAGGTTGCCTTTATAGTGCCATATGGAGAAACTCTCTCAATTATAAAAGGGCTAGACCATCTAGATTTTAACTTGTCTAAGTCGAGAGTTGTATAAGAGAACTTGATCTCCCTTCTTAAATTGCTTGGCTTATTTAATTCTCCAATCATAACACCTTTTGGATTGTTTCTTATAAAGCTTTGAATTTTCATAAGCCATCATACCCCATTCCTCTAGTTTATTCTCTTAGAGCCTCCTTTTCTCTCTTGTAAGATTGATATTGAAATTAATGAACTTAATTTCCTAATATGATTTATGTAAGTTCAATGAACAAATGACACACCTTGATATACACCAACTTATATGATGTAGTGCCTATTGGTCTCTTAAATATCATTTTACATGTTTTAAGAGTATCATCTAATTTATTAGACCAATATTTCTTATGATGCTCTATCATCTTTTATAGTATTCATTTTAGTTCTTTATTAGTTACTTTTACTTGGCCATTGGTTTGAAGATGATAAGGTTTTTAGTAACTCTATATTTACTAAGACCCTCTTCAAATTAGACGTTAGAAAAATGAGTGCCCTTATCATTAATAATTGTTCTCCATGTGCCAAATTAAGAAAATATTCTCTCAATAACTTTAATACTATTATATCATCATTTGTAGGTACGTTGCAACCCATTTAGAAACTTAATCTACACCTACTAGGATGTATTTGTTTCTATAGAAAACTAGAAATAGATTCATAAAATTGATGACCTAAATATTGAACATTTCATGAACCAAAATAAAATTTGGGTGAATTTCATATTAATAAGAAAAGTTAACTATTCACTGACACTTATCACAAAGTTGAGTGTACATTTGGTCATCTCTAAATAACGTAGGCTAATGGAATCCTGATTTAAGAACCTTTTCAACCATTCTATTTGCATGGTAAGGGCCTTTAACTAAACCTGCACAGTAGTGACCTAAAATCTTCTACCTCTCCATCTCAGAAACACATCTTTAAATTATTTATTATACACAATTTTTAAACAAAAAGGGATCTTCCTAAATGTAACTATTAAAGTCAGAGAAGAATTTCTTCCTTTATTAATGAGAAATCTCCTTAGGACTAGCAGTAATATAATTAGCAATATTGATAAACTATGGAAGTTCAAGTTCACTGGCCTCATTGAGATTGTATAAGCACTCTTTAGGAAATGCGTCATCAATATTATTGTCCCTAAGCCTCTACAACAAAAAATTCAATCTAATTAATCTTAGCTTTGAATCTAATTAATTTAACAAATATTTTAGTGCAGAGTGATCAATGTGGGTAACAACTTTAGACAATATATGATAGGATCTAAATTTATAAGGCATAAAAACCAATTATAGTAGCTCCTCTTTTGTAGTTATATAGTTTTCTTAAACATCCATCATAGTTATTCTAGCATAGTATATGGCCTAAAAATGCTTATCCTTCCTCTGTCTAAGAATTGCACCTACTATAAAATCGCTTGCATTTTACATTAGTTCAAAAAAAGAGTCCAATATGACATAACCATAATGAATGAATTAGTTAACTTTTTCTTAAGAAGAGTGAACAAGACACTCTTGAGTGAAAATAAAAGGCACATACTTCTCAAGTAACTTAGTTAATGGCCTAGAAATTTTAGAAAATTTTTTAGCGAACCTTCTATAGAAACCTGGATGACTTAAGAAGTTCTCAACGACCTTAACTGAAGTAGGTGTCGTAGCGTCTTAATAGTTTCCACTTTTGCTTTATCAACATCTATCTCAATAAAACATTCTATAGCTTAAAAATAAGCCCTCTTTAACTATAAAATGGCTTTTTTATATATATATTTTAGCATCATATTGGTTTCCTTACATCATTTGAGCACTTTTTCTAAATTTTGGAGGCATAAATCAAAAGAATCTCTAAAAAATATAAAAATTATGCATAAATGCCTAGAGAATATCCTCAACTAGTTCATCAAAGATCGCCATTATACACCTCTAAAATGTAGCTGGTACATTGCATAATCCAAAGGGCATCCTCTAGTAAGTGAGCATACCATTTGGAAAAGTGAATGTCATGTTTCCCCTACTCCTCTAGGCTATAAGAATCTAAAAATAGCCCAATAATCCATCCATGAAAAACTAATACACAAGGCCATCTAACCGCTCCAGCATTTTTTCAATGAAAGAAAAAGGAAAATGATTCGCTTGAGTAGTATCATTCAACTTTCTATATTCTATTCACACTCTCCACCCAATAATGCTGCTCATAGGAGTCAACTTATTCCTCTTATTAGGCACCATTGCCATCCCTCCATACTTCTATATAATTTGTATAAGGCTCACCAAAGAACTATAAAAATAAGGTAAATTACTCCTTCATTAATATGCTTAATTAGCTCTCCCTTCACAACTTCCTTCAATTACTCCTTCATTAATATGCTTCATTACCTCTTCCTTCACAACTTCCTTTATGTTTGGATTTAGCCTATATTGAGGTTGCATAACCTTTCCAAAATTATCCTCCATAAAATTTTATGTGTACAAAAATATATTTCTTTTTATAAATGAAATCTTCTATGTTATAGCCTTCTTATTCCCTCTAAATTCTTTAATAAATTTTCTTTTTGGTCTTTATTTATGTTTAATGTTGTGATTACTAGAAAGTTTGAATCCTTATCCAAAAATGAATATTTTAACACAGGTGGATCTTCAATAGAGTGTTTTAACCTCATTTATTTAGTCATATCAATTTCTTTAAATTCCTTTGCATTATGGGCTCGTTAACCTCACGATAGGCTACTTGTTCCTCCGTCATAGGTTCAACATCATCCTATTCTTCTTTAACGATAGCTTCCTCCTTTTCTCCTACCTTTAACTCCTTTCCATTTTATAATGTTATTCCTTTTATGTGTTCCTTAACACCTAGTTATTTAGTGCAATAACACGTAACCTCAGTTGAAGCAACAAATTTGGTGAAGACATCCTCAAGATGTTGATAATCCTATTGTTATCAATTAGCCGAAATTCAGATGAGATATGATCATTCCATGCACTGTTAAAATAACTACTTTGGATTACAATTATTTCTATATAGGTTATCTTGAAGTTAGTTCTCTACAAGAATTGGGTGCCCCTAGACATATTCTTATGCCTTAAATTCATAATTAGGTTGGTTACTCCCACAAATGCCACAACAAATCACAGATGTTGGTTAAGCTTCCAAAACTGCCATAATTATTAGCATATCAAAATCCTCGTGAGAAAATTATCCTCTCCATCCCTCCATTATATTTAATGGTTATAATACTGAATATCCAAATCCTATAAACAAGCCAAAACATAATATCATGACAGAAGGCTCTAAAGAAAATTAATAAACAATAAAAGAAAAGGAAGGAATACAAATGGCTAGATTAACAGAACTTAAGCTTTCCTAATATCCTAGTCCAAGACAATAACGTTAAAGACTTATTGAACTCTCATACAATGTATATAAAACTTGACTCATTCAACTATAGACTATTCGAGGCAACTGCACCTATCATTCTATAATGTAGGGCTTGGAGTTTTAAGTGTCAATCCCAAAGAGACAACAAGTACTAGTAATGACTCTTTTCCTATTATCTAACTGATAATTTAGGTGAATGAAAACAAATCAACATAATTAACAAACCTAAGGAAACCAAAGAATGAAAAATAAACCACTAAGATCACGGTAACTTGACTTCAAATCCTCCTTTAGGATTTCTCATGCAATCATAATTTCATTATCGAATTTACTCAAAAATTCATTACACCATGGAAATTCCTAAATTATGCTAATATCTTTCTTAAACATATTAACAATATTTGAAGTTAATTAATTTAAATCCCTTTATAATTAAAAACCTTGAAATTGCATTATTCGATTTATAAATTTCAATTTTATGTTGACCTATATCTAGATTTGCATGTAACTGCTTTCAATTATACTAGATTTATTTATACATTGGATTTCTTATTCACAATTGCTTGAAATCACAAATAAAATAGTGTTTAGACAATATTAATTTAACCATAGCAAAGAACACATAATTAAATCTCAATAAAAGAACATATAATTAAATCTCAATAAAATTAAATAATAAATTAAATTAAATCAAAATCAGTTCAAGATCCATCCCGGGTTTCATCTAATCCAAATACTAAAAGGTATTTAAACCATGATAACAGAAAATAAAACATTAAAATTAAAGAAAATTTGGAAATATAAGAAAACATGGTTGGAATCCTTGAAATCTACAAAACTTACACTCCGTGTTAATTAAAATTCCACTCCAAAGGGGATTGCTTGCTTGTTTCTTCTTCCCTCAATTGTTCTATGGTTTCTTTTTTATGTATTTTCTACCTATTTCTCTTTCTTACTGCTTAAAATGCCTTTTACATCTTTAAATTCAGGTGCAAAGAGATACACGGGCATCAACACATGTGTGTTAATAACCATGTAACTCAAATTTAGCAAGTAAGGGTTTTTGGAGCTAACACGTGCATAAGCACTACTATATACCATTAACATGGCTTTCTTATAATTTCACACAGGCATTTTGCTAACCTTAATAGTCGTGTACCATAAGAAATCCTCAAAGATCTCCAAACACTCTTATACAGCCATGTACATAATCGTGCACTCTATAAATCAATGAAAAAGCTCCAAATTGTTTTAAACTTGTCCAAATTTGTTCCTTTTTGCTCTAAATGAATGAATTAGACCTAGAAACTAAATGTGAACATCTTAAGCACTAAAATCAATACTAAAACTTAAATAAAAAAAATCAAAATGCACTAAATATGGGACTAAACATATGAATAAATCATCATTTATTAAAAAGAAATATAAGCTAACCAGTGTATGTGCAATGTGTCTAAAACTGTATTAATATGTTGAACTCTGATTGTAAAAGAAAGTAACATATTGCACCATTTATCAATTCTTTTTAAAATTCTTACAATTAGAAGCATGAAGTCTGAGTATATTGGTACCAAATAGGTACAAGGAAGTGGTTTTTAGTTTGAGTCAAGTTAAGAAGCAAAACTAGTCAGAATTATATGCCACAACAAAGGAGACAAATAATAGTTTTTCTCTTTATTTATAGTTAAGCTTGAGAGGTTCTTGAATGCGCTAATGGCTATCTAATAAATGATTAATAGACCTTATTTCTAATCTCATGTTTAGTGTAGTTTTTTGTTTATTTGTGATTTTTTAATTTTTGTACTTAATTTGTTCCTATTATATTTTTAATTCTTAATTACCTTCATAGGTCCAAAAAAGTGAAAATCAAATAAAATCAAGGAATAAAATTAGAGGATTGAACATGCCTTTAAAGGAAACAGTCATGTGGAGGCAGATATGGTCATGTCCTAAACTGTGTAGCTTTTTAGAATTATTGATTTATGAGATTTTGAAAGAATAGAAGGAAGCATGAGGCACATGATTATGAACTAGTTGTATGGGTGACCTTTTCCACTCCAAAAATCTTGATTTTTAAGTTATTAAAAAGATAAAAATTAATAGAGAAAAAGTAGAGGCTAGAGAGAATCTCAAAAAAGGATTAAAAACTCACAAATTTATGGAATGGGATGATAACAAGAATGAAGAACAAGCCATAAAATATAGTTGGAATGGATTACCATTAATTTAATGTGTATTTCATCATATTTCTTTTGATTTTTTTCATTTTTTCCTTTATGATTAGAATCTAAAATGTTTTTGGTTCTTGGATTAGATGAAACCCAAAGTAGACCCTAAAGTTATGTTGTTTTTAATTTAATTAAATATTTATTTTTATTTAGTTTAGATGATTTGTTCTTAATTATTCTTGAAATAATATTGTTAGTATATTGATTCGTGTATGACTTCATGCTATTAAGATTGATAAAATTCAATGTATGAATAAATTTAGCATAATTGAAAGTAGTTGCAAACAAACCTAGAGATAAAATGATATAAATCTTTTAGATTAGGCTTAAACCTCTTAGAGGAATTCAAAATTTGGTTAAAGCAATCATAGGGGTTTTAATTAGAAAGAGAATTTAGTTAATCAACAGATGGTTAGACGTTAATAGTCTTAAGAAAGATAATAGTATAATTGAGGGATTTCCATTATCCAATAAACTATATAATAAATTGAGTAGTGAAATCATGATTGCTTGAGAAATCTTAGAAGGGATCCAATGTCCAAGTACCAGTCTTCTTTTATTGTTTCTTAGTTTAATCTTTGTACAATTACACAACCGTGTTGATCTATTATAGTTTATTATTTTAATTTTGAATTTGATTATTTGTAAGCACTATGTTTGTTAGACTTGATAATATAAAGATAATAAACTCCAGTATTTTGAGTCTTTGTAGGATCTACTCATACTCGTCAGTGTTAACTATAGTTAGATTGCACATTTATGTTTAAAACTAAAACACACTAATATAGTCATTGGCGCCTTATAAAGTCTGAATCATGACTTGATAGTAAAAGAAGGTCTCTAGTAATTGCAAAACTATATGTTTCCAATCTTTTGCATTTCTGATGATATTTAAATTTTGTTTTTAGGCTGATAGTGTGCTTTAAAAGTCTCGATATGAATTTAATGTAAAGTGAAGATAAGTGTCCCATTATCTTATACTAATAAGCCTTTTGATTTATTTAGTTGGAATCTTATAGAAAAGAATGTTGTACGATACAATTTTGAGGTAATATTCGATCTAACTAATGAAAATTATTAGAAACTTGAATGCTTTTAGTGTGCGTGATGAAGCTTAGCTTTTTTGTAGCAAAAGCCTTTTATAAGTCCACCTTAGTTTCACAACACATAAGACAGTTATTTCTTCTATAATTTTTAAATAATTCTTGAATAAGGAGTATGGTATCTGAAATGATCCTTCCTTTAATATAAGCACTTTGGTTTCCATTAATAAGAGGTTTGCTAGCCTATTTTAGCCTAGAGGCAAGAAGTTTAGAGATAACTTTGCATATATTGTTGCAACATGAAATTGGTTTGAAATCCTTAACTTATTAGGGCTAGAAAGCTTACGAATAAGGCTTATAAAATTCTTACTAAATTCCTTCAATATTTAACCCCTTTTAAAGAAGTTTAGTACAACCTTTGTAATAATAATCTTAATTAAGTGCTAAGATTTTCAAAAGAAAAGGACATTAAGCCATTTGGACCTAGGGATCTATTAGGTTTGACATAAAATATAATTTTTTTCACATTAGAATTAGTAATAAGAGCGAATAATGCAATAATATTTTCATCTAAAATTCTATTAAAAATAAAAGAGTTAAGCAGAAACTTTGAGGAAGAGGATTGATCAGTAGTGCCAAATGTTTTAGAGAAATAGTTGAAAGATGTCTTTAAGAGCTCCTATTGAGTAAAAACTAATAAACCATCTTCTTCTTGTAAGTAAGAAATTCTATTCACATTCCTCTTTTCAAGTGATAATTTATGGAAAAATGAAGTGTTCTTATCTCTAGCCACATTATTGAACCACCCTTGATCTTTGTTTAAGCAATAAGTATTCAAACTCAATAGCCTTTGAGTGTATAAGCAAAGCTTACTTCTCCTCATCTTAAAGATTTTTCTTTGATGGGTTAAAATATAAAGATATTTGAGTTTTGTTTGGCCTGTCTCTAGTATAAATCACTGTAGCATTTATGTTATGGGTTGGATAAAAAATTTAAGTTCCTTATTGATGTTTCTAATTTTACCATTACAAACAAATGAAGGAAAGCCATGGATGTTCACATTAAGACACTTCATATTAGCCTCTTCAAATCCTTCATCACTTTCCAAATGTTTATTAAATATGAAGGGATAGCATTTTTCAAACCAAATTCAAGGTTGCATATGGAAATTGGAGATTGAAATTAGAAATAGGGACTTCCAAACACTAACTTATAATAACGAAATGAAGATAACCAAAGGGAAGTCATCATTCCCTTCTCCAACTTCTTTCTTTAGAACCATTAGTCATGTCATTCATTTCTCCAAGTAAAGAAACCATCTTCTATTTTAAGATCTATTAGCTTTATGCTAGAAATGCACTTTGCAAGATCATTAAAGAAAATTTTTTATACAAGCATTACCCTCAACCTTAAGAGGATGTGACGTGCTGTTAAAATCTCCTATCACCATTCATAAAAATCTTAATACTGGCATGAATTTTCTACAATTTACTTTATAGGATATTTCTTTGGAAAGAGAAGTTAGAGGCATAAATAATGGAGACATTAATTATAGTGTTGATATTTAAAAGTACCGGTTCCAAATGAATAATTTGATTAGTAATGATAGTGTTTTGTTCCCTCAACTTTTTTTAATCGTAGATACTATAATTCTCCTATAGTGATGAGCATTGTGATTAGACATAGTAGTCCATCTACTATTCAAAAAACTAAGTTATTTAAAGCTCATCTCATTCAACTTGGTCTCCTAAATACCCATTAAAGTTGGTTTTATTAAGTAGATGTAATCTTTTAATAAAATTGGCTTCCTTATGCTATCAAGCCCATCACATTCCAATATAGAAAGTTCATTTAGATAGAAGTTTAAAGCTAGAGCTCTTACTTCTTCCACTAGATTTCTTCCTAGAAATTAGAGTAAATTTAGCTCCATATTCTAGGATATCAGATGAGTTAAGAGTCAAGTTTGCTCTATCAAAAAGGAAGTACTAACGTTGATGGGATCTACATTCAAAGGAGAAGAGTTTAATGAATAAAAGATTTTGCAAATATAATAATTTTATATGCAAATTGGAAACAAAGAGAGTGATAGTCACACAGAAAGAAATATTAAATAATAATAAAACTAAGGACTATTATAAAATTTTGCTTTTATTACTATAAAATATTAAATTTTTAATCAAAATATACGATAATAACAATAACATCTCAGTTTAAGTCTAGCTAATATATAAAGTTCGGGAAGGTCTAAAAGTACAAACCATTATTTTCGATAGAAAATAATAAAAATATATAAAATAAAATGAACATGAAAAAATAGATTATACTAAATAATAACTTTTAATCAAAATATTTATTGCGTTTACTAATATTAATTTTCAAATGCATATATCTTAATTAATAATATGGAAATAAATTACAAAGATAAAATAAAAATTAAAAAGCAAAATTCACATTTAATTAATTAAAATTAAAAATATGTTATTTCAACCAATTTTATATAGATTATTTATAGAATTTCAACATTAACTATATATATATATATATATAACATATAAGTAAAAATATTATATAATTATCTTGTATGACCAATAAATAAAGCATAATCAATTGTGATAAGTAATAAAAATATTTTTCAGTTTTCATGTAAAATATTCCTAAAAAGTTAGAGAAAAGCATATTGGAAATGAATAAGAATGATTAGTTTCTCCTAGCTTCAAATTGCATTAACAAGATAAACATTTTAAAAGGTTATGAATTAATGAATAAGATACATAATTATAGAATTCATATAGCTTGGTTCCTTATAGAAGTTTTATATTATCAAAATAAATTATGTATTGTAATTATCTTTTGTTACGTCAGAACAGTCAAATACTATACATAATAGTATTGTAAGAGAGGACATTTCAAGTGACAAAATTGTGTATATGTTGCATAGAAGGCTTTTTTAAAATAAAAAAATTAGTAAGTCTTGCTCTCTATGTTTTGTTAAACTAGAGATATTCATAATACTGATTTAATGATAACGAAAAATACTTTACTACTAATGTTATTAGAAAGATCAAAATTGATGATTGAATGCAAACACAAACCTTATTCTATAGCTCATATCAAAGTTAAAACAATATCAATCAAGAGGGGGTCACTCCAAACATTAATAAAAATTCAATATAGTTAATTAAGTTGATGTTATGAATAAAACATTAATGATAAACAATATATCTTAACAATATGGAAGCATTTTGGATGAAAACATAGAAAGAAGCTTGAAGAATCGTGAAAATTAAGGACATTATCTATTCTGTAATACCCACTAACCATTATCTTAGGTGCTTTTCATGGTACTCAAACTATAAGTCACATGGATAGAAGGCGGTTAGCCTCAAGAATGCAGCTAACTACCCCCAAACGCGTGTCTACTAAAATTACTTATAGATATGTTATTGCTAAGCTACCTAATAGGTAGCTAGCTACCACTCAAGCGATATGTACTTAGAATCACCTTTTTATGCCATTACCAAATATAATAAGAATGTTCGACTACTTTGATTAATTGGACTATAAATAAGGATCTTTAGGAAGATGTTTAACATGGAATGAAGTGGAAAATTTAAATATATTAGATAAAAAAAATACAAGTATGATAAAATTAAGAATTTCATAATGATATTCTTTTGTATGTATTCAATTAGGAAATCATTTTCTTAGAAGTTAAAATTGTATTGTTAAAGAAAAACACCTATTAGTTTGTTACTCAATTGTGTTATATATTCTTAATTTAGTATCGTATTAGAGACTCCTTGTGAGTTTTAAGAGAATCCAATATTGTTAAACATTTGAAGGGATTACTCAATACCTTTAAGGAAGAGAATATAATGAATTTTGAACACAAGGTGTTTGGGGAGTGGACATAGGGCTAGATGAGGGTCAAATTAATATATATATGTGTGTGTGTATATTCCCTATCTTCTTTTTATTATTGCTCCATGTTATTACTGCATTACATTTTTTCTTTTTTCTATCAATTACATCATTCTAATATTATAATTCATTACTTAAGTAATCAACTTCCATATAAAACTCAAAGTGAGCTTGAGACATATAGACTGGAAATTACAGATTATAGAGCTGTTAATTCAAAGAGAACAATGATACCTTTAACATCACCAATATCGTTTCCTTATACTTAACAACACCTCCTAATTTACCCATAATTGATGGATTTGAAAAAAAAAAGTTAGTATAAAAATATTTTCACAATTTACATATTTATATAGAGTGAAATAGTAATAAAATTATAGAAAATTGAGGAATTCATAGTCAAAAAGATAAAATATTAGTAGATTACATTTTTTAAATGAAAATGATTATTTATATTAAATAGCACATACAAAATTTTTCTTAAGGGGTGAAGAAATACATTTATGGAATATTATTAAGAAGGAACGTTTCATTTTCCGAACTTCATAATATTAGATAGGGTAAGTACCACTCTTTCAAATAAGAAACTGAATGTGACTTTAATAATAAAAAATATAATTGCATTGAGTGAGAAGGTTATAAATATTCTAATTTGTGCATCAGGTATTAGAGAATTCAATTATGCATCTATGTTTAAAATTGCTTATGAAATTTAGCATACTTTAAAGATAACTTATGAAGGTATTAACAATGTAAAAGAGAGTATGGTTAGCATATATGTTAGTATGAGCTATTTCAAATGAAACATGATAAGAACTCCTTTCAAAATTGGCTCTAGATTTTTGATATCGTCAATAGGTTAAAAAACTTGATAAATCTTATTTTAACTTTGAAATTGTGAGAAATATAAATGGGGTCTCTACCAAAGCCATTTGAGCTAAAGGTGATTGACTACAAATCTAATTAGAATTTAATTAAAAATTAAATTTTATTTCAATTAAATTTCTAAACTATATAAGACCTATTATGAATAGGCTTATACTCCAAAGAAGCTAATACTTGAAAGTTTATCTGTTTGTTTGATGTTTTTACTGTAAATAGTGAGTTAGTTTGTTCTTTAGCGTAAAACCCAACTT
>JANTPM010000001.1:24154375-24164400 GCA_025434745.1 Erythroxylum divaricatum
GTAAAGGACTTGGCGATCAACGGGGATAATACCTGACCGGTGAGCGTCCCAGTCCAAACCAATCAGGGTTTAAGTTAATAGTTGGGAACTTATTCAATTTGTCTTTTAATGTAAATGTTAATGTTTGAAATGCACTTTTAGGCTATGATATTATCAAATTTGTTGTAATCAAAATATATGACAACGAAACTTGGAACGAGTCAATCAGAATGGAGTAACTTCCAAGTACTGTCTGTTTCCCCGTCTAAATCAACAAAAATTATCTCCTCAAGGAAATTACCAAGCAACTCTTCAGTCAGCCCCTTTAGAGTTGAGTCTGGTCCGTCCCTCCCCCGACGACTTCCCCTAGCCAACGTAAACGCGTCAATCAACATGGTCTGCTTCCGTCGTTATGTCTCTGTCGGCGCGTTAGCACCTTAACTGAACTACCTATCTAAATATACGATCACAGATACATTACCATCTTCACCAATCGCAGAGCTTATCTCATTTCTTCTTTCCTTTGGAATTTCCAAGAAAAACTAAAAGCACAAAAACTTTCTTGCTCTGTCTCTCTTGCCATGGCACAAAAACAACCCCAACTGAACAGTGCCTACTACGGCCCAGTAATCCCCATAGCAATCCCACCACCGCAGAGCCACCACCGTCGTTGCGGCTGCGGTAGCTGCTGCGGCTCCTGCCTCTTGAGCTTCCTCCTTGAACGTTTATTTGTTTGTTTGATGCTTTTTACTGTAAATAGTGAGTTAGTTTGTTCTTTAGCGTAAAACCCAACTTTTACAACTTTATGTTTTTCTGTATTGTTGAACATATATTTAAGCTCGTAATATCGAGCTTCCAGATGAATTAACGTGATAGAGAGAGAGACTCTATATTTCTCTCACTAAACCACTCTGTTATCGTTTATATGGTATCAGAGCCAACTTAACCGTTTTTCAGCGGTTTTCACTCGACGACGGTGAGGTGAATGGGATTTCAAGATTTGTTCTTCTCAGATGACGACGACGCACAAAAAAGAATAAGATAATCCAGGTGCTAGTCTTGTCACTACACCATTGAACGGATTCAATTACAGGACATGGAGTACGTCCATGAAGAAGGCCCTAGCGGTGAAACATCGACTAGGATATATTACTGGCAAGATCCAGATTCCAGCTGAGGATGCGCCAGATTATGAAGAGATTATGAGCGCCAACGCCATGGTTGAGTCCTGGATTTTGAACTCGATGACGACAGATTTGCATGATGCTTTTTTGTATGTATCTTCTGCCAAGGATTTGTGGGATAAACTTGCCAATCGGTTTGGCGACTCTACAGGACCTCAGGAGTATCAGATTCGACGGGAAATTGGAAGCATTTCGCAAGGTAATTCTAATCTCTCAATGTACTTCACCAAACTGTGCAAATTATGGGATGAATTGCAGTGCATTATACCAGTACCTCAGTGCATCTGCGGGTGTTGTACATGTGGTGTTTCTGGAAAAATTATGAAGATTAATGATAATGCCAAGATCATTCAGTTTCTAATGGGATTGAATGAATCTTACAATCATGTTAAGAATCAGATTCTCATGATGGACCCGTATCCGAACATAGATAAAGTGTATTCCATGCTAATGAATGTTGAGAGACAAAAGCAGGTTTTGGCTTCTTTTGGTGACATAACCGATGGGAGTGCTCTTATGGTTAGTCCTGGATATACAGCAAATGCTGTTGTAGGGAAACTGGGTGGCAAAAAGAAAGACTGGAAAGTTGAAAAGGACGAAAAAATGCTCTTTTTGTAAGATGAATGGACATACTCAGGATACATGTTTCAAATTGCATGGGTATCCATAATGGTATGTTGATTTAAAGAAGCAACAGAAAAAGTCTGGTGGGAAGCTTGGACAAGTAAATTTGGCAGAAACACCGTTAGAACAGAGTGATGATGATACCGATGGTTTGAGTGTGAGGGTCATTATTCGGCAGGAGTTATCAAAGATGTTAAAAGAGCAACCGCAAATACAGATGCCGCACATGGAAACAGTGAATTTTGGTGCTGAATTTGCAGGTAACAATTCTGCTTTTGAACAGATCATAGGAAATAAAGGGACTTGTTGGATAGTGGATACGGGCGCTAGTGTCCATCTTTCAGGAAATGCTTCCTTGTTTAGTAAGTTGATTCCATTGCTGAAGCCATCTACTGTTAGTTTACCAGATGGCTCATTTAAGACAGTTAACATGATGGGAGACATCAGGCTTAGCAAAGATATTCTGTTGAAGCATGTCTTTTATGTTCCAAGCTTCAAACATAACTTGCTATCTGTGAACAGACTTTTGAGACATAACGATGGTGTTTTCACTTTCTACCCATCATGTTGTGTTTTACAGGACCTGCAGTCTAACCGAAGGCTCGCTGTTGGACAAGCTATTGGTCATCTATACTACTTAACTGAAGCTTCTTTTCTTAATACTGTATTAGATGGGTTGGTTTCTGTCAAAAGGAATAACAATACCACTGATGTGTATAGTTTGAATAAGGATGTCGAGGATGTTAACAGTGTTGCTTCTATTGATTTGTGGCATAGAAGGTTGGGGCATCCCTCATTTGAGGTTGTACAGAAAATTCCTTTTCTGAATAAAACCGTGAACAATTCAGCTACTGCTTGTGATGTGTGTGCCAAAGCAAAACAGTCTCGCATACCATTTCCTGTTAGTGACAGCCATAGTCAGCTACTCTTTGAACTAATTCATGTTGATGTTTGGGGTCCTTATCGTAGACCATCATTAACAGGCGCGTTTTATTTCTTAACAATTGTTGAGGATTGCAGTAGAGTCACATTTACATTTCTCATGCAAACCAAGGATCAGGTTAGCTCGATACTAGCCAAATTTGTTCCTATGGTGAAAACTCAGTATAATTGTACTATTAAGATTGTTCGATCGGATAATGGAGGAGAATTCCTTGGATCTCATTGTCAGCAAGTTTTTGTTGATCATGGTATTATCCATCAACGTTCTTGTGTCTATTCCCCGCAGCAAAATGGCAGGGTTGAAAGAAAGCATAGACACATTGTCCAAGTTGCTAGAGCGTTACTGCATCAAGCTCATATGACCAACTTGTTCTGGGGTGAAGCCATTTTACATGCCACGTACCTAATCAATCATTTGCCTACGGTGACTCTAGGGTGGCGGGCTCCTTCTGCAGTTTTGTTGGGACGATCTACTGATCTGGGTCATTTGCGAGTGTTCGGTTGCTTATGTTATTCTACTGATACTAATCCACAGAAGGATAAGTTTGTGGCTAGGGCTCACAAATGCATTTTTCTGGGCTTTGTTGCCGGAAAAAAGGGTTATAAAGTTTACGACATTGCTTCCGGGAAAGTGCACATTTCCCGTGATGTTATCTTTCATGAACACATGTTTCCTTGTGCAGGTCAGCAGTTTGTGGAGACTACTGACATGCCTATTCCGTCGTTGTCTTCTTTATATGATGTGGTTGATGATTCCCCATCGCAACCTATCATTGATCATCGCTTGGTGGACGTTGCCCGACATGAGCCTCATGTCGATGTTCACGATAATCCCCACTCAGAAGACTCTCCACATTCTTCTCCACCTCTTGATGGAAGGCGAAGTACCAGGGTCACGCGGAGACCATCGTGGTTGTCCGATTATGTGGTCAATCATAGCACGCTGTTTCCGGCCAGTGATGTGGTGACTCGCAGCTCCCCTCATTTGCCCAACACTTTTCCTTTCTTCGCCAACAACAAGCTTTCTGGTGATCTGGCAGCTTTCCTTGGCCATGTGACTGATACAAAGGAACCTCGCAATTTTCAGGAAGCTAGCCGAGATGCACTGTGGGTCCAAGCCATGGAATCGGAGTTACAAGCGCTTGATCAAAATCGTACTTGGGAGCTTACGACTTTACCTTCCGGGAAGAAAGCTATTGGCAGCAAATGGGTTTTTAAGTTGAAATACAATGCCGATGGGACGATCGATCGGCGTAAAGCTCGGCTCGTTGCTAAGGGTTACAATCAAGTGTATGGTGAAGATTACCATGATGTTTTTTCTCCTGTAGCAAAGGTGGTCACGGTACGTATTTTCCTTGCTATTGCGGCTGCGCGTGGTTGGGTCTTGAATCAGTTGGACATCAACAATGCGTTTTTACATGGATATCTAGATGAGGAGGTTTACATGGTGCCTCCAGAGGGGTACACCAAGGCACGAGAGGGTCAGGTTTGCAAACTTGTGCGTTCTCTCTATGGGCTTAAACAAGCCTCACGCCAGTGGAACACCGAGCTTACTAGTTTTCTCTTGGGTTTTGGTTTCCGGCAGAGTGAGCATGATCATTGTTTGTTTGTGTTTTGCAACGATGGCTGTTTTGTGATGTTGTTAGTTTATGTTGATGATCTTCTCATCAGTGGGAATTCTGCTCACTTGATTGCTCGACTCAAAGCAGATCTTCATGCGCAATTCACCATTAAAGATTTGGGGGTGGCTAAATACTTCCTTGGCTTGGAGATTTTTCGGGACGACACTGGTATATTTCTTAATCAACGCAAATATGTGTTGGATTTGTTGCTTGATACTGGTCTTCTTGGTTCTAAACCTAAGCATGTTCCATTTCCGAAGGGAGGTTCTTTGTTTGATGATAGTAGTCCGTTGTTGGTGGATCCGCAGGAGTATCGTAGTTTGATTGGTCGTTTGTTGTATTTGGGGTTTTCCCGGCCAGATATTACTTACTGTGTTCAGCAACTCAGTCAATTTTTGCAGTCTCCTCGGCAGGTTCATCTTCATCGTGCTTTCCATGTTCTGAAATATCTGAAACAGAATCCTTCTTTGGGTCTACATTTTCCGGCGGTTTCTGATTTACGGCTTCAAGCTTTTTCTGACGCCGACCGGGCGACATGTCCTGTGTCTCGACGGTCTTTGACTGGTTTCTGTATATTTTTGGGAGGATGCCCGATTTCGTGGAAAACCAAACGTCAGTCCACTGTTTCTCGTAGTTCTGCTGAGGCTGAGTATCGAGCTATGGCCTCCACTGTGTGTGAGCTGCAATGGGTTAGCTTCTTACTTTCTGATTTGCAGATTCCCGTTTCGCGTCCGATTCCGATTTACTGTGATAGCAAGTCGGCCATCCATATTACTTGCAATCCCGTGTTTCATGAACGGACGAAGCACCTTGACATTGATTGTCATGTTGTGCGCAATCAGTACAAACAGGGTTTTATTTCGCCGGTTCATGTGGGTTCCTCTTTTCAGCTTGCTGACATTTTCACTAAGCCGCTTCCTGCGCCTGCGTTTCATCGGCTATTGTCCAAGTTGGCTTTGTCTGATTTTCACCAAAGTCCAACTTGAGGGGGGGATGAAAGTTTATCTGTTTGTTTGATGTTTTTACTGTAAATAGTGAGTTAGTTTGTTCTTTAGCTTAAAACCCAACTTTTACCACTTTTCTGTTTTCTGTATTGTTGAACACATATTTAAGCTCGTAACTGAGCTTCCAGATTAATTAAAACGTGATAGAGAGAGAGACTCTGTTTTTCTCTCACTAAACTACTCTGATCTTGTTTATAATACTTCTTTTTTTAACAACTCTTTATAACAATTCTAAAGTTCTCTCAACATATTCCTTAGATGTCATTAAAAGCCAGAAACATATACAGTTGTAGTAGTTAAGATGATCAAATTTAAGAAATAGTTTGAGAGATACGACAAGAATACGATCTTCAAAATAAGGTACAAATTATAATGTGTTTTATTGTAATTTTTTAAGTTATTCATGTTATAGAATTTTAAGTGATATTAACTTAAAAAAAATCAAATAAATTTTTTATTTATTCTGCTACACGCAAAAAGTGAATTTTATATGGATTTTCCAAGATTAAGTACCATATCATGCCTAATATAATATGAGATAATGGAGTAATATGAATACGTTAGATTTAACGCAGTCACTTTAGACTTATATTTTGTCCTAGTTTCTTTAGCCTGTGACAAGCATAACAACATTTATGTTTGCAAATTGCAAGTGTATTTGAAATTTTCCTTTTTTTTATTAACAGAGAAAAGACAAATTATATGATGAGTCTAGAAAAATAGAGTCTCGATTGATCCTTCAAGAAGAGTATATGACACTCAATGGATGTATTGTCAAAAGAAGTGGTTCTTATCACAAAATGCTGGACATAAGATACTAACCAGTCAGCACATTTGTTACTTTGGAGGTAAATATCCCGGTGCATCATAATCTAGTTTCTCGTGAAGAGTTCATTCGACCTAAAATTTTCCTTTTTTTTAACCCAAGTATTTTCATTAGACTTGTGGAGCATGTTAATTGTAGTTACTTTTGGATTTCCTTTCTGTTGGAGAGCCGATGTGATTGATTTTAACGACTCGAAATCAGTTGGTGAAATCTTTATTGCAGGCCTTGGACTTTTTTTCATCCATCCAACTCACCGACAATTCGCATTACTTGGTTTCTATATATTTAGTACGGCTTTTGGCTCTTCGTCAATTTCCTGCATCAAGCACATAACAGTCTTATCTCTCTCTGGTCAGCGTTTCGTACAGATATTATAATCCATCCCTCCAAATTTCTAGGTCTACCTATTTCTATATCGCAAAAACATTATGGTACAATCAAAGAAATACAGAGGCGTCAGGCAACGACGGTGGGGTTCTTGGGTGTCCGAGATTCGCCACCCTTTATTGTAAGCTACTTATCCCGGTCACATTTGATCGCTGTTCAGATTGATCAGTCCTAAGTCATTATAATAGTTTCAGTTACACATCTCTTTCGTATTAAATTCCGATCTCAATTAATATCTGGTACATTCTTTTAGCTCTTGCTTTTCACATGTATGATCTCCATCTTTGCCCCCTGTTTAGGAAGAGGAGGATATGGCTTGGGACATTTGACACAGCTGAAGCAGCAGCAAAAGCGTATGACCACGCAGCTATATTGATGAATGGTCAAAATGCTAAGATAAACTTCCCAAAAAGCCTCCTTGAAGACGAAAAGAACACCAATAGCAATGATAACTATTCACCGGCGCCAAACGCTCTTTCACAGCTTCTTTACACAAAGCTTCGCAAGAGTAGCAAAGACCCTTCTCCTTCACTCACTTGTCTAAGGCTTGACAGCGACAACTGTCATATTGGGGTGTGGCAAAAACGTGCCGGTCCTCGTTCAAGCTCAAACTGGGTCATGCGGGTTGAGCTCGGAAACAAAAAAGCAGAGGCCATGGAAGATCCATCGTCTTTCTCATCTGGGGAAACGTCGAAGGCTGTTGGGATTGAAGCAGAAAACGAAACAGAAGAAGAGGATAGAATTGCGATGCAAATGATAGAAGAACTACTACATTAATGGACAGGATCTTAACCCGCAAAATATATAAATGTATATATATATATATATATGTAAACCCTCCTAGTTCATCTGCACTATGTTACACGGTATTTTGCGTTTGCGATTGATGTGCTTAAAGCGACCATAGATTATTCTGTCGTAACACTAATTCAAAATTATAATCCATGATCAACCATAAACTTAAACTTTTATTAACCGAAAAAATATTATAAAATATATGTTTCGCTATTTATTAAATGATGACCAAGCGGTTAAACTGCTTGAACAAGCTCCTCAACGTGGGGGACAAATTACTTGTTCCATTACTCAAAATTCATCCATTCAATAAATAGGACCTACAAAAATTGGACGGATAAGATGGTTTTAGAACAGAGGAAACAGAGTAGGGTATAAACAAGCACTTAAAACTTTCGATCAACCTTTTGTAAAAGTTATATGTTTTTATGTCGTTAACGTCTTTTTTTTTTTGCCTTTCTCAATATGTGGACCTCTTAACAAGTTAGAGAAATTCGGTATCCACAAACTTATTTAAGTAGGCAATAGGAAACTTTAACAACTATTTATACTACCTAATAAACAACTAGCCAACATTTATTAGGAGCCATTTTCCTCTCTGGATCTTAGCTTATTTAACCAGATCTTCTATTGGACTTCTTTTTTTATTTTTAATCTAAATCAAAATTGATTTTCTAAACCGTAATTTTATAAAATCTTGTTATTAATAATAGTCCAAGTAATAATCTCTAATGTTCTCCCCTTAGACAAATATTAATTACAATAGTGATCAAAGAAAATCAATGTAAAGGTCAAAAAATTTAAAACATTTGATCCAAAGATAAAGAAAGTCCATCATTTGGTCCCATAAAGCTTTTAGTACTGAAAAATATCAATTGCATGTGTCATATGTGACACAGATATGATATAATCACACATATCTAATAGCTCACTAATATGAATTAGAAATTAGAGTGTGGAAAATAACATGGATACTTGTATGATCTGAAATGTATCATTGTTCCATTTATTGATCTCAATTTATCTGAATTTTATGATAAATCAAATTGTAGAAAATTGTTTTCTATCACTGAATGTAAAACCACATTATGAAAAATCCTTATAAGATTAAATATTTATGTTCCCTTATTTCTTATCAAATCCATAGATTTATGCATGTATTCGTATGTTTCCTAAAGACATAAGCCCCAGGTCAATCTCTATATATATGCCTAATAACCATTAAAATGATTAAGATGGACTCAGATCTTAAGACATTCACCTGTATTATGATAATGTACAACAAACTGTATGATTGAGAAAAAAATGTTGATCATCAATATGTATAAAAATATATTATCATAGTACATGAAATTTATACAAAATGCATCAAGAGAAAATACAGTGATCCCTAACCAAAAGTGTCTAAGGATTTTGATAAACCTATAGCATAAACATGTCTCTAAAAAATAACTGGATGAAGTCCTTTAGTCAAAGGATGTTGGGCCCCAAATTTTCTTTTATTGATGTTATTAAGTATGAATTATTTTGATTTATGATTTATGTCATAGTTTGAGTTTTATTGATAATATTAATGAAAAATTATGATTTATTTAAGTATAGTATGGTGTAAGTGGAAATGAAAGAGTAAAAATGTTTGAGGGCAAAATGGGCAAGGTACTTAAGTTATGATGTTTAAGGCTTAGCAAGGAGGGGTAATAGGGTACTTGTGCTATCCTTTAGGTTTAAGGAATTAAAAGAAGAAAAGAATAGAAAATAAAATAAAAAGAAGAGAGAACGTTAAGTCAAGATGACTTAAATATGATTTTGATGTATAACAAAAAGAGATCAAATAAAAAGAAAAACAACACAGATGAACTCAAACACAGACGAACACAGACGGACACAGATGAACACAGACGAACACAGACAGACACAGATGAACACAGACGAACAAAGACGGACACAGATGAACACAGACGAACACAGACGGACACAGATGAACACAGACGAACTCAAACATAGACGAACACAGACGGACACAGATGAACATAGACGAACACAGACGGACACAGATGAACACAGACGAACACAGACGAATACAGACGGACTCAGACACAGACGAAGTTGAAATAGTTGAAGTCAACACAGTTAAAGTCAAACAAAGTCGACACAGACGATGTAAGACGCTGAGCGATGCAGACGCAGACGCAAATATAGACGCAGACGCAGACGTAAATATAGATGCAGACGCAGACGCAGATATAAATGCAGACGCAGACGCAGATATAAACGCAGACGCAGACGCAGACGTAAATATAGACATAGACGCAGACGCAGACACACTAATAATACAAACGTAGAAAAGAAGCAGACGCAAGAGTCAGTTAGAGTTAGTTACAGAACTCAACTGATTAACCGCTTTTTTTTCAAGATTCAAGATTCAAGATTCAAGATTCAAGAAGCAGTTAGAGACGAAGGCTATAAGTACAAGTCGAAGTCGAAAATTGCAAAGTTACTGACTTAGAAAAATTACACAACGTGAAAAAGCGATCAAGTGCAATTTAGCTTAGTGCTATCTTACTGTAACAAAGTGTTCAAATACGCTTCTGAAAGAAAAGTTGTACAGATAGCCTGCAGAGGCTAAGTGTGAAAGAATACTGGTTGTAGAGACCTGAAGAGG
>JANTPM010000001.1:24200312-24214452 GCA_025434745.1 Erythroxylum divaricatum
CAACGGTAGTTAACATGAAAATTTTGGACGTCTGAGCTAAAAGTCAGGGTCCTTATAAGGGAAGAGGTGCAAGAGAGAAGTTATATCTTCTGCCTTTTCGCTTCTTCTGTGTTTTGTATCATCTGTATTTTACTTCTTCTTAGTTTTACTTCTTCTGTGATAACGTTATTGATGACATCATCTTCTTCTGTATTTTGTATCGTCTATATTTTGCCTCTTCTTAGTTTTGCTTTTTCTGCCTTTTTACTTCTTCTGTGATGATGTCATCTTCTTCTGTGTTTTGTATCGTCTGTATTTTGCTTCTTCTTAGTTTCGTTCCTTTTGTGTTACTGTTTATGAACTTCTTCTGTGTTACTGTTCATGAACTCCTTTTGTGATATTGTTCATGAACTCCTTCTGTGTTTTATTCCTTCAGTGATTCGCTCCTTTTTTGTTTTGTTCGTTCTGAGTTTCGCTTATTTTGAGTTTTCTTTCTTCTGTGTTTTGTTCCTTCTGTGTTTTAATACTTCTGGGTTTTGGTTCTTCTGTGTTTTGCTGATGCGTCTTCTTCTATGTTTTGCTGACGCGTCTTCTTCTGTGTTTTGTTGACGCGTCTTCTTCTGTGTTTTGCTTCTTCCGTGTTTTACTTCTTCTGTGTTTCGCTCCTTCTGCCTTTTCGCTCCTTCTGTCTTTCGCTTCTTCTGTTTTTTGCTCCTTTTGCCTTGCGCTTCCTCTATGTTTTGCTTCTTCTGCCTTTTTGCTTCTTCTTCCTTTTCGCTCCTTCTGTCTTTCGCTTCCTATGTGTTTTATTTCTTCTGCCTTTTTTCTTCTTCTACCTTTTCACTTCTTCTGTCTTTTGCTTCTTCGGTCTTTTACTTCTTTTGTGTTTTGCTTCGTCAGTATTTTGTTTCTTCTATCCTTACTTCTTTTGTCTTTCGCCTCCCCCTATCTTCTGTTCCATTTCCAACCCTCCACAGAGGATAGAATCCGACCTCAGGGTCTTCCTCAAAGTTATAGGTCTCCAAGCCTTCTTTGGAATCATCCTAAGAGGATCTTAACCCGATAATCCTAATGTCAGTTATGCTATTTGTCCCAAAGCTGTGTAAAATGATTAAGGTCAACATCTGTTCGGAAATAGTAAAAGTAAGTCTTCCTGGTGGGGGCACGCCACCCTTATGGGGCACAGGTCCAGATGTCTCTTAGGCCATCGAGTTCGTGACCCTCAAGGGCGGGGTGTCCTATATGTTTCTTCCTTATAAAGGAAATATTCAATCTTATAGGAAGTATGGAGATCCTAAAACAAATATATAGGTGCTTAGTAGATACTTAAAGTAATATGAGAATTTCATTTAGAGCATTACTTGTATATCTATGGAAAGTCTCATTTTGATGATTATATAAGAGAGCCTTCAATTTGAAATCACCAAAGAATCTCAACTTTTACGTTTTAATACTAATTATGACATATCGTTGTCAAGGGTAGCTTAAGTGGTATTCATTGGATATAACATGCCCTATGTAGAGATAATTAAGATATCAATATACGATTCACCACCCTAAAGTAATTAGGAAGAATGTTCTATTCTTTATAATTAGTATTGATTTGGAAAATCCTTAATCAAGGTGAAATGAAACTTTGGAAAAAAAATTCAAACATCATTAATAAAATTAATTGCTAATGAAAAAGAACTAAGATAATTGGACTCAAATATAGTAAGCATAAATTTCATGCTTTGTGTCTAATCAAAATATTCTATGATGAAATAATTGAATTATACTAAAAAAAATTCATGCACAAAAAGATTAGTTAAAACTATTTTTACGTTTATAATATTTGAATAGTCATGATATATCACTAGATGTTAATCTTAATATATAGATATATATTATTTAATTAGATAAATAAATATAAATTGAAGGAATTCAATTTATCTAATCGTAATTAAGATTTAGAGTTATAATTTATATCTATTTCCAACATATTTAGGAGCCCAATTTTTTACATATAAAGAATGATTTATGAGAAAAAAAAAGTAATTTAATCAAGTTGGATTAATTGTAAATTTTGAGAAACTTTAGGATAAAAATGAGATATTTAATAAATAGGGATCAACATAAGATATTAAATCTTATTTGGACCTAATTAATTTTGATTAAAATTTAATTGAAATTAAAACTATATTTCTTTTAATTTCAATTAAATTACTAACAGGTCTAAGCCTTAACATAAATAGGTGTTGCTATAAAGAAGTTAGTACTACTTGCTTATTTATGAAATTTCCTCAACTAGTTCATGTAGATACTGTTATAGATCAGACATATATACAACCATGATACATGCAATGAAACAATTTCAAAATGGTTCCAGAAAACTTCAAAAAAAGGATCAAAATTCACAATAAGGTATGAAGCATAATTCAAACTTTTATGTTATGCATTAATCTTGTCATAGAATTTAAAATGTTCTTGACTTTTGAAAAATTAAACGAAAAATATTTTCATTTTGATTTTATTGCAAGCAGTATCGAATCTCATCTTGATTAAAAAAAATGATTAAGTTTAAACCTTGACCTTATGAAAATTGAACATTTTTGCACAAAAGTGGGATAGGTGACTTACCCATTCAATGACTTCATCAATGCATTTCTTTAGACAGACTGCGTTCTATTGCCTCACCAACTAGCTAATTAGATGTGAGCCCCTTCTACAGAGTGTGAATCATCTGAAAAGTAGTTCCATAGAAACTAGGCACTACCATATTTCGATTAAGATGCATATAAATTATGCTTTTAAGTGAATTAAGTTCTCATACTATGTCATGATGAAATTCTAGATATTGGCTATAGACTTGAGTGTAATTCACAAAGTTAGACTTTTTCTTATTGATTTGATTCATTTGTGTATTGCAGGAAAGCCGGGTCCTTAAAAATTGTTTTGCTTGAACAATGCTGTTTAAGCTATATATTTTGATTATTCAAATCCCGCAAGTCACGGACTCTTATGAACTATTACAATTTCCTTGAAAATTGCTTGTCAATTTTTGGCCTTCAGGGATGCAATGGTTCCATATGAATTCACTCATGTGCCGTTGCAGCAAACAAGTTGCTTCGGCTTCGGGATGATACACGTGAAAGACATGCGATTCCCCCTCAGCTTCTTCGAGTATCACCTCTTTGACACCTTTCTTTCTCAAGAACTCTGCATACATCACTCCCCTTTCATTTAGGAAATCCAATCCTGCCACATAAACCACTACTGCAGGAAATACGTACCATTCTGCTGCAGATACATCTTGCATCTCATAATTACACCCAAAGTAATCACGATTGCTTCCTTCTGGTATACTTAATCTCCAAAACATGTCATTCATAGCAACATGCTTTGCTGCCCCATCATCCATCTCTTTATCGGTCCTTTTCTCACTCCCAAAAAAAGGATGTATCAACAGCAATCCTTTGATCTTAACATTCCAGTCCCTACTCTTCATTGTTTTGATTGCTACCTGATGTGCAATGTTCCCTCCAGCACTGTCTCCAGAGAGAAATACTTGAGAAAGATCAGCTAGTTTGAGCCAAGGTTCGGAATTCATCTGGCTATAAAGCCATTCAAGTGAACTATAACAATCTTCATAAGCTATAGGAAGTCGGTTCTCTGGTGCTAGACGATAATCAACAGAGAGGATAATGAATTTGGATGCAACAGTCAAGCCTCCGAGGAACTTATGGTAACCAAGCCAAGTGGTTGAACCAATACAAAAGCCACCACCATGAAAATAAACCAGCACAGGAATTTGACACGCGAAGTTTTGTGTGTCCGGAAGAAAAAGTCTTGCAGCTAATTGCTTATTTCGATCAATAGTAACATCCTTAAACTTATAACCATAGAGAGACTCGGTTGAGGAAGGGATTGTCTCCGGGGAAAATCTTTTAACTAAACCATCAGAAAAAACTTGCAGGAAACCAGGAGCTTCTGCAATAATGGACATTGTTTACGGAAGAGATGGAGGAGGGGATTAAAATGATAATCAATGGCAATGTCATGTCAGCTAATATATGAGTAATGGCCAATAATCGTTAGTTTGTTGGTTGGGGGAGTCTCTTTGGGTGTATGAAAGCTTGAGTAGGTTGGTCATTAGAAGGGCATTCCCTTAAAAATATATACACAATTCAAAACTGAGTAGTTTAGAAAATCTTTAATCAATAATTAGACCATTGTCCATGACATGCAAGTCGAAATTTTCCTCTGTTTCTACGATTGACACCCAACAAAATCCTGAGGTCACAGGTTCGACTCCCCACGAAGGAGGGGCTAAATTTTGAACCCGACGTGACCAAAGGGGACAAAACCCAATAGTACGGGCCCACCCAAACCATTAGATAATACGAATTTACACACCAACTACTTGTAACATTGTATAAATCCAGAAAACACATATCATAATGCTAAAAGCAGTTACACTAAATCAACTAATGAAGTTTAGCGCATCTCCAACCCATTCCTAACAAAGTTTCTTCCATTTTGGAGATGCTACGTTACTTTTCCCCCTAACTAACAACTATATTTTTTACACCAGAAAGGAATATTCTCAGCATTATTATTAAAATTACTTTATAAAATTAACCCAACTTTATTTTTTCGTGTACTTTTTTATTCACAATATTATTGTTGTTATATTTTTATGTTAATAAATAATAAATAATAAAATTTCAATCAAACTATAATTTTTTTTAAAATTTTAAGAAATTGTATTATCTAAACAGCAAAAGATACAATTTACAATCCTAAAATAAGGAAAACTATAAAATAATTACAGTCACCAATTAAAGCTCAACCGAAAATTAGCCCAAACTAACACACATCATCTAAATATTCCAACGTCTTCGCATTGCCAGACCCATGCCTTCGTGCTTCCCATGTTCCATGAGGACCCCTCTCTTTTTAAGTTAACTATGTAATCCGCTAGCTCGTACTTGTGTCTCTCTTCATGCTTATATAAACGTCGATTCCTCTCCCTCCATAAGTGATAAATCACCATTTGAAACGAGGTCCTGATTATAAGTTGGTTGCACTGATCGAGTTTCCTGTATAACATCTGATAACACCACACTCCACTGATAGAAGGAGGGAAGTCTACCTAGCAAATGCAAAATTCTACTCCACACCGATTCGGTGAATTCACATTCAAAAAACAAATGGTTTCTACTCTTATTGACTAGTTTGCACAATACACAAATGAGATCAAAACTGCCAAACCATAGATCCTTTGTTCTCAATCTATTTTGAATAACCAACTACAATAAAAATGCAGCTTTCGAATAGAGTACCTGTTGCCACACTAACTCCGCCCATAAGACCTCTTCCTACCTACCTCTCCCAATAGCATGAGCTGATTTTGATGTAAAAGCCCCAGCATGGTTGACAATCCAAATCCACATGTCCTGATCAGGACAAAGCCACACACCATTCAAAAATGCATCAAGATTATGGCCAAATCAGCACCTACACAACCCTCTCTCCCCCGAAATACGCAAGCCACTGATGCCTCCTTAGAGATACGATTGCCAAAACCAGCTAATTCGTGTCTCATCCAAAGAGGGCTGAAGTCATGCCAATTATCATACCAAAAATTTACTCCTGCTCCATCCCCTATTCTACATTTAATAATAGGGTACACCAATTCTCTTAATTACAGCAAACTTTTAAAAATCCAAGAATGGTCATATCTCTATTGAAGTTGTCAGAAACTTTGCCGGTTGAGTTGATATATCTACACCCATTTAACCCACATCATTTCTTTGTCCATAAATAAACGCCAAATATGCTTCATAAGCATAACTCTTTGCATCTGATTTATCGAAATTATGCCCAAACCCTCTTGTTTCTTAGGTTTTACAATCTCACTCTACTTAACTTTAGCTCCCTTAGACTTATCATGCTTACCCATCCATAAGAATGTCTTCAATATTCTCTCCATTTCTCGTATAACTTTTTTCAAAAGAATTATATGAGTAGCCCAATATACATGCATACTATTCAGCACGAACACAATTAAGTTAACCCTAGAAACAAAGGAGAGAAATCTATTCTGCCATGCATTGATACGATTTTTCAATTTTTCCAACAAAGGGAGGAATTCAGAATACCTTGGCTTTCCCGAAATGATCGGCACTCCCAGATACCTGAACGGTAGACCTTGAAGTGGCAACCCTACCAATCTACTAAGCTACTCTCGGTTTTGAACATCTGATGATACATAAATGCTACTCTTCTGTCGATTCATTTTCATGCCCAACCATCGGGAAAAGGTGTTCAGCAAATTTATCAACATTTCTAGCACATGCGATTCAGCTTTGCACAATAAAATCAGATCATCCACATATAGAAGATGAGACAAATTCAGTTCCCGACATAGATAATGATATTGAAATAACCCATTGCATTGCACAATTTTATTCAATAACTTTGAAAGACCCTCCATCGCTAGAGTGAATAGGTAAGGGGAAAGAGGATCCCCTTGCCTAATCCCTCTAAAGATCATAAAGGGCTCCGTAGGAATTCCATTAATTAAGACACTCAAAGAGGTAGTTTGTATACATTGGAATATCCAGTGGCAAAACCATGGGGGCAAACCAATCCCTTGCAAGCAGCCCCTTAGGTAGCCTTACCCTATCGTATCATAAGCTTCATAAAGATCTATCTTTAAGGCACAACTGTTTACCTTTTTACCAGAATGATATTCCCTCAGCACTTCTTACAATAACATAATATTATCGCCAATACTTCTGGAGAAAAGAAAAACTCCTTGCGCGTTGTTAACTACTTCAGCCAAAACTCCCTTCAAACGCTCCACTAAAAGAGAAGCGATAATCTTATACACCGTATTGCAACACGAAATCGAGCAATAATCTATAATCCCCTCAAGTCTCTCCTTCTTAGGAATCAAACAGATATAAGAATGGTTGATCTCCTAGAAATTTCCAGCAAGAAAAGAATTCAAGTATCGCTTCTGTTAACAACTGATCAGTGATACTCTAGGTTTTTTGGAAAAACACCTAGCACTTTGGATCCATGAAGAAGAAACAAGGCCTCCTTCACCTGATGTGCGGAATATGGGGCAAGTAACCTTTCCATACTTTCTTGACTTGGAGTAAATTCCAGCACATTCCAAACCCCAAATCTATATTACTACCCATCAATTGCAAAAAAAACTCCCTAACATGTGCAGACACTGTTGCATGCCCACGCAGAATAGTACCTTCCTCATCTACCAATTCAGTGATGGTGTTGATATTCTATCGAGCTAATATAGCAGTGTGAAAAAACTTAGTGAATTAAACTATAATTTGTTATTTAATGATACTAAATAAAATAATATATGAGATATATTTGTTATAAAACCGAAACTAAAATGTAAGAATATTTGGGAGAGGATAATTCTTCTTATGAAAAAATGGTGTCTCTTACATCAAGTTAACCCTTCTATTTATAGTACATTTTAACCACCTAACACACATGTGACCACCTACTCCATATATGTTATTGTGTTAGGTAAAACCTAACCAATAACCCATCTACCTCATTCTTGTGTTAGGTAAAACCTAACCAATAACTCATCTACCTCATTCTTGTGTTAGGTAAAACCTAACCAATAACCACCTACTTCATTCTTGTGTTAAGTAAAACCAAACCAGTCCATATGTACACTAACTATTAAATGGTGCATCTACAATTAGTGATACACCATATTATTTCTATCTTTTATAACAAAATTTAAGTTATACAAACTATAATGACTTGTATCACTAATACTCTTCTGTTCCTAATTTAAGTGTCTGAAAAGTAAGAGAAACGAAAAAAGTGTCTGAAAAGTAAGAGAAACGAAAAAGTGAAAGTCGTCACTGTCTTTTCGTTTCTAGAACATGGAAGGTACTTAGAAGTCGGAAAACATACACCGTAAAATTTCTTTTCCCGTCTGTTTTTTTTATTTGTTATTATTTGATATAAAATATCATGGTCCCAAATAAATAGTGTTTCCAGCACACATAAATTTATGGAATATGGTCCAATTTAAAGTAGCGTTTCCACCACTTTTTTAAATTTGAGGAATCTGGTCCACAAAAGAGACTGGCTGTTTGAATTCATGGCCAATACTATTAGAAATTCCAAAATGATGACTGTAGAATTACAAAGGCCATTAGAATTCAAAAATGGTGGCTGTAGAACTACAAAGACAATTGTAATGATTTTCGTGCCGTTCTGTGGTACGGATTTTCAGGTACCGTCAGTATTTGAAATATAACTCGAATTTAAAAAAAAAATCAGGACATTTGGCCTCAAATTTTTGTATTTTTTAAAATTGTTAATATATATATAACAACATTTTATTATTAATAATGATTACATATTAAGATAAAAATATATATTTTATTATTGAAAAGTAAATATTAAGATAAAAATTATGTTTTATTATTGATAATAGTTATTCTTTTATTTAATATTTTAATGTAATTATTATTTATTATATGATAAAATTATAATATTTTAAATACTTTGTATTATTTTTAATTTTATATTTCTATCATGATAAAATAATTTTTTCATATTAATTGTATTTATTAATTATACTTGAAATATATGAAAATGATATTAAAAAATAAATAAATTATTAATATTTTAAATTTATATTATTATTATTTTTTTGAGACATGTTAGTTTAGATTATAAAGGATTATTTTACAATTTTAAAAAGTTAGAGATTATTTTATAAATTTAAAAAGTTGCCTAAAATAATATCTGGTATTAACTGGTATAATATCTTAGTAAAATTTAAGCCAACATTAAATTTGGTATGATATTTATAACATTGACATGCAACAGATTTACTTTCCAATACCATGAATACAATTCAAAGGTCGATGCATCGGCCTCTCGTCTTCATGTTGAAAGTGTAGGGATGCTTGGTTTTGACGTTGGGATTGAATCAATTTGTATAGAATAATACAATTGCTTGATTTTATATTATGATTATAGGGCAAATGTTGTTATGCCAGTGAAATACATTTTCTTTTAATTAATTATATTTTTATCAATTAAATATAATTAATTAAAATATATTAAAAATTGATATAAAATAAAATTTTAACATATTTTTATTTCTAAAAATTTAACAAAAATTTATTTATTTTTAATAAATCAACCCCTATCAATCACAACAATAATTAATTATTTATCTTAAACAATCATCATAATTATAATAATTATATCAATTTTTATTTATTATATTCATCTCCGTTCATATATATGAACCAAACGTGCTCTTACTCTTATTATGTAATTGATGCAATTTAATAATTATTAAAAAGTCTTGTTTTTATCATTTTCTAATTTGTATCGTAACTCTTCTCGCTCAATTTTACCGATTAAATATACTGAAATAATAATATTGAATAATATAATAATTCCCAAATTTATGACTAGCCAAAGCTCTCTCGTATAGTTGGCAGAGAAGCAGTTGTCTCAAGAAACTTCTCTCCATTCTCTCCGCTGCTTCTGCCTTTTGGTCAGCTTTGGCAGTCTAGGTATATCTGCATCTCCTGTATATTTTTGTTGTTTCCTTTTCTTTTAACAACAAAATAAAAGGGTAAGAACATTTAAACTAAAATTATAGCCTGGATCTGTGGACTCGGGACTAAGGAGCTTCTTCTGCATCTTTTGTTTAAGAGTAGCTGAAGCTGCAAACACTGGTTTAGTTTGAAGGAGCTGATGGGTTCATTTTAGACTTCATCACCTATATGCCCTGTCATTAGCTGTCTGCTTCTTTCAGGTTTTTATTTTATCTGTCCTTCAGTTCTGTTTCAGTTTCCAGAACTAAATGTAAAAAGAAAAGAAAAAAACAAAAGGTCCTTGATACTTGGTCAGACATCAGGATTCCTAGAGTCCTGGACTTTTCTGTCATGACTCTGTACCTCAGAAAGATTACTTTTTAATCAGTAATTTCGTTGTGTTCATGTTTGTTCTTACTTCTTAGTTATGGAGGTAAAGAATTTCATGTTCTTGGGCCAATAGTTCCGCTGTCTGAGTCATTTAATTTTTGTACTGGAACGGTAAACACAAACAAGATAGGGCTTTGCATGTAGGCATTTGCAATCTGGCAGATTTTTTTGGCAGGGATCGTCTGTCTTTCCGTTGCTTTTTAGCTCTTTCAATATTTCTGCTTGTAATGATTTCAACTTATGAGCTCAATTTTCTCTCTGGTTTTACAGGGTAACAGGTATTTCCTACAAAGCGTCTGAATTTTCCCGTTGACAAACAGCAGTCAAACATGTTTCTTAGAAGAAAGAAATCGCAAAACCATGGAGAGGACGAACACATTGAGCGAGATGCAAAGGTAGTCAGAAAATGGATATAGAACGTAACCGCTCTCAATTAGCCCTCACTCTGTTTCAACTGCAGCCTACAAAAGAAAGATTCTGATTGTTTCAATTTCACTGCCACTTAACTCGAACTATGGAGAAAGGGCACTAAATGCTTCTTGTACAACTTTCAGGTTAGTGAGCTGAAGGCCGCCATCGGACCCCTGTCAGGACGCAGCTTGAAATATTGCACCGATGCTTGCTTGAGAAGATACCTGGAAGCCCGGAACTGGAATGTTGACAAAGCAAAGAAAATGTTGGAAGAGACACTAAAATGGAGGGCCACTTTCAAGCCTGAAGAAATCCACTGGGTATGACAATAATCTTTTTTCCTGCGTTTTATTTTTGGTAAAGTATCACTTTAATCCAAGTAATCCACCTTCTGGTTCAGAGAGTTAAGCTAAATTTAAAGAAATAATAGAGAAGTACCTTCCCTCTGTTAATAGGATTTAAATTTACATACCGGGAGACTAATATCGGCCAGTTCAGGACTTTTTCGTTATGCATATCCCTACTTGCAATTTTCATTTAAAAGGTTATCCTATATCTTCATGTTCTACTCGGTCGATCTATTTAACAAAATAGACAAGTCAATTCACCAGCATGAAGTTGCAAAGGAAGGAGAGTGCGGTAAAGTCTCCAGAGCAAATTTTTGTGATCGATATGGCAGGACTGTGCTAATAATGAGGCCGGGATTGCAGGTCTGAAACAAACCACCTAGATCCTTATGTTCCTATTATTATGTTGATGGTTGTCTCTCTCCCCGTAACGTCTATCTACTATGCCAGAAAGCTGCCTGTACAGAAAGCACTATTCCCCATTTGATCTACCTTGTCGAAAATAGTATCCTTAATCTCGGTGAGGGTCAAGAACAGATGTCATGGTTGATAGACTTCAGTGGCTGGACATTAAACACCAACATATCTGTTAAAGTGGCCCGTGATATCAGTTACATTCTGCAGAACCACTATCCTGAGAGGCTCAATGTTGCATTTCTCTACAATCCTCCCAGGATTTTCGAGGCTTTTTGGAAGGTTTGTGCTCAAGTAAATTTCTTGCAAGATTATGCAGGTTGCGAGTCTTCTAATCTTTCGTTTTCATTTGCAGGCAATCAAGTATTTCCTGGATCCAAGAACCTTTCATAAGGTGAAGTTTGTGTACCCAAAAAACAAGGAAAGCGTTGAGCTCATGAAATCTTACTTTGACATCGACAACCTCCCAAGCGAATTCGGAGGAAAGGCTACACTAAAGTATGATCACGAGGAGTTCTCACGGTTAATGGCTCAGGACGATATAAAGACTGCCAAGTTTTGGGGATTTGACGAAAAGCCTGACAACATTGTTGATGGCCATTATCAGCACTTGGAGCACCAATCCAATTGAACTGCATCCTGATGTCAGAATCTGTTTTTAACTCACCAAGTACACCAATGTAAACAACTAGCATTAAGTTTATTATCCAAGCTCCTGTAAACATTACAAACGATGTTTCATTCCTATTTTTAGACGTCATGAAAAATTAAGATTGTAATGAATTTAAATGTTATAACTCCAAAGTTTGTATTTTTTTTCTGGGTGAAGGATTGGAGATGTGTTGAAACCATTCAACACGAGCTCCATTTACTTTCTGCAGAGACAAGTACGGAGGAAACAGTATCTCATTTTCTTTCAATCTCATTTCTTTAAATCAATTACAGCATTAGTGATTCCTCTTAGCACATTGATAAGTTTAAAATCCATATTTACTACAATCAGGTTCTTATAGATTGCAATCCGAGATTGATGTTCAATGCATGGTATTCATGGATTTCAAGTTGTGCAGAATATCAGCTGAATTACTGGGAGGGATCGTGGTTTCTCACGGTTCCATGCGGAGTAGCACAGGGTGTATGAAATACTGGAACTTGTAGATTTTAATATCATGTTGCTAGGCCATTTTGGCGTGTAAACTTCTGTATCGAAAATACTGATTTTCGACAAGGTGAGCTAACCGGCTGCCAAATTTCGGGAGATAAAATAGTTTTTATAATTCATGGAATGATTATTTTAATAGAACAACTTGAAATAAAAATAGAAAATAAAAAATACCAAATAATTATTTTAATAAATTTAACTTAAAATAAAATAAAAATAAAAAAAGTTTAACATAAATCTATTTCGGATATCTTACAAGCATCAATTAGACTACCCAAACACGCAAAACATATCATTGTTTTAACCTTTTCTTGCATTTTTTACTTATCCTATACTTAAATGAATTTATCCTTTTGACTTAAATTTTATTTCAATACTTTTTAGTAGTTTGGTTACTTAGAAATATGTTCTTTAAGTTGTCTAAAGTGCACCTGTTTTATTGTTTAAAAGTCAAGTACACTTTTAGGAGAATTCCTTCCTAACACACTCAAATTTCAGGTTAGTCATAAAAGCGATCAATAATTTGGCATGCCCTATGGACCACGATGCCCCATATAAGGAATGAAAAAAAACAATAGTTTGGCATTCCTAGTGCACCTGTGCACATTAATCCTAGAAATGGTTGACAAGTGGTTAAGCCTCAAGCTCCTGAAAGATAGGGGTTTGGTTTTGAAATTAAGGTTAATAGACCAACTTATGACTTAGAGGGCAACCTTTTGGCTATAAATCATAATCTTGTTCCCATTATTACTCCTCTACAAATGAGACTTCAAGTTGATACAGAAGTCATTAGAGAATATGTTAAAGAACTAGATGAGCCTAGTTGAGATAGATTGGTCACTCAGAATTCTATAAGCCTTATCTGGAGCGTATTGACCATAAGAATTCTTATCCTTGTGGATAAACAATTCTTGAATTTAATTTATTTTCTAATGAAGATAGCCAGTCAACTATTATGTTCACTATTTAGTAGAGTGAATTGGTTAATTACGATAACTTCAATAATTTCAACTTTAGTTTGTTTCGAAACTCATCGATAGGCGTGACCTTCTTTTGGTATACTTTGTTGCCTAAGAATTATGTCATGTTATGGACAGAAATGGGAAAGACTGTTTCATACTCATTTTTCTCATACTGAACTTGAAGTCAATGTAGTAGAGTAACTTAGAAAAGTGGTGAGAATGTAATCATATTCATCACTCTATTCACGAAAATGAGCAGTTGATATCAAATTGTATTTTTAAAGATCAAATATATGAGTCAGCTAAAAGGGGCCTCGGTATTAAAATTCGAAAAAAATTAAGGTATAGATTCCATGATTTTTATGAATTAGCAACAAAAGTATATAACTACAAAGAACTTCTTAGCGAAGAAGGGCATTTGAAAAAAGAATTCATAACACTTATTATATGAAAAGAAATCCATTTGGCTCAACAATGGTTGAAGTCAATATCCTTGAAACTTGTGTTTGTCTTACCATGGAGTGAAAATCCCTTGAAGTCAAAAGTTAGATCTAGACACCGACTACTTAGATCGAATACATTGGACAACTCTAAAATGTAAGAAATCTTTGATTTTTTACTACAGGAAAATTTCATTACTTTACTACCGTAATATAATATACCTATAAAAGAGGAAATTCGAAGAAGGAAAATTACAAGTACCATATACTTAGAGTCACCCAACAAGTGCATGCTGGAGATTTAAGGATATTGTTCAAGATTAGACCAGTAAGAGAATTTATTTGTTTGCTAAAGTTGCACTACAACAAAAATGACATACGGTAACATGTGATAAGTGTTATTAAATATGAATAGTAACACTAATGACTATGC
>JANTPM010000001.1:24226992-24239087 GCA_025434745.1 Erythroxylum divaricatum
AGTTCCAGCTACAATCTACTTCAATTATAGCCTATTCTATTCTACTTATCTTTGTTTTTCCTTCCCACACTACGTCATTAACTCTACTTTATCTAGTCCCAATGTCTAACTCTATGTTTAAACATAGTGATTAACTTGAATTACTCTAGTAGTGCCACATGATAAAAATAAGAGAAGAAACCTAAATAAAATAAATATTGAATGATTGTAGACATTTTGGTTGTAACCTACTTTAGTAAGTCTGTAAGAATACCAATGCCACCAACTCCCATGGATTGCTAGTCTAAAATGTATGCATTAAAGTAATTTCCTTCGCCCAAGTCCTTTTAGAGAAAATCTTCCCCATTGGAAAGATTAGACATAAAATTAATGTTTTCTTTCAACTCCCCAACACAAACTAGCTTATCGATTTTCCAAGAAACACAGTAGAATAGAGCGAAGCAAACTAACTATGTATTCCAGTATTCACAGAGATCATATAACCTCAAAAGATAATATATTGTCTTCTTCCCTTAATGTTGTGATTATCCTCGTCAAAATAACATTATTTGATGCTACAATCCTAAAGAAAAACTAATATTGCATCTAACTTATCACTCTTTGCTAACAATATCATTTTTAGCACATATCGGGAAACTTGTGATCTTGTTAGAAGTCTTCTATACAAGGATGACATTTAACAAACTTAGAATATTCTATAGCTAAACTTAAGAGAGTCTCCACAAAAAAGAAAAAGAAAGAGAGATAACCAAGTAAAGAAATGCTTCCTTGACGACCTTGATTGATTCAGTTACTTCGGCAATGTTATGATGCAACAACCCTATTAATGGGGAGACTTATTTGATTCTTTCTCTCAAGTTTGACTAAGAACCACAATGATAAGACTACATGTTGCCTAATGAATTAGATTATAAGATCTGTACTAGAACTTAGTAAGCTAGAATCCTGCAATGTGCTTAGTGTGGGAAGATCTATTACAACAGACTACTCTTTTTCCTATGCCAACTATAGATTAATAAAAAGAAATGGAAGACAAAGTATTCTCACAGTAAGAGAAAATGAAAAAGAAAGAACAAGTAGAGTCTGATAATAGCTTTTTTATTACTATCTTCGAAAATATTATTGATCATCTCAATTTCCACTAAATATTGCGTTTAAGAATATAAAACTAGTTAACATTCATATCCCAAAAAAATTGTACGAGACCAATTTATGTTAGATCAAAAAGCAATCAAATACAACTTGAATCAATTGATTATCAATGGCATGTGCTTGACTGCTTTCAAATAAAACGATCACAACAAATCTATGGCACCCCTAACAAAAGCAAATTATGAGATCAAAGAGTTTGATTGCTGAAGCTTCTTTAAAACTAACTTGTACAATCTTTGAAGGAATTAACCTATACAATTATTTAGAGATGTGAAACGGTTAAAAGTTGCCAAGAAGGTTAAGATTCATTGACTAAATGGATGATAAAAGATTGATGAGTATGAATCTCATTCAATAAATGGAATTACAAGGGTTGCTGACACTTGTGAACTCTAGCAACTATAAAGATAAAGACTTGATTTTTCTATACAAAGAAATTATTTTCCAAAAGAATCCAAAGGAAATTCTTCAAAGGAATACAAGCCAGTAATTGGCTAATCAATCACATATGTAATCTTCTTTTCCTAGCACTTATTTACTTTTCATCTAAACAATTGTCCATATAACAATTATGTACATGCATAAAACATACACAAATACATATAATTGTCAATCTTCCATCTTTCAACATTACTTAGATTTATTCCCAAGTAACAATTTTATCTTCTCTTTCAGTTTCCATAAAGGGATTAGGAACCAAACAATATTTTACGAAAGCAAATAAAAGAAACATCCTATAAAAGTCAAAAATAGACAGGAACTTGATCCAATCGCTGAATTTGGTAACGAAAGCTAAGAGGAAGTAGAAATTCATTTTTACCAACAACTTACATAGGTGACTTCAGACTTTTAGATTCTAGACGTTGGAAAATGTCAGAAACAATATCCACGGTGTTAGGAGGATTGCCATTGACGAAGGTTAGGAGAACTAAGCCACTCCTTATAAGCTTAACCAATGAAAGAACAAAGCTCCCTTCTACAGTTGCACTTTTCTTTTCGTGTGCTGAATCCTCAACTTTGGAGAGATTATCTAACATAAGTATCCAAAAGCATTACCACAGAAACTAGAACTCCCTGCTCAATTTCCATCATTGGAGAGTGTACCTGCATTCTCAACAATGTTGTTGATTTCAACATCAGTAACATGTGTAATAGATGTCTGACATATTTCATCTATGATCAGTTTCCTTCTCTTAGTGCTCGCATTTGCATCGGAGCTTTGAACAATTTTGTTGCTATCATAGGACCTCAAATACTACAAAAGATTTCAAATTGACAGTCAGTATGACAGAGAAAACATATTTGTCATATCTACATCCCTTTCAAGATGAACAACAAAAAGTTTCGATTTGAACCTCTATGTAAACAACATAAGCACATCATTTGCACAAATTAAAACGTATTTACACTAAAAATGAAAAGGATATCTCCTTTTGAGTGATAGACACATAATTAGGAGAAAAAAATTACTTATCACTACACAGTGACATTTAGCAATGCTAAAATCCTATTACACCTTATAAGAAATTGGGCAATGTTAGATATTAAACATGAGAGTGCATACTTCTATAATGCCAATAACTCAATAAACAATTATAAAAAGGAAAAATGAAAGAGTAAAAAATACTAAGAAGGTCACACATATGGCAATTGGAAATAAGTAGAGAACAATCCTAAAGTTTCATACAAATGCTAAAACTGAGGCAATTCATCTATCCTTGGATAAAGCATAGTTTTGGAAATGGGGAAAAATCCTGGTTTTTTTTTCAATAACTGGAATGATGATTACCCCTTAATCAAGAGGAATGAGATGACAAAATTAATCCCCAGAATTTGAGTAAATGCCAGAGTGTGCTCAATTATACAAAATGGGGATTGGTGTTGCAACTTTAAAGGTTCCACTTACCTAATAAACTAAGTACCTCAACACACTCGACTGCACAGGGAGGACAGGATCACTTGGCTAGCTAATAACAATGCATCGTTCAACAATGCATCATGCTACAAAATATTTAAACCTTGTTTGAAGCATGCACCCTTGTATGAGCTAATATGGAGCACTAGGACTAAAGTCAAGCCTTAGTGATCCGACAGTGCTAAGTAGAACGATAGGATTAGAACAAAGGACAGAAGGTTTGGGAATTATGAACCTATATGCCTCCTATGCAAGGAAGAGAGGGAGGACAAAAACCACCTTTTTTTCCAATGCAAGAAATTGAAAGTCATTTGGAGTAGGGTGCTTCTCCTACTGATGGAGCATTGTCACTCATATGAATGGAATATGGACCTTTTATTGGCAATTAAAAAAACCAAGGAACTCAAACAAGATGGAACGGTCTTCAAAACTGCATTCGTATCCACAATGTACTCAATTTGAAGAGAAAGAAACAATTGAATATATAAAGGGGTAGCTACTGAAAAACATCTCTTAGCAAAGAACACATTAAAATGGATCAGAGAACTCTTGCTAGGTAGAGGTCTACAAAACAGTCTAAACAGTCTCACTGTAGGCATAAAAATCAAATGGAACCTTTAAATTTCAGCTACCAAGCTTATTGCAACAAACATTAGTAGTGTCTTTTTGGATTTTGTAATCCCTTTATCATTGTAACGGTTTAATAGCTTAGCTAGTGTTAATAAAATATCTTTATTCATCTTTCAAAAAAATATATATTAACAAGGTCATTGAGAAGAACCTTTTCAAGGATCAACATCGCTTCCTTGGTTGCACTTTTTTCCCTCTCTGACATGAAAATAAAACTTTTTAAATAATGTCAACTTCAACTTAAAGAACATGGGCATAAACTTCTTTAAAGGAATAAATATTCCTTCTAAGCTGGAAATTTATTAAGAAACTCTTGAACACATAGTTACTAATGGACATTTAACTTTCTAAGTCAAACATGAAGCATAGGTTGTCATCCAATTTAGACTTGTGAAGGTGAAGGAGCCTATCAAGCATAGGATGCTCACTGAAGCCTGAAGTTAACAATATTTTTGAGAAACGGTTCTCATGGTATTAAGTATCTTTATCAAACATATGTAAGGCACTTGAAAACAATAATATTAAGTATACTTTGATTGAAACTTGGTTAGTAGCTTGAAAGTTGGCGGCAACTTATTAACCGTTACAAACTATTTTCATGTCCCATGTGAATATAAATAGGTAACGAGCAACTAGCATACTACATTGAAATAGGAGTTCTGGTTATCATTGAATTACAATAGGTCACACAGGATATAATGGAATAAGAGCCAAAAACTGTCGCTGATCCCTTTGCATATACCATTTACGACTCTCTACAGTTTCTAGGACTGATTCAGGTTTATACAAATTCATCGCAAAACAAATTATTAGCCCATCCACATCTATACTCATAGGTATACTCAATTTTCCTTTTTTTCTGTTCAATGTAATTTAGAAGAATCATATAATAATGATATAAAAATGATTAAAGAGGAAAAGAAGACCGACTGATAGAGCACGTAATGAGGAAGCCAGAGTGAGAATGGTGAAAAAGAGCAGAAGGAGCGTTGTAGTCGAAGCGAGGAATGCTTATGACACTGGCGTGCTGTTCCCATGGCTTCATGGTTTTTGCTTCATTTTCAGTTACTGGCTGAATTTGTGCTTCTCTTCTTTCTTCCTCTTCGGCCATTGGAATCTGTACAGATGAATGAATCAAACACAAAGAAGCCCTCCTAAAACCCTCCCCTCCTCACTCGCCGATGTTGAATTTAAGGCTTCGGCTTTGGACAAAGCCCAGTCTTGCTTTTTCTCCGAACTCCCCGATGTTGAATTTAAGGCTTCGGCGTTGCACAAAGCCCAATCTCCATGTTTTCATTTTTGTTTTTCCTTCGGATCCCAGCCAGAAACCCTTCTTTTTCTTGTAAAGAAACATAGACAGATTATACAATTCAATGGAATAATAACAGTAGATTATACAAAAATTTCAGCCTTGAAATGACTCTGTTGCCACTTTGTGATTTAACTTTTTTTTTTTACCTTATCTCATAAAACTTTAAAATTATCAAATGCCTCTTTATATACAGTTTGTAACTTCATAGAGTTCTTAACATTATATACCGTTAACTAATTTTTTTTAAAAGTTAAGAATAACTATATTAAACTTTTCAAAAACAATTCCAGGAAGGTAATGACTACGTTTGATCAACAATGAATCAGTTGCTTTTTAGCTAATTTATTCTTATATTTTTATTTAGTAAATATTTATTTATTATTATTATATTTTGTTGGACTCCGATCTTTAATTGAAATTTAGAAATAATAAATGAAATTGAATGAGTGTTTTGTTTAAGTATTATGTTATAGATGAATTCGTTCGTCATATCCGTTTTCGTTTTTTGGTTGGGATCCGATTTCCGGATCGGGTCCCAACATTTTTTGTCTTTTTTATTTTTTATTTCAATATGTACATGCACATATATATATTCCAAGAGTTTCATGTTTTGCCTTGGATACTTGGCTCTGCTCTCAATGACGGGCCGAAACGTTAGGTATGATAAACAATAATCATCTCAAGTTAACTTAAAACTGAAAATGTTCACCCAATAAATACGTATTTAACATGTATATAGATTACCAGTTTAAGAATAGAATTAAGTATTTTTGAATTTTTTCTTCAGTTGTTATATAGATTACCAGGTGAAGGCAAGCAGCTGTCGTTCACACAAATATTCGTGTTACATAAATAAGCAACTGAAGTCAAGTCAGAAGAATCCTAAAAGGAAAAAGAGAGAAAAAGTAGGTATCCAGTATCTAAACTAAAGACTTTTTAATTAATAAAAGTTGGATACAAATCCTACTATGTCGGAGTAAGGCTGCGTATTGTTAGACTTCCTCAGATTCCGCTTTATTCCAGGACTTAAGACTGGATGTGAAAAGCCGGACACAAATCTCAAGCACTTCAAGTTTTCTTAGGTTCTAGCGTTTCTGGAGTTCAACAGAGTAACCTCGGAAAAATCCCAGTAATCTTCAGATTAATTTATGTCGACTGCCACAAATAAAAGGATGGGAACGAGAATGAATAACAACAAGGTTGAAACTAGACCTTGATAGATGGGTATAAGTAGAAGGAAAGGAGGTTAACCCCTACCAAAGGCACAAGAAAAATCTTCACAAGGTCAGTGTTTGAGGCAATAGGTCCTTAACTGAGCCATGTGCAGTAGTATTTCATCACGACCTTGATTGGTGACACTGCTGGTCATGATCCAAGGAGGTGTTGTCTGAAAGAAGCTCCTTATTAATTCTTGAAAATCATTCACATTTTCTTCTGGCCTTTTCCCTCCATTCTTTCTCTTCTTTCGCTTGTCACATTTGGTGAATATTAATGTCATCGGTATCTGAGACAACAAAGACAGAGTTCCATATTATAACCTGAAGTAAGAATTGATAACCCTGCAACTTTATTCAAGTAAGTCCGATACATAATCAAAGTATCAGTATAAAAATTTAGGATGGGGACCTAAGTCACTGACAAAAGTTCACACTTTAAATCCAGACAAATATAATACAATCTTCATTATCCAACAGCTTTTACAACTTAAGAGAAAGGTGGAAAAGGTAAATAAACTATCAACCAAATGTTGATCAATAATTTAATACTGATGGGTTCCAAAATTATACTTGGTAGAGCATGCTTTTAGTTTCCATAGCAAATGAAGAAAGAAGTCATTGGGAAGGGAAGGTTGAGAAGTCTTATGGGTAACTAATCCCTTTCTTTTTCCACATAGTAACAAATATACCTGATTCTGACCCAGCCAACTAGCATACTCAAGGTCAATTTTCTTAGCAGGAATGCTAGCATCTATAAGAAGGAAGACAGAGACCAAGGTTGAACGGTTGAGAAGATAATCTTTTGTAAACTCGTCCCAGTCAATCCGAAGTTCCTGAGGTGCAGCAGCATACCTGTTGGAAGAAATGAATTTAAGTTGGAATCAATGTCATATGGTGCACTCATATTCAAGAGCTTAGTAAAATGGAATAAATTGCATAACTCAACACAGCCTAACAACATAGAAGGAAAACAATTTCCAAAAGAACATAAACGCAAAATGCAAATTATAGAATTGGATTTTCTTACTGATCTTGGTCAACTCTAGAATGACATTTTGAAGAAACATTGGTCAGATGAAAAATGTGGAAAGAAAAAAGGAACAGAATGCAAGTAAGTACGTGTCAAACTGCAAGTCTCAATGATTATCCAAGCAAGCAGAACGACAATGATGGAAGCAGGTTAAATTCCAATCCCCTTCTAAATCTTAAGGCTCAAGAAATTCGAACAAGTAAAGACATAAGTTTATTGTTAACTTCCTTAAAAAATAAATTAGAGGTTCAATCTACACAGTATGTATGGGTTTCACAACTCATAACAGATATTGCATCAATTTTTATAAGCATTAGGCGCTAATAATAATGCTTATAAAAATTGATGCTTCTATTTTGCAATATACAAATCATGCCATTCTCGAGAGCTTCAAATCATACCCATATCCAGGCAAGTCCACCAAGTACCAGTTATGATTTATCCGAAAGTGGTTGATGCATTGTGTCTTCCCTGCAGGGTCAAATTAACGCGTTGGAAAGGCAAGAAATAGTTGACGCGTTTTATGTTCTCTTCTCACAGATCAAGCCGCAGAACTGAAATTGAATAAGATATTTTGCCAAAACTTTTCCTTTTGTTTTCAACACTGACTCATTCATTAAAATGGTCAAATTTAAGAATTCCCGACTCGAAAACGACCCATTTTATTTTCGTTGGCTAATTTCTATCAACTTTGTGTTATCAAGTAAACAATTCCGACTTAAATAAGTGCCATGCACACTAAAAACTCAATCAGACATTGAGTCCATCTATATGGCAAAACTGGCCAAATATTGAGAACCAGATACATGTCATAACCATAAGACAAGAATGATAATATTACCCTCTTCTACTCGTTTTCTATGTTGTTATAATAACCAATTGAAGAAGAATCAACCATCAGTGAGCAGACATGGCACAGGTTTCATCTTATGGCACATTTAGCAAGTAAACAACCGGGAAGTTGAAGAAAATTTGTCGCTTTTTTCTTCCCTCTTTGTAGAGAACAGAAATCCAATCACTAAAAGGAGAACGATGCCTATTGAAAATAATCTAACCAGGCTTCTTGGAGGTGAGCGCAAGCTTCTTTCTCCTTACAAGTGAATTAAGAAGCGAGGATTTTCCGACATTGGACCTCCCCACAAGCGCAAACTCAGGCAATTGATCAGATGGACAATCCTCCGTTCTGACGCTACTCTTCACAAATTCAGCATGCACAACCTGAGCATCCTTGGCGTACCTACTCAACACGATATTCGACCCTTTCAAGATTCTGGTGCTCAAACTTGCATCGACCGAAGAAACTTTGGTCTCTGGTGGCACAAACAGCCTGTCAATCGAAACTTCGACATGGGCTTCCTCAAGTGGTGGTAAAACTTCGTGGGTCTCTGAGATATGTGACAGGGGTATGGTATCTGAGGTGAGGAAAGACGACTTGGGTCGGATAGTAGTAACCGAACTTGTTAGCGTACGAAAGAAATTGAACTTGAAATGAGTGGCAAGAGACGACGGTAGGTGAGGTAAAATCGCAGGATGGAGTCGTTGCAGCTGTATTACAACCATTTTCCTATCCATGAATCTCATTCAATATTCCGTATTAGAAAACTTTACCTATATATATATGTTCGGCTCTGTAGTCTGGAACGAGGTGGCCTTATCTGAGTATTGATGATAATGGGCTGAGCGGGGCCGGCTGATGGCCCTGCTTGACCAAGAGTTAGGCAGCCTGTGGTTCAACGGGACAAAGGTGGGCCCAATTGGTCTGATCCGATTTAATTTTTAAAAAAGTTTACGAAACAACCCAATCGGTCTGATCCGATTTAATATTTAAAAAAGTTTACAAAATAATGTCGCTTTGTTTCTCTCAGTCAAGTCACACTCTCGACCAAGATAGACAGCCATGGCCCAGGCCCAAGAAACTCAAAAAGTCTTGATTGTTGTATCGTAACAAAATCAAATCTAATACCTAAGTTCGACGTGACAATAAGGCTTAGGTCTGACGCCACCCGACCCGACCTAACCTAACCTGGAGTCTACAGTTCAAACTTCATTGGTTAGTTGGATGAACCCTTGATTAGATATTTTGCGATATTAATTAATATTGAGTATTATTTTGAGAAATATTTAAAATTTATAAAATAGTTCTAAATTTTTTTAAAATTATAAAATATCCTTTTAATATATTAACTATATAATTTATAATTTAAAATCAATCATGTCACCAAAAATTATAATAATAAAAATTTAAAATAATAACAATCTATTTATTTTTATTAATATTACTTTTCACATAGTTTACAAATAAATAATAACTACAATTAATATAAATAAAATCATTTAATTATCATACAAATATAAAATTAAGAACAATAAAAAGTATTTAAAATGTTATAATATCATCTATAATAAATAATGATTACATTAAAACATCAAATAAAAAGAATAATAAATCATGGAGAGTTCTATCCAAAACTACTATAATCTATAATAAGAGCTCGTGTCAAAAAAATAACTAACTAAAAGTGAAATTTAAAATAAAAAATTTACAATTATATTCATATTACAAATATAGAACTTAATATATATATGAAAAATAGGTAAAATTAAAAGAAGAGGAGAAATAAAAACTTGAAACTTTATTCAATCGAATACCCACTCAAATCATATTAACCTCAGTTTTCATTTGATACAAAATCCTCATCATTGAGAGAAATATTACCATCACCATTCAAATTTATTTCACCAAATAACATATCAATACTTTCATACCCAAGATTATCTTCCAAGTTCCTCTTTTCTATGAAACCTGATTACTCAAAAACACAGTTCGTCAAAAGATCAATATGGTCAAGACTAACTGGATCTACAAAACTATTTATTTTATTAAGAGTCTTAGTAAACAATAAAATTAAATTATTAAGAAATAACAAAAAAAATTATATCCAACTTAATAATGATAATAATATATCTTTCATAAAGTTTTAAACTGTATCGAATAAAGATCAAGTCATTTAATCTTTTGTACTCCAATCTATTCCTTTTTTTTTTAATGGATGAATTCAAATGTGCTCTAATTCTTTTCACATCCTATTATACTCACAAATTAACTTACAATTCGAACTGAAAACCTTTGCAATTCTAGAACATCGCTTCCAAATTAGTCCTACCAATTAACTATAAGACAATAAAAATAACATTAAAAACGAAATAAAGTGATGATTAATTTTCAACAAGTATCAAAAGTAAAATATATATATACCTGGATCAAGATTGTCTCTTTGACGAATAACAATTGACATCTCAAAATTACCAAAAGCATTCGTATAATCTTTATTTGTTAGCTTATGAAATCTTGTATCATCTCATGGATAACAATTTTTGTAATAATTAATAACATTCTCCTATTAACTTCAGTTTTCTTTGTAAAAGACACTGAGATTAAAAAATACTATAACTACAAACAACATAGATTAAAGTTACCTTTCCTATCTCTCATTAATGACTTTAAGATAAAGCATATACAAAGAAGATCTATTTTTTATATTGACCTTGATTGCTTGCTTCGCCCTCTCCATGACATCATAAAAAAATTCATTGTTGCCTTCTCATCACTATTAACTAAACAAAGTACCTTCACCAAAGGCTCACTAACTCAGATGACAAATTAACATTGAGACCAAAATTCATTATTTTCAAGTATAATTCTAGAAAAACTTTAATCTAACATTATATCTAGCATGCTGAAATGTAACTCACTTATCACTTATAAATATTTGTCTTAACTCTTTCTTCATTAAAATAAAACATTGAAGTGTCAAGAAATTAGTTACAATTCTTGTAATAATAGAACAACACAAATCCCTAACGTTGGAGAAATTCTTTCTCATTAAATTCAATACCCATACACGATTATAGATGAACTGGGTCACTTATTTTGCTTTCTGCTTAGTCTCATCAATAATAAGAAAATATCTAGCATCTCCCACATTTTCAATATTAGATCAATGTAATGTGTAGCATAAGGAGTCCCATAAAGATAATTATACTTTGCAATCTTCTTCCAATTGCTTTATAAGCAGAATCATTGTTGGTAAAGAACTGAACAATATTTCCTATCCCAACTTCATTTACGAATTCATCAACTATTTGAAATAGATTATCAGCATTTCAAATAAGGTCAGATGCATCAGTAGACTTCAAAAACATTGTTCTCTTTGTAGAATAAGCCAAAAATTAATAATCAGTTCATGTCTTCTTCGTGAGTACCGATTCCAGAACTCAACTCTTGTTTTGATACCACAACTATTGGGCACCTGTTGGACCCGGGTCCCGATTCTCTATTCCCGAGGTGGCCCCTCGGGGGTGCCGGATAGGGGCCCGTGAAGGAAGAATCGAAAGCGTGCGACATAACAAGAAGCAGCGGGAAATAGGAGGCCTCGCCGTGGCGAGCGCCCCAACTTTTGGACCCGTCTCCACATCTATGCGCAATCATACAACACACATACATTCTCATACATACACAATCATTTTAACTACGATTCAACACACCCATAAGCAAAAGACATAATGTCATTACAATCCGGGAAAGTAAACAAGTATTCCCAATATAACATAATATATGTCAAAGTCTAAATCCAAAATACATAAGAATGCTCCATGATGATATGCTTGGAAGACTAACCAAAAGTACTAACTTAATACAAAGCTTCTAATTATCTTGGAGTTTCTGATGCCTTGCAAGGATCACTATCTGCTCGTTCTACAACTGAGGAGTGGGAGATAATAGGGTGAGCTGCGAAGCTCAGTGGCTTATACATTTATAGCCATTGGCAACGAGCCACA
>JANTPM010000001.1:24239187-24250623 GCA_025434745.1 Erythroxylum divaricatum
ATGTATCAAATATAACACTAACTTTACTTGGAATTACTCATTTGTACAATCATAGTCTTTCAGTACTTATATCAATTGTCTCAGTTTCATATTCAATTTTGCTCAACTCAATAATTACCTCAAATTTTAATGATCTGTACATGTATATATATATCCAAGATGTTCCTATATAAATTGTATCCAAACTTTCAGAGCAATCACTACTATAACAGCTCTAAATCATGCATCGAATAGTCAACTCATAGGATTTTTAGTTGTCTCCATACATGTAAAATCACTTTATTATGCTGCATTGGATTTTATCCAAATCTCTTATACAATATCATTGTATGCTATAAATCTCCAAATCCATACAATATAATTAATATCAATATAACTTCTCAAAATTCTCTTTACTTTCATTACTTATACGCTTTACACGTTTTCTTTCACGTATTCAAACTATTTTTCTCAACTTTTCGAATACCTTTAATACATCATCAAATGTTTGGTTGGACAACTTTAATCTTCAATACTATAGTACTGTCGGGGCAATTGCTAACTTTTAAACAATTATTATCAAACTTCATATGCTCATGATTAGTTCTTATAATTCCTTAAATAACTAATTCCTCAATGAGGTAGCATTGTCTTACGTTATTTTCCCAATTGACTTTCTTTCTCGAATGATTTTCTCAATTCATTTGATTTCCTCTTATTTTACACTAAATTATTGTACCGTCTGCTCATTCATACTAATTTCTCCACACATTTTAGTTTATTTTCAATCTTAATTTCTTGTAATACATTCATCAAGTTAAATTGTATCTCCAGAACACATTTATATAGAATATAACATGGACTTATATACTTCTCATATAATAACCCAGATTACCCGCTCACAAATATTGTCCACTTTGGGCCTAGGCCCAGCCAAGCCCTTACGGTTTTGCTTTTTCCGAGAATTTCCCAGGAGGTCACCCATCCTGGAAGTACTTTCACCCAAGCACATTTAACCTCGAAGTTTCGATAGTATCCGATACATTAATCCATAAAAAACGCGTCTATAAGGGAGAGGTATTCGTTATAAGGCGTACTTCGTTCCCCTTTTCAACCAATGTGGGATCTCACATTCTCCATCCCTTTAGGGCCCAGCCCTCTTTGGGGTCTAGCCTAGCTGGCACAACAATTCAGGTACCAGCTCTGATATCACTTTATACAGCCCAGATCACCCGCTTATAGATATTGTCCACTTTGGGCCTTGACTCAGCCAAGCCCTCAGGGTTTTACTTTCCCCGAGAACTTCCCAAGAGATCACCCATCCTGGTACTACTCTTGCCCTAACATTTAACTTCATAGTTATGATGGGATCCGGTGCATTAGGGCATAGAAAACGCGTCTATAAGGGAGAGGTATTCGTACCCTTATAAGGCGTACGAATACTTTCCCTTAGAGCCCAGTCCTCTTTAGGGCCCAACCTAACTGGCACAACAGTTCGGATACCGGCTCTGATACTTTTTGTAACAGCTCAGATTACTCGCTCACAGATATTGTCCACTTTGGGCCTTGGCCCAGCCAAGCCCTCACAATTTTGCTTTTCCTGAGAACTTCCTAAAAAGTCACCCATCTTGGAACTACTCTCACCCAAGCACATTTAACCTCAGAGTTCTGATGGGATATGGTATATTAGGCCATGAAAAATGCGTCTATAAGGGAGAGGTATCCGTACCTTTATAAGGCGTATTTTGTTCCCCTCTCCAACCGATGTGGGATCTCACATTCAAATCATGACACTATAAAGTGTTAGTGTATGACTAAATAGATTATAAAATTAATAAGGAAAATTCTATTGGGAAGTCCACTAAGATAAGTTAGGGAAATTCAAAGATAGATTTAGGGAAGAGTGACTCAAGCCCTAGTTAAAATGAGGTAGCAGATCCCAAGATTCATGTTGCAATCTTAGCTAATACTACTCTTAACTCCCCCCACCAATGTTAAAGCCAACTTGTTAGATAATTCTTAAGACCATTTGATGGTTAATGACATTTTATAGAATATGAACACATAAGGGCATATTGAGGATAAGTTTATTGAGTCCATACCAAAGAGGGATTCTATCTTGCCTAATTTAGGTAATGTTGAAACATCATATTTCAAGAGGGTGCTAGGAGGAAATCTAATACGAGGAAGAACTTATCATCTCCTCCTTTTATCTCAATATTGTCATGAAATGTAAAGGGCCAATAGCCACTCTTACTAGTTCTTTGTAGATCAAACCTTGTTTAGTTGGTTTATTGGAAACAAAATTAGTTGAGAATAAAAGAAATAACCTTAGATTCTCATGCTAAAAGTACATTCCAAAATTATCCTTATCTCAATTTTGGATTCAACTAATTAGTAATCTAATTTACTCCTTAATCGAACCTTTGGATATTCTCACTTAGACATTACAAAAATTCTATTAGACTAATTTAAAAAAAATTTCAACTCAGTTACACTTAATAATCCAACATTATTCTCCTTTTCTCCTTATTCTTAATTATAAAAATGATATCTTTACTAACATAACTACCCTAATTCCTACTATAACACAATATGCAATTCAACAATAAATTAGTACAAGATGATCAAAAATCACAAAAAAGACATAACATAGAAACTGGAATTTTACCAAAGTGTTAAGGAATTTTGAGTTGTTCACCTCCACAACTTTTTTCAAATGTCAAATGTAGGAGAAAAATGACACATTAAGACAAACACCAACTAGAAATAGTGGAACTTGTAGGAGACTAAAAAGATTACTACTACTTTCTTAATGTTGTTCTTCATCTTTAATCTATCAATCTAATTTTTTAATTAAAAAAAAACTAGAAATAGTTGAAAGAAAGACGAAGGAAGAGGTTGTTTCATTGGTGTCTTCTAATTTTCCAAATGTTATCTTTTATAAAGCTTAATATTTATGGACCGGGCTGTTTTATTTTGTAAGCTTTACAGAAACTAAAATCAAGGTGTGAGAAACAAAAACCTCAAAATAATGTCAAGCTTGGAACAAAAGTTACAAGTGCATTACCCAAAGTCCCGAATATAATAATACTGAAAAAGAGTGCTGTTTTGAGAGAGGCGGTTGAAGATTTATCCAACGACCTCCGGACTCAGATGGCGTACAAGGGGAAAAAAGTTCCGCAATCTGATATTTCTCTAATAGTGTATATTATCGATAACCACAAAGACCAACGTGTACCTCGCAGAAGCAAAATCGTGACAAGCCAAGCCAAAGCACTCAACAACCTTGTCGCACCTTACCGATTGCGTAGCTTATCACAGAATCTAGAACTCTGATGTATTCTGTCTTTTGTTGTACAAAGACGACAATGGTTTAGTGTAGGCTCAACGACGAAGAGGTGTGGTGACTGGGTGTTGCTGACAATCATGCTGGAAGCAGGATGAACAGGAAAATCCAGATGAAATTAATAGTAAATCTAAATACACAATAACTCTCTTGAGTTTGATTCCTAGATGCTTACGCACGGAGAACCAAAAGGGCGGGAATCAAAAGTTTAAAAGTGAACTGGATTTCAATCTTTATGAAATTTGCATTACGTTTCAATTGAACAGATCAAACATAACAAAAAATATTCTGTAACCTCTCAAAATGTCTGTGTTCATATGCGACTGTGAATGCAAGGACTATTACTTGAAGATGAAGCCAAGTGCTTCATTCAGATAGCTATCCCCCCATGTCCGGAAACCCGGCAAAATCTTTCAAGTTCTAATCACCGTTTAAAGGGAGAGGCGTATTGTAGGCCATCACTATTTGAGGCAATGAAAGATGATCTACCAGTAGATAATCTGAATTTTCTTGTTGAATTTTTCCTACCATGCACAAATGGTTTGACATACCAAATTGAATTGTCTATTGAGTTTTCGATGCTTCATGATCATCCGGATGAGAAGGAATTCTGCTGACAAGCCATACAAGCACTACACCGATAAGAGCACCTGAGAGATGTGCAATATGGTTCACACTCTGTGTTGGATGGCCTCCACCATATGTGCCCGACAATGCAGCTGAAGCTTGAGCTGCCTCCATTACCTGCAGCAACAAGAAACATATAAAATTTGCAGTGCTTTAAGCACAATTCCGAAAGACACTAGATTAAGATTTTGATTTAAATTGCAATGTTCATGTTCATGAATGAGAATGCAACATAGGAGTCAATGGGCAATCAAAATGATCATACATTTCCATTACTTGTATTCAGAAAGTAGTATTCTTTGCATGATTTCCAAATCCAATATTGATAATACTTGGAGCCCATACTTCTTCTCCCTTCTTAGATGAACATTTAAAAATGCCTTACCTTCTGCAGGCCTAAAAAGTTTGACTGTTCTAAAAAAGAGAAGAATTTACCTTCTCCATAACAAATTGACCCAATATAAGAACTTCAAGGATCTTTCTCCAGTCCCATGTTATCTACAAGCGATAAAAAGTGGTTAAAAAGTATACTTATAGATCTCATACACCTAGTAGCTGATATACAATTGAAAGTACCTTTACAAGAACACTGATCGCAAACAATCCAAAAACTGCACCAGAGGCTCCAACAGAAATGGAATTTCTTGGTAAAACTAACCATGAAACGAGGTTTGCACCTACACCAGTAAAAATATACGAAAGCCAGAGTGCAAAATTTCCTTCCTCTTCTTCAACAAGCTTCCCTGTTAGAAAGAACGTCATGATCAATTGTCACATTAATGAGACATCCAGAACCTTGTCCATTCTCTAATCAACTAGCATAATCAAATCCTCACCAAAGATGTACAAGAAGAAAAGATTGCTGGAAAGATGTCCCCTGAAGAAAAAGTTTCAAAGTAAGAAATAAAAATCAATGACTAATGTATGACAAAAGAATTAGCTCTTCTGTAGGTACTATCCACCCAGTAAAAGATATTGATGATTGACGTTTTATCACCCTAGACAGAATGAAGATCTCACCAGTTAGCGTGGCAGAATGTCGCTGTGACAAACTGGTACCAAGCTGGCCAATTGTGATACAAATACAGAGTCTTGATGCCGCGAACCTTTACCAAACTAGTGTCAGCTTCATTATCTCAAGTGAAATACTATACCAGATTTTATCAGCAGAGAAAGGAACGTTTTCTATAACGCATGCAAGTCATCATCCGGTGAAAGCCCATTTTGTTAATTTTCCTCAGCAAACTGTGCCATGGTACAAACACAATGTCTACCATGTAGCACCAAGTTACTCGTAACTCGCGTTGCTTTAACTTAACATTAGCAAATTCTGAATGCTCTCGTGCTGCTTCCATACACATATGTATCAAGTTTTCTGCTTTTGGCCTAAAAGTCTTCATGTCTCATTTCTCTCACGTGATAAATTGTCAAGAGCAAGAAGGGAAGATATTTAAGGTAACAATTACCTGAAAAAAGTGATCAGCTACAAATATTCCAAGATTGAGAAGTATAATCCAGAATACGCCATTCACCTGCTTTTCAGGTTTCTTTCTGCTTCCAGGCTTATCAAGTTCAAGGTGATGCGTGATATCTATCACAAAAGTAGAGATATAAGTCCTTTAACCTGTACTCGTATCTTTTCTCTAGACCCAATGTTCCCAAGCCTAAATTTATTAGCTAGAAAGTAAAGTAGACTTACAAAAAAAGGGTATTATTAACTCCCGCTACCTTGAACTAATGCAGGCACCAGTTTGTCTACGAGTCTAACTTCCTTGAAAACATAATGAGTTACAAGCCCCAAAGGCTAAAGACAGTCTCTAATGCCATTTCCTAGGATGTAGAAACAAGCTGGGTACAAAAAGTGTCTTGGTCACTTACGCACCAACTGATCGTTAAATTTCCCATGAAAGAAATGGAGAAAAAAATCGCTGAGATAACAAACTTAAAAACTTGTCCTACGCCAAAGTGATAAGCCTGAAAATTCACCTGAATTATTCAGCCTACACAAGAGCCGCCTTTGAGCAGATAGAGAAGGAAAGAAACAAGAAGTGAGTGGTCGGGCGTGTTTTGGGAGAGAACCAAGTAGACTAAAATTGGTGAAATGGACATGATAAGCAATAATAGGAGTTTGCGGTAAGGAACTGCGAGGTCGGAGGCTGTGTAGTTGGTGCGACAGAAGCTGCGCCATTCACTACTTTTGTTTAGGACAGAATCGCTCAGAAAAGAGGATTTCGCCGGCTAAAAGCTGAACGATGAGCGCAGGTTGGATTCAAGACCGGCAACTACGGACCAGCCTTTCACATTCGATTTGATAATGTGATTTGGTTTATTTGTTGTTTTTGCAGTAGATATCTAGCCCAAAGGTTAAATACATGAAATGGGCTAACACCTTGCACTTTACGAATGGCAGGCCTACGTCAGGGCCAGCAGCGACTCTACATTACTAATCATTAGGCCGAACATCCTTCAGACTGACACAGAAAAAGAACTACGCCAACGCCTATTACCTTCAATCATCTTTTTAAACCCATGGATTGAATCTATTATATATTTCGAAGAAATAATTGATAATTGTCCCAGGTTAAGGTAGACTTCACCTTCTCCAACGATTCAGTGAGTAAGAATATATACAATTTAGTAGAAAATAAGTTTATTTATTGGCAACACTACTTTAGAAGTTATCAATTCATCTATAGAATATCTAAAACCAATGATCTAATCTATATTGCTGATCTTATATGACATTAAACATGGGATCTACGTATATCATTTTTTATTACTTTATGAATAAATAATCGAGTTGTGTCTTGTTCTTATATTCCTTGATTTGGGTTGTAATCAGGTATACTTCTTATGATTATGGAGAATCAATCTCCGTAAGAATAGTATTGCTAGACCTAATCATTATGTTCAATGTTGATTTCCACTCTTGCAAAATCGGAAAAACATAGTGTCAATAAAGTTTGCGAGCTTATATAGGGGCTTAGATCATACCAATTATCATACCAAAATTAGTTGAAAGCTTCATTATCAACTCAGTTTTAGTATTATTGTTTATCTAACTCCTCCACTCTCACCCCTGCCCAGGTGCAAGGTCTATTACATTTGCATCTTGTTAAGGTCAGCTTGGATTAGAATCTCCTATTCTACAGATAGCATAAGTTCTTATAAGTTTGATCTATAAGAGATTGACAATAAATTTATTTAGATCTTTTTGAGGTGATTGCTATACCTTTATATTTGAAAAGGCAAATTATCTTTAATGAACTTGGTTAAAGCAACTATTTGCTCACCCGACATTAAGGAACTTAAGATATTAGAATGTAGCTTTTGTTATTATTAGCAACGAGACCTAAGCATCTTCTAAAAACATTGAAAGACATAGTTAGGATTTTTTTTTAAATAGACTCATAGTTGGCAACATAAACTAATATCAAGTCATCAGCAAAAGAAAGGCTAAAAATCTTGTGGGTCTTTATTGGCAACAAAAGGGATGGTGAATTGATTGTTGATAAATTTAAACAATTATTTTTCATATAATGAATGCAATTAAAAAATAATCAAGATATGTTGGAAAACATATTATGCAAATCAATAACATAATTAAACAATAATTTAAAGAGTGTAGGGAAGAAGAAACATGTACTAATTTAAAGTTGCTCGACAAACTTTCCTTGCCTATATCCACTTACCAAGACACTTTTAGAAAATTTTCCCATATCTCGTCTTTCAACTAGTAGAAGAGGAACCTTATTACAATAATCTTATTCTCCACGAATAAAGAGCAACTCTTTTTATAATCTTTCTATAAGGTGAAGGGTAATCCCACTCTCTAAAGAATTTACAACTCAAAAGATCTTGCTTGATCACTTTTACAACATTAAAGGCTCAATCACTTAAAATGCTTTGAAAACCACTTAGAAATGTATATGCAAGACACTAAAAAATTTCCCATGTCCAAACATATGATATTATATGTTTATCACTTTTGGGGAAAAAACTAGTTGTAGAAAAAATAACTAATTATTGATAATGACTATTTTTTATACATTGGTTAACCACTATTGCATATTGGTTGACTAATGTAATAGCTATTGGAATATTAGTTGACTATTATGACATATTGGTGGACTAGCATAGCACATTGGTCAACCAATGTATTATCTTATATTTTTACAAACTCCCAATACATAAGTTTTAATAACTTGAGCATTTATTATTCAACCACTAACCTATATAAGTTAACCAATACACCTAAAATCATGATTCCAATATCTTTGAATGCTCAAATTTATTTTTCTTGATGTAAAAATGACTTAGAAACTTCTCTAAATGTATTTTAACGTACGTTTTAAGGATACATAGTTTTCTTTGAAATCAAAACTTTAGTTCCTCTTATTGGATGGAAAGATTCATGCAATAAGTTAAAATAAAGATGTATTTATATATAATAAGCTTTTAAAATATCAATGTGATCAAGTATGAAGTGCAATAAATATTACATATTCATTTATAACATTGTTTTACCTTATTCTTTCTTACTTTTGATTTTGTTCTTCACTTATGACCTTACTTGGTTTAACAATCATCCTTTAATTCCTTTTTCTTCTAATGACTCTATCATCTTCGTACCTTAAGTAGACAAAACTATTAGGAGGACAATCCTCTCCTTAACCTTCTATCCCTTTCCCTACTTCTGAGAAAATTGGCTTTGAGATTCCCCCTTAGCCCTCCCCCTTCCAAATCTTTTTGCGCACCAACCTTAACCGATGCCACCTTCTCACTAACCACTACTACTGCCTCTTGTTCTTCCATTCTAGCTCCTTACAACACACCTATACCTTGTGTTTCTTTTTTCAATCTATAAGTCTCCTTGCTATTACATCCTACTTTAGGTAAAAAAAAAAAACTTGGCCACATGTTATAGGAGATAGGTCTACTAACACTAAGCTCTCTTTCATCCCTGATTCCTTAGAGAATGGTCAAGGTATCATCTACTAATGATGTGGTTTAAGTTTTAACTACAAGCATACAATATAGCAGTAACTAGCACTAACGAGAAAGGGTTAATCTCATAAGGACTAAAATTACTACATCTTTCTATTATCTAACATAAAAAACTATATTGATGATAATTGGTAAAATTTAAAATTAAAACCATAAACTAAAATAAATCAATATAATTGATTAACTAGAACAAAGATTAAACTAAGAAATAATTAAATAAGGTAGCGGTACCTAGAATTTTAATCAATGTAGGGCTTCTCAAGCAATCATAATTTCACTAATAAATTTATTCTATATAGTTTATTGGACCATATAAAAATTTCAATTATGCTAATATCTTTCTCAAGACTGTTAGCATCTAATCCTAAGTTAATTAATTGAAATCTCTTTCTAATTAAAACTACTAGAATTGTATAATTAATTTATAAATTTCACAATTAGGTTTGATCCTAATCTAGCAAATTTATGTCGACCTATCTCTAAGTTTACACACAACTCCTTTAAATTATGCTAGATATATTCATACAAAGGATTGTTGAATCTCAATTGCATGAAATCACACATGATGTAATAATCCAACAATATTAATTCAAAAATACCAAAGAACTTATAATTGAATCTCAATGAAGCTAAAAAATAAATTAAATTAAACTAAATTTACTACAAGGTATATCTAGAGGTTCATCTAATCCAAGTACCAATAGGGGTTTAGTTCCTAATAATAGAAGAAACGATATTAAAAATAAAATAAAACTAGAAAATAAAAAAATTACATTGAATTCCCTTATACTTTTTATGAAATCCACTTTAGATAAGTGGAAATCCATTTTAAATGTGTCCCCTTGCTTGTTCTTCATTGTTTCTATCATCCTAAGCAATCAATTTATGTTTCTCGAGCCTTCCTATTTATGTTTCCCCTTAATTTCACCTTTTATAGCTCAAAAATTAGGATTTTGGGTGATACATAGTCTCCTACATGGGCATTTATGATGGTCATGTTGATTAGAAATCACAAAACTCTTGAATCTAGCATGAGCACAAGCTTAAAATGTGCATATAGGCATAAGACATGGTCATTTCCAAAGCTTAAAATGTAAGTCATTGGACCGATGTTACCATCAATATGGGTGTGTTGATATCGACATAGGTGTGTCCAGAGACTATGTACATTTTTAACTTCTTCATAAATTGGTCAAAATGGCTCTAAGTTACCCCAAACTTGTCCCAATTAATTTCTTTTGCTTTGAGTAAGCAAGTTATAACCTAAAATCAAAATAGAAAAAAAAAGAATAAACTAAACATGGGACTAAAAATATGACTAAATTAGCACTTATCATACACTCCCAGACTTAAACATTTTGTTATCCTTAAGCAAATCAATTTCATTATTCTTAAATTAATAAGAAATAACTTTGTGAAAGCATTAAAGAAATCGAAGATACCCATCAAGATTCTTCATTATTCATTTAATTGCAAAGTTTAATGAATTGTCAAGCACTTTTATTTGCATCAAATTATAAATATATCCAATTCACTCTAAAATGCTTAAAATTTTAACTCAATTCATACCGTTCCACTTAATGTATAAAGTAAATATAAATGACAAAAATGATAAAAACTTCAAACATTTTTATCATTTTTTTCATACACTTACTTAAAATAAAACATTAAATTTAAACAACATAGGAGCATTTAGAAGCTTATTTGAAAAGTCATGTGGCCTTTTAATGAAAAAATAAACATATTATCATGAATACCCCAATCACTCAACTAAGTCACTATCTCTAATGGCTACTAGCACCACTCTTTCATTTAATCTTTTTGTTGGTATAAAGCTAGCAAAATGAAATTATTTATGCTCGTTATTCACATGCTACAATTATCTTTATCTTTATCTTTTTCAATATATGGGGTTAAATTGCTTAAAAATAATTCACATTTATCTTAATTTAAATGCAAATTATACATAAAGAATTATAATGCAAATCAAGTATCCATTCTCAAATCAACAATCACATAGCAAATTAGTTTCACTTGGAGATTTGCGCGGCAGCAATATCTTGGGTTTTCTTGAACAACTTGTGTTGAATGTGCTGAGAGAAAGTACAAGGAGGGAATAACGTTGGCTCTGACTCTGAGGCAACCTCCGACAAAGGCTTGAGAATGATTTTCTCCTTTGGTGGCTCGTAAAAGACTGCCCATGAGATTCTCACCTTCTCTTTGTTCACGAGTCCCCTGTGTAGAATGCTCTCTTGTACTTACCATTGCTCAATATCTCAACGGTGTCTCCTACGTGCATGATGATGGAGTTTGGGATGCATTTTGCTATCACCCACTTACCTTCCTTAAATAGCTGGAGTCCTAGAACCATGTTATGTAGTATGAAAGTGAGTGCATTCACATCGGTATGAGCTTCCACACCTAAGGCCAGTTCTGGTTGTGGACACTTTGGGTAATAGTTGATCTTCATTTGA
>JANTPM010000001.1:24334940-24346794 GCA_025434745.1 Erythroxylum divaricatum
TTATCACAATTCAACCCCCCCTTCTTGTGTATTTTGTTCACATTATTACTCAATATATTAACGTGTGATTTACTTCAGCTATGATTCCTTAACTTATGAAATTTCTTACCATTAAGCTTCATGGGATCTACATCACAAGTTTCAAGCCTATATACTATCCTAGGGGTTTATTATGTAAAGAATTATCATGTCAATTACATGAATTTTTATGTTAATACTAAGTTTGAATTAATCACCTACAAGTTAAGTCTTTATGTTTCAACAATGCCCACACATAAATACTTAGACTATTAAACCCCAACCTAAAATCTCATCAATCATTATTATAGGTAAAATTGCAAAGAATAACACAAAATTCATCGCAATGTAAACATTACTTAGTTAAACGACTTACCTTGATAGATGAAAAATCGTAAACTACAAAGAAGATGAATGAGGTTGGACAAATATCGACACTCTTTGACATGAAACACGGCATGTAAGATATACAATATTAATCCCTGTTAATAAGTGTATTGATAGGTAATTTTCCAAATTTTAAATTAAAACCTCTTATCATACAAGTATACAGATAAGAAATCATAGTATAGATAGGTATCACCCTACAGGGATTGGTCAGTCACCGAAATAATCCAAATTTCATTTCGTTCAAGAAACTCAAATAATTAGATTTGAAAGATTCAAAATATAAAAATTAAGAGTCATACATACACAATTTAGGGTTGTCACAAAAGTAACATAAATTTATAAAATGGTGAATCAAAATATCAATTTACCGACTTAGGATTGTCATCATCTAACTATGTATTCTCTCACTTTAGCAATGTTCATTATGTTTAGTCCAAAATTTCCAATGTCTTAGTTCTTTCACTCTTATTACTTGAACCAAATAAGCCCTATTTAATGTGGTAAATTAATTATGGAAGCTCTTACTTCCCATTTTTCACTAAACCATTAAAAGGATATGAACAAATTTTTGGATAGCCACTTTTCCATTCAAGATCTCTCTCCAAATCAAAAGGTAACTTGATATATGGAGTGTTCTTGGTGTAAGCCCACTATCATGGCACTTACTAACATATTTCTTAACTCCATATCTCTATGTTAGCTAAGTATGGACAGCCATGAACCATAAACATCAAACAACATCCAACACATCCATAACATTGAATAAAGTGAGGTACTACATAGTTTCGGCAATAACACCCTAATAACTACTTAGAAATCCATCAAAATCTCATCCAATATGTTCATAACACATCCATACGTCCTTCTCAATCAACAAAATACAACAAAGAAGCAAGAAAAAGAGAAATAAGGCATATATGTTGAAGAGCAAAGTTGGAATTCTATCGTGGCAGCTTTGTACCTCCTTGAAATCCTTTGATTCCACCTTGCATTCTCTTAGTTTTTCTCTCAAAAATTTTTTCTTTTCTCTCCCTTGTATGTCTTGCACGACCTCTCCCTTTTCTATGGTTTAAAATTGAGTTTGTATACCCCATTTAATTCTTAAAATGACGTAGGAAGAACAAAGTTGCTAGCTGGAATTTTAGAAAAAACTCTGTTGTCTATCTTGAATTTAATCTATGATATCTTATTAATTTCTTATCAAAATTGGGCCTTTTTTTCACCAATTTGAAACTGAATTTCTACTCTTTATTTTGGATTAAAAATGAAAAAAATTAAATAAGGAATTTATTTTGCAAAAGCTTAACATTAGTGATCACTACAACAAAAATGGAGTTTAATGCCAAAAATTACCGATGAATGTCTACACATTCCATCAATAAATTTATATTGTCATTACCAACAGTTATTTGTTTTCCATTGATAAATTGATAGATTTTATTGACGAACTTTTTTTCCATCGGTAAATTTGCTAAAAATTATTGTTTAAAATTTCCCTGCATTAAATTTTAGTTGATGATGTTATGGTTGATACATAATTTAAACAGTTATGAGTTATCTGTTAATAATATTTTGATTTGTTTCAGAATTTAATTTGTTAAAAAGAAAGTTGATTAATGATATAAAGTAAAAATGATCTTAATTGATAATAAAAAATCATTTTGTACATAATAAATATTTGTAATTCATACAAAAATGACTACAAGTATGCTATTCATTTGGTGATCGTGGATGCTCTGATTGCTGCGATGAGGCACTACGCCTCTCCTTCAACCATCCATCTCATTACAGAGCTGAGTTATGTACTCCATCGACTGTTACAACTGAGTTGCCAATGTCTGCACTGTGCTCCGAAGCTCATTGACTTCATTGTTTGTTGACCGCCTACTAAATGTTGTTATACTGGATATGGAGGATTGCAAATAAAATGTGTTCGCTAATGAATCTAAACTGAATATCCTCCAACGATGGTCCCTACCACCCCCCGCATTAAGATAGGTTTGAGTCTCATCAACAACTTCAGACTGCTGAGACTGTCATTGAATACTTTCTTGTATTTGGTCCTATCATAAGGCAATGTTTATGTTAGTAAGTGTTAATTATTAAGCATTAATATTAAAGCATAGATTTCATATACATTTAGTTCTCTACATCAGATGTTGACAAAAGTCACATCGTCATACTTCTTAGTGTGAGTGTACAAAAAGAGTTGATAGGGTGTAGGCTTTGTGCCCATAGACTTTTCCTGCATCAGAATAAAATGTTATAAGTGAACTACAATTCATAACATTTTCATTCTTCACAATATACATATTTTCATTCAAAAATTCACACCTCAAATTAAATTGAAATACATCAAAGTAAAAAAAAGAATATAAATGTAAAGTATAGATACTTACAAGTCTCTCTGTATGCTCGTGGTGGGTAATAGATCCTCTAGTATACACAGGAAGACTCTCTCCCCCCGATCCTCCATGTCTGTTAGTAGAATTATGATCTAAAACGGACATTTCCTCGGGTGATATCCAATACTACTGCCAATGACTCCATATTTGTTCAGAAATATAAGGCGATCGTACACTAGTCTTGTGTATCGCACTAATGAAGTCTCGATAACTTGTATGTGTTCAGCTCTCCACACTTTATAAATGACCCATGTCAAATTCAAAATCCCAAAAAATTCTTTTTGAAATAAAAGGAAAAATATACGATAAGTATTTATAATGTAATAATATTTATCTAATAAATGTATAAAAATCAATTTAAAAATAAAAAATAGTTTTTTAACCTCAAACTCCATATAGTAAAATTCCTTTATCGCCTAAGAGATATTCTTCCATATATAACCCTCCACATCAATCTTCTCCTTGAATTTGGATATCATGTTTCTTGAGCATAGTCTAGACGAAATCAACCTAATATTAAAACAATTAATTTTATCCCATTTTTAAATTTAAACCTACAACTTAATTATAAACATATAGTGTTTCATGTATTTTCACTTACAGATTGTTGACAATGGTGATGCAAGTTCTTCCATCAACTCCTTCAGCTCCAGGCTGGAGGTCGCCTCCTTCATCCTCATCATTTGCCCTTAATATCTCTGTCAGTATAGGGGTGGTGGATGGTATAGTAGTAGGTACGGAAGGTGACACCTTCTCTGTAAGTATGTAGTAGCTAGAGGTACAACATCTAATTTAGCTACAATTGTAGAATGTGATGGTTCACCTGGACAATAACTAGCTCCAAATCGTGGTCTAAACCTTGGTCGAATTATATGTTGTTTTCTCTTTGGTGACATATTTCAACCTGAAATTCATATCCCATCCTTTGATTTAATATTTCCTATTTTCATTTTGGTGTGTTTATGCTACTTTTACGACAACTCTATCAAATTTGTGACGTTAGTAATATCCATCGCTAAATTTGGAGGGAAATCATATAGGCAAAATTTGCAATGGACTTTAGCGAAGGTATAAAATTCCTGACGTTAAAGACGATGGGAATTTTACAAGGTATTTCAAACAATATTAATTATGAAAATTATGAAAATCATAAAAAAAGTAACCATATATAGTCATTTTATAAAATTATTGACAATCCTCGACAACAAAATTCGAATCATTTTTGCCCTTCTCCACTCAAAATTTCCAGTAATCGAATGATGTGATAATGAAACTGGAATCATGTCTCTAATAGTGCCATAGTCACAGCCAGTATATTATGGTTGGAGTGTTAAGTTCATCATAATCTCCCTACAACTCAATTGCTTCTATATGGTTGAACAACCAACACATATATGTTGGCATATATGTTTAATATATGCCAACACAACATCTAGACAATCTAGCCATGGCAGAAAAAAATGAAGATAAATTTGCACACTCATATGAAGGCTGAACCTTTTATCTTAGTTGATAGAGCTATATATTTATTGCACACAGCGAACTAAAGTCAGGTTTAAAATGCAAGGTATAAATTGTTAGAAATCATCTAGAGAGATAATTGTTAGAGATTTTGACTTTCTAAATAATTTTCGTCAAAATAAAGCAATTTACTAAAGAAAAATGTTATGTCTAATTATCTAGAATCTGGCAATTCACCAAAGCAGACAAGTGTCATATTCTTGTGGCAAAAGGTAATAGTTAATCATGTTTAAGGTTCCATGTCTTTATTTAGCCCTTTATTTATTGTAGCAAGAAATCACTTAGTGTATGAACTATTAAAAAAGGTATAACAATCCACTAATAGAGTAAAGATCATGAAGATCTTTGAAGAAAAATTAAGATTGATATTGATTCTTTCAATCGTCCTCTTCTGTTCTAAAGTAATTTTCCCAAGAAAACTAATCATATATAGTGTTTTTGTTATCGTTGACATCTATACAGCTAGAAACACTAACCAAATTCTTTCAACCTACAATGCAATCATTTTCCTTAATGAATTTTACAACTGAAGGGTTACCTAATTCCTGAATCCAGATGATGTAATCTTGAAGCCAACACATAACATTTAACTACATCCAAATGTAAATGCCTAAAATGGTATATGGAAAGATACATCAAGTTCAACCTATTCCCTAGTTGTATAAATTGAATTAGGGAGTTTATGCACAATAATTGCAAAACAATTATAAAGGTAGGACTTAATTTCTTATGCATAAACCTACTTTGGTCTAATCTTTCAAGTTAACTAGAGATTTAAGCACGTCATGGCTAACCTTATTATCAATGGCAATTTTTTCTAAAATTGAAAAGGACTTCTCCTTACATAGCTCTGAAACTTTTTGGCCTCATAGTCAAGTTTTTCTTTATCTTTAAGCAGCAGACTTTCATACTAAATTTTCGTAGATGACTCATAAATAATTATCCATTTTATACTATAATCATATTATAATATAATCTAAGCATATCATATTACACTATAATCTAAGCATAATGCATTACAAAAATATCAATGTAAGTTATATCGTATTTCAAGTTAAAGAACTGAAATTATGAAATCCATACTCAAAAAGAATTGAAAATAAAGAACTGAGATCACTTTTTCAAAGAACAGACATTTCATCAAACACCTTTCATGCTTCATAAATTTATCCCAACATCACAACCAAAATCACATCTTGTCCCTTTTATCACTAACATTTATACCTTAAAGTTGTTTTCTAATCACAAAATACACATATAAACAAAAATGATCAAATACCAAATTAACTTTCAACCAATATAAGAAAAAACACATGAAAGTGGTTGCAAAAATACCTCCACCGAAGGACACGATAACAATGGCCAGAGAAGACAACGCTGACAAATAGAAAAGGAGTCCACGATAGAGACACTAGAGAGAAGAAAATCGAAGAGGAGTCTATTACGTCATTTTCCTTTACTTTAAAGCGCTAAAGCTGAAGCAGACGACGATGTTTACCTTAAAAATCTATCGAGGGAATTTACCAATGGAAAATTTCCATCGGTAAACTCAAAACTTTTTTATTCCACCAACAATTTCTACCTTTTTTACCAACAAGCATCTTATACTATCGCTAATGTCCGTCGCAAATTTTTTAGGATGATTTTCCTCCATATTTAGTGACGGATATTAGTACCACCCCTAAACGAACATTTTTTCTTTAATTTTACCAATAGAAATGGATTTTTTGTCAATAATTTACAATGGTTTCTTTTCTTTCGGTAATTTTTCATTGCTAATTCTTGCTTTTCTTGTAATGGATGGATTAGCCTAGGGAAATTCAAGCTTTCCTTTAAGTCACATGACTTGCTTTCTCTTTGGTTCTTCTATCCTTCCATCCCTTAAAACTACCTTCAAACCTATTGATTAACAACAAAATTAATCACTTAATCTTGCCCAAAATACATGCATACCAATATAATGTCAGAAAAACACGTGCGACAATGCCATGCAAAATTCATGCAAAACCTAATCTTAAAGACCAAATTAACACACATTCATGCATATTAACATACATTCATACATAATCATGCAATTATATGAAAGTAAGATAAAAAAGTTAACAACAATCAATTTATCACAACTAACTAACAAATTATCCTAAGAAAAGTACGTACAAATTATTTAATTCTTTACTTGTTTTGATTTATTAGTTGATTTAATTTCAATTATTTATTTTACTTTAAATAAATCTTTTGTGCCTTAGACAAATTTCTATTCAAGTTGTTAGGTGTATAGTTTTCCTTATAAGAACGACACCTTTGATACAACCAGATATGATCGATATACTTGCGGCATTAAAAGTTTTATATTATAATTCAATAAGTTTTAGCATCATTGCTAGTGACTAACTAGCATTAGGATGATTCAAATTCCTTTGATTTAAGGAATCAATACCTTGCTTTTATGATTGTGGTTACATGAGCACCAGAGTCACTAGAACTTTAAGCAAGGTAGAAGATACTTCAACTCTTGACATCACAAAGCAAGAAAGAGAAATTTGAAGAACTAAACACCAAAAAGTGATAGAGAGAATCGTGGTAAAGGAATTAAATCATAGAGAGTAGTAAAGAATGAGGCTAGGGTTTAATGTTACCTAAATAGGAATCACTCGACCACTAATGTTGATGAACATGTTCGAGATTAAACCAGCACTATTAGACATGTTGTAGACCAATATGTTGTATTATGGATTGCCTAGTGAGGATCCCAATGCTCATCTGGCTAATTTCTTACAAATTTATGAAACCTTTCGATATAATGGGATATCGAAATATGTTGTTAAGATGAGGCACTTTCCCTTTACACTCAGGGATAGAGCTAAATCGTGATTGAATTCACTTAACTTAATAAACATCATAATATAGGAGCAACTTGTGCAAGCAATTTTCGATAAGTACTACTCTTTGACCAAGACAACAAGGTTCATTAAGGAAATAACTAAATTTTAGAAAAATTAAGGGAAAACTCTATGTGAAGTGTGGTAGCGCTATAAAGAGTTACAAAGGAGATGTTTGCATCATAACTTACCATAAGAATTCTTATTGTAAACTTTTTACAACGAAGTTAGTCTACCTACGGGAGCACCATTTATGTAGCTGTTGGAGGATCGTTAATGAGAAAAAAAAATTAAGGAAATGAAAGATCTATTAGATGGTGAATAATACGTCTTTGGAAAATGGAGTAAAGTTGACATCAATTCACCAAGCGCAACACTATCAGTAATGCTCTAGCAGGCCACCTAACACACATGTATTATTTATGCCTTAAATGTTAGTGGAATGGCATCTGGTTCTCTCCACGTTTAGTTGCTCCTTATTTCAGCCCCTTTCTAGCCCCTCTTAATGTCACACCTATCTTCTTTATCCGTTAAATGCTAGTCGTTCATATGCAAATCCATGCACACTCACAGTTGTGCATTTTTTCCAGCAATAGTGAGTAATGCTCTATCCCTCCATTCTTTTATTCTTTATCTTGTCTTATCTTGCCCTCATCTTCTTCTTCTTACTCCATGAAGACAAGTGAATATGGATCCCCAGAAAATGGCCCCAAATATAGTGATTTTGATTCACTTTAGCTCCATCATTTCCTAATTGTGCCTAAAATCGCATATGAACTAAAGTAAATATCTTAAGTAATTTCATATCATTAATCACTAAGTATAATGGAGTAAATGTATAATCAATTAAGCACATATCATACACCTCGAGTTGAGATGGTTGTATCTCTACGTTTTGTGATGCTAGGCAGTTAATGGCTTCTGCCAGCTAACCTATTTGACTTGCCAAGTTCTGGATTTTAGAAATAGTTTCTTGTTAGAATTATATCTCTTATGCTGAAATCACAAATTATTAGTGACATAAATATTAACTAATTCTTCTAGAGATGTACCTGATTTTAGTTGGCTCTCTAAATCTTAGAGGTTAAACCTTATATCTTGCCAAATTTGGCCTTCATCTTGCTAGAACTGTAGATTATTCTGTTGAAGTTGAATATTGTTAGCAACCATAACATTAAGTAGTTCTTCCTGTGATGGACCTGAGTAGTAATAAGAAGCTTTTGGCCTATACCAGAATTGTCATGCCTCCTACAAACTATCATGTAAGTAATTTTGTTAGTTGTTCCATCTATACCTAAAGTTAGTATGATCATTTCAATATGAGCTATAGGATTGGGAATATGAGTTAAAAAAGAAACTACTTCCTTCCATTTATTTTTGTAATTAATTTTTTTCAATAGACAAACACTAAACAAAAAGTGAAAAGATCAAAAAATAACTGAAAAGAAACTAATTACAAACAAATATGTACAAAAAAAATAATTAAAATCAAGAACAAAAACTAAAATACCACACTCCCAAGCAATGATTCCAAAATTAATGTAGCACGTCATAGCACTACTAAAAATAACTAGACTTATAACTATAGCAGTGGTGAGTCTAGTTCGATCCCACAAAGAGTGCATGTAAAACTTTTGAAATGAAAAGAATCGGTGTTTAGGTTTATAGGTGTTTTAGTTTATTTTCAAATAAGAAAATAAAATAAAATTAAACTAATAAAAAAATTAAAGAAAACATTCAAAAAATGGTGAAAGTAATGAATTTGTTAAGGACTCGATCATTGGTTTAATCTTGACCTAGCAACAATTAACCATATTTCATTGAATTGTTGTTCTCATACCTCTCCTAGCAACTGTTAATCGTAGGCTAACAATAAGCTCCGTTAAACCTGATTTTTCCTTGTCATGTTTAATTAAAAAAAAGCTTGTTAATTAAATCTAGCTATCAAACAACCTAGAACGAGCTCTCTAGATTTAATTGGACAGTCGCATTACTAGTTAGGAAAACAGATTAATCAAGATAACAAATATACAAGCTCGGGTCATTTAAACTAGGTTACGCTATCCCTAATGGTTTGAAATTGTTAGTAGCTATAAACGAATCTTAACATATCAATTATGGATTATATTGAAGATTCTAATAATGGGTTTTTATATAAAAACAATCAAATAGAGCATTTAGTCATTCTTATACAACACTCAAACATTAAACATAGGATAGCATAACCTCTAAGAGAAAGAATAACAAATAATGAGATAAATGCTTAACTGGGTTCTTCAACGTCAATATCACCTCCAAACCAGTTCGAGAAAGCCTAACCTTCCTAACCTTTCATGGGTATCTAAAGGATGAAAGCTTTTCCTTTCTGTTGCTTGTCAAACCCCTCAAATGATTCCTCAAACCTTTCATAACATTTTTGTCATCAAACGATGTATTTATACTGAAAACTAGGTGTTCAGTTGAGCTGGAACGATTTCACAAGTGTGTATGTTGACTCACAATCGTGAATGGCCTCCTTGAGGCTAACAACTATGATCTTCCTTTGCATGGGCGTGACAAGGAGTGTCATGCCCATACAACTTATGTCATGGCCATAAGAGATGTCTCACACCTGTGACGCATCTGTCATGGCATGAGAGATGTTTTACGACCACGACAAATTCATGCATGGTCGTGAGCCATTGTTCTTCAAAATACACTCTTCATTTTTATCTCTTACCTTATCTTCTCTTCTTTTAATCCTTCTTCTTCTTTCTTATAAAGACAAATGAGTGTGAATCTCAAAGAGACAGTTCAAATATAGTTCTTTCGACTCACTTTAGGTTTTTTTCTTTTGAATTATACCTCAAACCAACTATGAACTAAAGTGAATGTCTTAAGCATTTCATATCATTAATCACTAAGTATTATAGGATAAATGTATAATCAATTAAGTACAATTCAAGGACTTCTCATTAATTGCCATACCTCTTACAAATCTCTTAGTCAAAGACATGCCTTTCATATTTAATGCTACAAGTTCATCTACATTTAATATATTAAAGGAGGCACTAATTTTAGCACTATTCTTAACATCATCGAATTGGTCATTACCTTTTGAATTCATGTATGATGCTAGCAGCCAAGCTGTGGGTTATGTGTTGGGCCAATGGAAGGAAAAAGAAGGTTATATTCAATTTATTATACAAGTAAGACATTATCGGGGGCCCAAGTTATAAAACACCACTATTGAAAAGGAATTTCTAGTAATGGTGTTCTCATGTGACAAGTTTTGATCTTACCTCTTGGGCTCTAAGGTGGTCATTTTATCAATCATGCAGTTCTTAAATATCTCTTTGCTAAGAAAGATGTAAAATTGAGGCTTATCCAATGGGTGTTGCTTTTGCAAGAATTTGATAATGAGATTAGAGACAAGAAAGGAGAAGAAAATGTGGTACCTAAGGAAGGAGGGAAATGTCTCAAATTGAGGAAATTAATGAACAATTCCTTGATGAAACCTTGATGTTGCTAAACTGCCTTATGCTACTATGGTATGTTGATATAGCAAATTACGTTGTTAGTGTTATCCTTCCCTTATATTTTTCTTATCAATAGAAGAAACTATTGTAATACAAGTGTACTTATTATTTATGGGATGAGCCAATCTTTTATAGGACATGTGCAGATGGACTGATAAGGAAATGTGTTTTAGAGGAAGAAATGTTAGACATACTAACACATTGTCATAAATCTATCTATGCTGGAATTATGGAGTGAATAAGATGGTAGCATCAATCTTAGAATGTGGTTTTTACTCGCCAATTCAAAGATGCTCAAGACTTTGTGGCATAATGTGATAAATTCCAAAAATTAGGGAGCATCTTAAAAAGAGATGAGATGTCGTCATCTAACATTCCAAACATGGAATTGTTCAATGTGTGGGGACTAGACTTCATGAACGTCTATATTTTAGTCGGAGTGGAATATGTGTCACAATGGGCTGAAGCAATGGCAAATCCAACAAATGATTGAAAAGTGGTGCATAAATTTATCAAGAGATTATTCATTCAATTTGGAGTGCCATGTGTTGGACCCCGTTTTTCGAGCCCAACATTCAGAGTCACCAAACGTGAACAAACTCATTCTTCTATTTCAAAACAGATCTTTGGAAACTTTAAACTAGAATTTCAATTTCACTTCTTCATAACACTTACTTTACCATTGTCTTAAGTTTCTAATGATACCAAAATTATTCAATTTGGTTCAGAAATCTAAAAGTTATGGTTCAAACAATTTTGGACTGTTATTAAACTGAAACAGTTAAGGACTGAATTACAATTCGATTCCTTCAAATAATTTGTGGCTCTATGTCTCTAGTTTATTCAGAGATAAGAATCATTGTATTCGGAGCTCTACAGATCAAAATATCACCAAAATACTAAATCATATTCAATAAAAATATCAAACTCATATTCTTCCAACTGATCCCCTCACTTTGATTCAACCAAACCTTTTCAAATCAATACCAAAAGCTATAAATTTCTATGTGGAGGTAGAAAAGTTTGTTACAAATCCAATGCTTCAAAAATCAAGTAGTTTGGAGGTTGGATGACAAAGTTATAGAAAAATGAGTGAAACATGTGCAGGGAGGGGATGGGGGAG
>JANTPM010000001.1:24346894-24357478 GCA_025434745.1 Erythroxylum divaricatum
ACGGGTCCAATAGGTGTGGAATGTAAGCAAGAGCATGAGCGTTAATGTTAAGGTATAAATAGTTGGAGTTGGGATCCGGTCTCGGGATCGGGTTCTGACATTCTGTGGTATCAGAGCAAGAGTAAGAGTGTCAAGTTTAAGGTCTCAGCAAGGTAAGTGTCTCGGGGATGGGCTCCACTCGGGCTCACATCCCGGGACAGTCGGGCTCCGGGAGCGGGGTCTGACATAAGAGATATTCTTTCATATATAGCTCTCAACATCAATCTTCTCCTTGAATTTGGATGTTATATTTCTTGAACATGGTCCAGACAGAATCAACCTAATATTAAAACAATTAATTTTATACCATTTTTAAATTTAAACCTATAACTTAATTATAAACATATGGTGTTAAATGTATTTTCACTTACAGATTGTTGAAAATTGTGATATAAGTTATTCCATCAGCTCCCTCAGCTCTAGGCTGGAGGTCACCTCCTTCATCCGCGTCGTTTGCCTCTGATATTTTTGTCGGTATAAGGGTGGTGAATGGTGTAGTAGCAAGTATGGAAGGTGATGCCTCATCTGCAAGTGTAGTAGTAGCTGGAAGTACAACATCTAATTTGATTGCAGTAGCAGAATGTAATGCTTCACCTGGATAGTAAATGGCTCTAAATCATGGTCTGAACCTTAGTCACATTATGTCCTGTTTTCTCTTTGGTTCATATTTTAACCTGAAATTTATATCTCGCCCTTTGAATTAATATTTCCCATTTTCATCTTGGTGTGTTTATGTTATTCTTACGATAGCTCTATTAAATTTACGATGGTAGTCATATCCGTCGCTAAATATAGAAGGAAATCATCCTAGCAAAATTTATGACGAACTTTAGCGAAAGTATAAAATGCCCGCCGGTAAAGAAGGCGAGAACTATACAAGGCATTTTAAACAATATTAATTATAATAATTATGAAAATCATCAGAAAAAGTGACAATATATATTCATTCTATAAAACTATTGACAATCCTCGACAACGAAATTCCAATCCTTTTTGCCCTTCTCTAGCCAAAATTTCCAGTAATCGAATGATGTGATAATGAAACTGGAATCATGTCTCTAATAGTGCCATAGTTGCAACCTGTTCTGTTGTGGTTGGAGTGTTAAGTTTATTAGAATCTCTCTACAACTCAACTGATTCTATGTGGTTGAACAACCTACACATATAGGATGGCTGCTGCATCTAGAGGCTTATGGAGCGAAGCGCAAATAGACATTGTTCTGTGACATGTGCCTTGCTTATCATTAGATTAAGTCAAGCTTTAGCATACAAAAACTTTTGGTCAATAAACACATCAAAACAAGAAGATATGGATGTACCCAAGTGTTCTAAGTAGTCTCTGAAACTTATCACTCTTCAACTAAAAAAGTAAAACTATATGGCCAAATAATTGCTACCATTCTTTTAGATTTTAATTTAACTGTTGTATAGACAATGCTAATTAGGCGAAAGTAAAAGAAACTAGAAGGTTAGTATTTTGTATTCAGAGACCTAAGAACCAAACTACATATAAGCAAATTGCAAAAGTCCAAACACAGAAATATGGTCCAAGTACCTATCTTCATTGACATGTTTACTAACAGAGTTACTCATGTGATATAGAGGAGACATAGTAACAATACGTTCTCCTAAGCAATAAACCCAAAATTATAACTCATACAGAGCCATATTATAGGTGGGCCTACACCATGACTCCCCATAAATAGCGATGTAACCAACTTTGAAATAAAAGCCATAGCTAATATGAGATTGACAATTTTTATCAAACACAAATCAATCCAAGAGTAAACATAAATAGTTTGTCGTAGTCATTTTCCTTGATGACTTTTACAGCTGAAGGGTTAACTAATTTATGAATCCAGATGGTCTAATCTTGAGGCCAACTTATAACATTTAACAGCATCCAAATGTAAATGCCTAAAATGGTATATGGAAAGATACATCAAGTTTAGCATATTCCTCAGTTGTACAAATTGAATTAGGGAGTTTATACACAATAATTGGAAAACAATTATAATGGCAGGACTTAATTTCTTATGCATAAGGCCTACTTTGGTTTATCTTTCAAGTTAACCAGAGATCTAAGCATGCTATGGCTAACCTTATCAACACAACAATTTTTTCCAACAACGTTGAAGCTTTTTGGCCTCCTAGTCAAGTTGTTCTTTATCTCTAAGCAGACTTTCATACTAAACTATCATAGATGTCTCATAAATAATTATCCATTTTATACTATAATCATATTATAATATAATCTAAACATATCATATTATATTATAATCTAAGAATAATGTATTACAAAAATATCAATGTAAGTTATATCATATTTCAAGTAAAAGAACTGAAATTAAGAAATTCATGCTAAAAAAGAAATGAAAATAAAGAACCTAAATCATTTTTTCAAATAATAAACATTTCATCAAATTCCTTACATGCATCATAAATTCATCCCAACATCATAACCAAAATCACATCTTGTCCCTTTTGTCACCAACATTTATACCTTAAAGTTGTTTTCCAATTACAAAATACACAAATAAATGAAAGTAATCAAATACCAAAATTAACTTTCATCACTATCATGTTTTTTTTCATATATTAATAAATTCATTAATATATGAAAAAACACATGATAGTGGTTGCAAAAATACCTCCATTGAAGGACACGATGATAATGTCTGAAGAAGACAGCATTGATGAGCAAAAAAGGAGTCCACAATAGAGAAACCGGAGAGAAGAAAATTGTACAAGAGGAGACACAACAAGAAGAAGGAAGAAGAAGACGCAAGTGGTGGGAGGATCTGTCGGTTGAGTTTAATGTAAAAGAAAACGACATCATTTAGTGGTAAACCAAACGATGTCATTTTCTTTTACTTTAAAACACTAAAACTAAAGCAGATGACAATATTTACCTTGAAAATTTACCAACAGAAAATTTCCCTCAGTAAACTCAAAACTTTTTCATTCCATTAACAATTCCCGCCTTCTTTACTGATGGGCATTTTATATTGTTGCTAAAGTCCATCATAAATTTTATTGAGATGATTTCCCTCCATATTTAGCGATTGATATTAATACCATCACTAAACGAAAATTTTTTTGTCAATTTTATTGACAGAAATGGATTTCCCATCAGTAATTTGCAACGGTTTCTTTTCCGTTGGTAATTTTCTGTCTCTATTTCCTACTTTTCTTGTAGTAAAAATTAATTAGTAAGGGAACAAAAATATATTGTAATTAATGGAATTGTAATTGACCAAAATTTGTGTTTATCATCTATAATAATGTAGCAACATTAAGATGTTAAATTGCTAATATGATTCGCAATATTAGAATGATTACAATATGATGGATGGAATGTTCACTTTTTTCAATAAAATTTGACATTTAATAGGTGATATGATTGTTAGATTTATTTGAAATTTACCTAATAAAATAATGCTTAAAAAGTCAAAATAAAACTCATACTTATCTCAATCCTAAAGCTTCGAATTCAAGCTTCTTATATAACTTCAATTTTATTTTATTTTGCTATATTATATGCAAAATCATCTAAAAATGATAACTAAGAGGCTTAAGGAGGTTTTCAAGTCCATCATTAACATAACTTAAGGAACCTTTATTCAAGGAATTAGCATAAGACATAACTTAATAGATCAAGAATTATTTAAAAGATAGAAGAGTAAAATGCTTGCCTTCAGAAGTTGCCTGTCAAATACTTAAGAATCTTAATTTCACATAAGAGATTTTCCTATAAAGATTATCAACCCTTTTTTAATTCCATTCAGAAAAGGATTGGCCATTTGAATAACAAATTCCTCTTTTATATAGATAAGCTTAAACCAATCTTAGTTGTTATAAATATTCTCTACATCCATTAAAGTTGCTATTTATAATTGTCTGAAAATATTATTAAGGAACTGGATAGAATTCTAAATAAATTTTTATGATTAGGTAAAGCATAATATGCTTTAGATGCTAAAGTTAAATAGTTGGAAGTTTGTTTACCAATAGAGGAAGGTGGTTTGAAAATTAGTTTGGTAAGAATAACTAATAAGATGTTTATAACCAAAAGGATATGGAAATTATTTACAAACATTAAATCAATATAGGTTAGAAGGACGCACTCTTATATATTCAAGAAACAATGGTTAAGGAGCATAAAAGCCAAACCAAGCAGCTTTTGGACCCTTAAATTAATTTTTGAAAAAGGAAACAATGGTTAAGGAGCATAAAAGCCAAACCAAAAAACTTTTGGACCCTTAAATTAATTTTTGAAAATGAGAGATGCTATAGATTAAGAGATGTAAGTCATGATAGGAAATAAGATGAAAACTTGGTTTTGACTTGACAACTAGAATGATCTTGCCCTTGATAACTTAAAGCTCTATATCCCTCTATTAGCTAAGGTCAAAGAAATCATCTCCACAAAGAAATGGCATTGCATATATAGGGGCTTTGATATGATTATGAATTCAATACCAAGTTAGAGAGCTAGAATTGAGGAATAAGATAAGATCCTATGTCATAATGCTTCACTAATGAATCTTGTCTAGCTCATTTTAAGGTTCCAATTATTAGAGTCAATTGGTGGAGATTTGTTTGGATTACAAATAATTATCCTAAAGCCTTTTTAACATTATAATTGGCAATCGAGAAAATTCCACAAACCATAGACATATTAAAAGGCATTTGATTTGAGTAACTCACTATGCAAGTGGTGTAATCAAACTCTAACAACATAAGAAAATCTTTTGCTGAATTACCAGTATGACAAATTTTTATAGAGTCACACCTAGAACAAGTGCAGAATCTAGAGCTATGAGAACAAGTGGCCACTCTTCTTACTTTAGGTTGAATAAGTAAGATTTATTTATAAGAAAGTCTCAAAAACTTTTTAATTTATATTTAGTTGTAGCATATATACTTTACAGAAGAATAGAATAATGTTCTAAGATAAACAGATTAGTATCTAAGGTTTCTACCATAACAATTTTAAGTGGCTCAAGGAGTTCATAATTGCAAAAGGAATCTCTAGCAGCATAAGTGTTGAACTTACTTCAAAATGGCAAATTCCTTAACCCTATTTTTTTTGTTCGGTCCCCTCAATATTTAATCAAACCTAATTTTGAACTATTTGTTTGTTTTTATCTTTGAATTGATAGTTTCTTAGTGGATTTTCTTTTTCTAGGGTCTATTTAAACTGGTAAGTTTGTAAACTGTATATAGAGATGTCAATGGGCCGAGTAAGGGGCAGTCCTGGTGGCCCATGGCCTAATCCGTGGCCCAACGATTCAGGATGAGTCGGCCCATGGCCCAGCCTATGGCTCGATAGGCCATAGGCGGGAGGGTTTTTTTGAGAAAAACTTCCAAAGCGACATCATTTTGGAAGTAATGATAGGGCAATCTTAGCCTGTGGCTTACTTGACCTTGGCCTGTAGCCCAGCTAGGCGGACCATGGTTCGCCTGTGGCCTGATCAACCCAGGCCAAAAATGGTCAACCCCTTTTTGACATCTCTAACTGTACACTTGAATCTATAGTAATTTAGTTTTGCAATATAATTAGTGTTACTAATATGATTAGTTTCTTAGGAATTTTATAGTTATATGCTAATCTCTCAATAGAAATCCTAACATGTTTTGAAAATCCAAGGAAATAAACAAACGTTTAATGATAACTATTAAAAAAAGAACAAAAGTATGCAAACAAACTCTATAACTTGTAAACTAAAGAGGACATCCTAAAACCTCTAGCACTCCATTCCTAGTGATTTCAATTTCTTTGAAATATTTATAGTACAACATGCTTAAATTTGAGAATAAATAAAAATTAAAAAAACTTCTAGCACTTAGGTTTTGATTATACGAGTCTTACAATTTTTATAAAAAGGCATCTTCCTTAATCTAGAGAAAGAAGGAAGATTAAATGCTCCAACAATAAGTTATAGAAACATTTACACTATTTCTTAAGCTTTTTGTCAAACTTATTACTCTTACTCCTTGAATAAGCTGAGTAGTAATTTGTTGTATGATTATAGAGCTTTTGTTAAAGATTTTAACATTTATTTCTTCTTGTATTATATATTTAATACAATTTAGAATTATCTTGAGTATTAGAATTTCATTATTTCTTATATAGGAACTCTAATGGATGATTGAGTCTCAATAATTGATACTGTAGTTGAAGTTGAACTTCACGAGATGTTCTTTCCATATAAATTTTAAGAAAAAAATCTAAAGAATACGTGATTATGTGTTTCCAAGTTACATAGGCATAAAGAATAAACTTCATTTATTAAGGAAATGAAGGATATTTAGTCCTTGATCCATAATTTTCCCTTAATAATAAGCCAAAGAATAAAGCATGCTTTTGATAATTGGTGAATGACTTTGGCAACTTCACACTAAAAGTCTTTATGATTACAACCTTTAAAAATTTAATAATACTATTGGTAAAATGCTTTGGGGTACACAATATCCTTCTAATTTGATCATTCTTTGATGGGTTAGATTGATAATTTAGAAAATACCTCTAATACTTGACAAGAATCAAGAATATTGCTTTAAACATTACTAAATGTTGTTATATTTGAAATCATCCACCTTGGTCTCAACTACAATACCCCTTTTTATTGATCTAACTTATATATGATTTTGCAATGGTCCTAGGGAATACAAATTTTCATATTAAAAAGGGTCGTCTTTTAGTTTCCAGTAATTACTTTTATCACTCCATTTATTTTAACTCTTTGATTCAAAATTTTCCTTAAAGATAAAGAACTAACAAACTTGGATTAAATATAAAGAAACTCCTTCCTTTCAAGAAATTATAGCATATCCATTTAACCCTTAAGGACTCTTTTACAATGAGAAGTACTCAAATTTGCTTGCATTACAACATTTTGTTCATTACTATAAAATATTGAATATCTAATCCAACTTCTTCCTTTAATGTGCAAACATCTCTCCATTTCACCTAAGCTTTAGATGCATTAATTTTCTCATTAGTTTACAATTTTTTCACATTTCTTTAAAATAATTTAGCAATTGATATCATATTTCTTATATGTAAACTCTAATAGATGTATAGGTCATTGATTACTCATAAAATCAATTATAACCTGCTTGTAAAGGAAAGCTATTTATTATTCCAATTACCCAATTTCTTATCCACCATTTCCACTAAAGGATAATAATCTTTATTAGCAAGCCCAACAAATGATATTAGGATTCCCAAATATTTCAGAGGTAACTTCTTTACTTGGAAAATTGTGAATATGAATTATCATGTGAAATGTGTATATAACACTTTCTAGAATTTTATGTCAACCTTCAGTGATGTTTTAGTTCTTCCAAATCTTTAACGCAATAAGAAACAAAATCCAGATTTGCTTTACGTAATAAAGGCAATTCATTTACAAATAAAAGATTAAAAATCTTTAATTTTTCGCATTTGGAATGATATTTGAAATCATTGCATTTAGTGATATTCCTTAGTATAAATGGTAAAAAAAATTAATGGAATTTGATTCCACATATAACGGAAGAAAACAAACTTTTTTTTTTGTTTTCTTTCAATGTCAAGTGCTATAGATTAATATATAAACATAATAAAAAGTGAAATGTTAAATTATACCTTATTATGAAGTTGGATCTTCTTTTCCTACATATTTTCTCAAAATGATATATTTGTGAAAAATTAGTATGATCATATAAGTATTCAACCTCTAATGGTATTTACATAAACATTTTGCATAAACTCTATAAGTGAAGTAGAGAGAGGTAAGTAAGAAGTGCCAGCTCCTGGAAGGGTTTACGCTAATTTACAATAAGACTTAGACCTTTTAGTAATTTAATTGAAAAATAAACTTGATTCAATTAAAATTTAATAAAAATTATAATTAACTATAATCAAGTACCAATTGGGTCCAAATAAGATCAATATCTAATATTGGTCCTTATTTATCAAATATCTTATATTTGATTATAAAGTTTTTCAAACTTTGCAATCAAGTATAACTTGATTAAATTATCTTTTTTTAACCATTATATTTCATGACCCATTAGGTTCCTAAATTTATTGGCAATGGATATAAATTATAACCCTAAATAATATTTAGGATTAGAAAAATTAAATATGAGGTGGACTTATCTTGATGAAATCCCAGTGCGCCTTAATTTCTCACTTAAGTTCTGCATTTTTAGACCATGAGAAATTTGAGTGGTTCATTCATCCAAGATTGTATGTGCTTGAATAAGGGTTGTTACCTCCCTGTCCTTGACCAAATTATGCTCCCTTATAGCTGAGTTGCTCCACATTATTATTTTGTACTAAGAAACAATTAGTTGGGATGTGGCTTTCTTGCCCACATAACTGTGCTGAATTGTTTTAAGTTGAAAGGAAGAGGTGATTCTCAAGCTATTTAGTTGCATGGTTAGGTTGGTGATTTCAACCTAGAGTGCTATCACTGAATCTATAACAATCCTTCCCTTTTGATCTCAAAAGGTTGATTTTTGTTTGTTTTGGTTCAAAGTCCAAAAAAAAAATTGTTCTCCATCTCCTCTAACAAATCTTCCACCTACTCAGTTGTTTTCTCATCAATGATCCTCTAGTATCTGCATCAATGGTGCATAATGTGGGTGGATTAACTTCGACGTAAAATGTTTGCATTAAGAATTCCTTCAATAGTTATGATGCAGACATCTCCTTTGCAATTACTTATACCACTCCCACATTTCATATAGAGACTCCCCCTCATTTTAATAAAAATTAGTAATTTCATCGATAAACCTTATTGTCCTAGTCAAAGGGAAGTACTTATCCAAAAATGCCCCCACCTACTGCTCCCATATAGTGATGTTTGGTGGGTTGAGTGAATTCAACCACACTTTAGCTTTGTCCCTAAGTGTAAAGGGAAAGAGCATCATACTAGAAACATCTTATATCAACCCATTATATTGGAACATGTCACAAAAGAAATTCGTCAGATGAGCATTGGGATCCTCACTGGGGAATCTATAGAATTGTACCTTAGTCTACAACATGTTTAACAGCCCTAGTTTGATGTCAAATATGTTTATATGCACTAGTGGTTGAGTGATTCCTTATTGTATAGCATTGAACTCTGGCCTTATGAAGTCAATAAGGGTTCTTTGCTATTCTCTATGATTTAATTCCTCCACCTTCATTCTCTTTATTGCTTGTTAATGTTTAGCTCTTTAGATCTCTCCTTCTTTCTTTCTTATGTCGAGAGTTGAAGTTTCTTCTACCTTGCTTAAACTTTGAGTGATTCTTGTGTTCATGTAATTGTAATCACATAACAATTCCCTAAATGAAAAGAATTCATATTGTCTTAAATGTTAATTAGTCCTCGAAAATGGCACCAAAAACCTGTAGATAAGTTTTATAATGAAAACTTTCAATACCACAAGTAAACGAATCACAACTTGTAGTAACAAAGATATCATTCTCTTGAGGACTAATAGACACCTAACAACTTGAATAGAACTTTGTCTTAGGTATTAAAGATTTATTGAATTAAAATAAATAATTGAATTAAGAAAAAAAAATAAGTAAACAATCAACAAGTGAACTCCTAATAAAAATTGAATATGATCAAAGCTGAAAACTTAGGAATTATTCTATCCTTATTTTGTTTTCCCTTTATCTTGTTGATCTAATTATGTTTGACCCTAGATATCCTAAAGTTTTGATTACCCTCTTCGGAGATCTAATCAAGTAAGCCTAATTGAATTCGATAATCATAGAGTTGTAGTTTCTCGATTCACAAAACTACTTCTAACTTATTCAAATATATTTAAAGCAATCCTAAGGATAATTAATTTTACAGTTAAGATCTCTCTTCAATTGTTAATTATTCTGATAATTATAGGTCTATTAAGTTATCAACTCTTTTTGGGCACCTTAACATATATGACTTGATTCATTCTCTCAATTTATTATCAATTATAAACATAACAATTACCACAAACATTGAAATATGTATTGAATTCAACAAGAATAACGTTTAACAAAATAATTCAAGAATAATCCTTAATATAGATTTAGAAACCCACAATTATGTTAAACATTATGGTAATCCGAATAAACTTCTAATAAAAAGAAAGAAATAAATGAAAAAGAAAGAAAAATTAGTTAGAATCTTGATCTAAAAATCTGGAACTCTCTAAAGCTCTCTTAATGTCTCTTCTTGATCTTCTTTTGAACTGGTGGTTGTTGCACCTTTTTCTTGTTTTTCTAATCTCTAAATGTGGGTTCTTTTATGGTTTTTCCTGTTGGGCCTGGGCCCCAAAATCCTATTCCTGAGGTGGGCCCCTCGGGTTGCGTCCGCTATGGGTTACCCAAAACATCGGACCCGATCCCAACATCCATACAAAAGTCGATTCGCACATGCAAAATTTTACACACGAATATCATACACCCAATCATTCGAACTATGAAATAAATACCCCATAAGCCAAGGGGCTTCATGCCATTACAATCTAAAAGGAGTTCAACAAGTGTCATCAACCATACATAATACA
>JANTPM010000001.1:24444223-24454324 GCA_025434745.1 Erythroxylum divaricatum
TATGATATATTGTGATTTATTTACTGCGATGCCATATGGATTGTTAACGAAATTTTCTGGTAGTGAACCTTTATCGTAGGATACGTGTCGGAGAGACCTTCGGGCTTCCCGATATGTACCCTACGGTGAGGGGGCGCTACATAAATGCCAATATTTTTGGATATATTCCATCTATATTAAATTTAACCACTATAAAGTCCATAATAAATATTTAGACAATCAAATATGACTTACCTTTAGGGTTTGATAAACCAAGTGAAGAAGCATTTTGCATGTTCATTTATCTATATTATTATATAAAAGATTAAAGATTTTATGAAAATATAGGAACATAAGTTATTAGACCAAGTAAGATTTTAGTCCATAGTTTTGATAATAAAACAACATACTACTTTTACTATTATTATCTTTAGTGGTGTTGATAAATTAGATTAATTGCATTAGTCCTCCTATGATTTTCAGCTTTTTCCACTTATGTTCCTTATTATTAAAAAATATCACGTTCGATTTTTATTTCATTTACCTCATCTGACGTCATTATTTATTATAAAGTTTAATGAAGGATAGACAAACAATGTTATATGGCTTGATTAAGAGTTACATGGCATAACACTTGTTATGATTATGCCATGTAACACACGGACTCAATTGTTATCGTCTCCCAAGGTTGTGACATCATTCATATACAGACAAAAACTCATTTTTAGGTATTACATCTCCCAAATCGCACAATATCTTGTGTTACGTGGCACAAATATGATAAGTGTCATGCCACATAACATTTAATTAAGCTACACGATATCTTTTGCCAATAACATTGGAGTGAAATAAAAACTAAATCTTAGGGGATATATAATAGTTTCTAAAAGTCAAGGATTTAAGTGAAGGGTCCAAATTGTAAAAGGGTATGAGGCAATCAACTCTAATAAGTTTATTTGATTAGTTGGTATATCACCCAATCCATTTCTAAAAGTTACTAGGTTACACGAGCCAAATCAGTAAATAAACCAACAACTTTCAAAAATATTTTAAGCCTCCAATTATCAACACTATGTTTTTCAAAAAGAACTAAAATACTCCATTTTCATAAAACTCTTACACAAATTCAGTAAAAAAAACAAAAACAAATCAGGTGTTATATGGGAGGAAGCAATCAACTATTTAGTGAACATCAAAATGGAATGTCAAGTGGATTATAAAGCACTCAAAATCAGTGGAAAGAAAGGAATTGTAGGATACAAAGCATAAGTATAGAGTTGGCTCTTCGGGAGATCACTCTTCAAATCCAACTAATATTTGTAAACTGTAGTTATTTATTATTAACTGTAGTTAGGTTTTTTGTAACTATAGTTAGCTTCATAGTTAACCTTTTTATTCAGTTTTCGTTCTCTGTGTAAATATCTAACCTAGCTCATTAGCCCTTTAATGAGATTAAGTCTTCAACCTCAACTTCTCTCTTTGTTCAATATTGCTCAACTCTTCGGGAGATCTTATCCACAACGGTAGAATGAGATGGCCCGCACGGGTAGCTCGGTTGACAATCTAGTAGAGTAAATTGGGATAAAGATTTGGGTTCGATTCTCAGCAACGAGAGTACAAGGGCCGCTCTGTTAGGCGGTCGACCGAGATAAACCGTGATTTACTCTCTTCACAACCTGGTCGGGCTCAAGTGTAGGGGCAGTTGGGGTGGCTGATTCCACAATTTGGGACAAGATAGGCACTACCCTACCTTGAACCACAAGATTTAAGCTGATTACCAGGAACCATTATACCCTGTAATCTTGGCTAGAAATGTTTGTACATATTTTTTGAAAACAAAAAGTTATACAAATAATTTGTTTATATATAAAATGGCTTCAATCTTTCTTGCCCCTAGTGCCCTTGACATGTTTTATTATCGTAAAACAATGGATTAGAACTTTACTTGATCTAACAATCTCTTACTTTTTTCAAAATGTTGGAGAAAATAAAAGAAATTGAATAAATCATTCCTATGCCAAAGAATTATACAATGTATACTCCTCTTTAATTCGTGGAATATTAATTTAAAATATAAATATCAACTCTTTTTAAAGTTGAAAGAGTTGAAAATATAATACATGAGTTTTATATATCTCCTTAATTGATATGAGAATTGTTTGTCATTAAATAGAATAGCCAAAGATCAGTTATTAATTTATTATAATATATTTTTCTCTTCTTACGTGTAAACAAAAATAGTTTCTTCATGTTCAACTACTAACAATATTAACACAAATAAAACCTCCTTTTTTTGTATTGTTTATTTTTATATTATGCATTAACGTCTTTTACGGAAAACGTTTAACATTTTTCAAACTTTGATTTACTTTTTAGAGTGCAATACATATCGAACAGTTATAATTTTAATGTAATTAAAACGTTTGGAGTACATTAAAAATTAAAATTTTTATAAGTTATTCTTATTCTAAAATCACTAAATCTAAAACTTTAATATTACTTAATATACTAAAATCTAATGTGCACATTTTAAAAAAAAATAGGGCACATCAATAATTAAGAATTATTGATATTTATAAACTAATTTTGATCTTGTAGATAAATATTATTTTAAATTTAAGCACTCCATTTTTTTTAAAAAAAATATTTTACAGTTATTTATCGAATTCTGGGAAATGATAAAATCTGGAATGTTCTAAACTAATATAATAATTTTGCATAATGCTTTATTTATGTATTCAGATTATTAAATTTGTAATTTTCATATTACATTTATATTAATATGTAATATGAAAAAATATGAAAATAATTAAAATATATCAATAATTAAGATATTTTAAATTATCTTAAGTTTATAAAGATTAAATATTTTAACATTTTAATATTAATATTAATATAATATTTTTTAAGTTAGAATTAAATTCATTAAAATTAAATTAAGGTGAATCTAACAGAATGTATATAATGATGGGCAGCAGACAACTGCGATACTTGCAGCACCTTGAAGTTATATTATACAAATTTATACAGCCAAGGGAAAAATTTATACATCAGAAAGAAAAAGCCTATAGAGCATAACTTCACACTCCTCCATAAGTTGGTGAAGCAAATCAGTGGAGAAAGATGGCTGTTGCATGACCCTTCGCATTGACGAGAACTGGAAGCAAGTGCCTGTCCGCTTGTTGTGCTTCTTCACAATCTTTATCAGTCCTAGTCACAGTACATAATTAGGTCATAAGTTGGTTCTCTGAGACTCTGAAGCAGGTAAACCGAACATTGCAGCACTCAAGCGAAGATAGAGAATGCCTAAAAGACTAGACCTTCACCTTAAATTTGCTCTTAATTTACTCATTAAAGAGGCTATCAATCATCTGCAATTATCTCTGACTTACTAGCTTGCTGTTATTGTCACTTTAACATGTCTTCTTCTGTACCCTTCAAAATTCTGAAAGGTTCCTCTCAGGCCACAAATCTTCCTTACTCTATTTCATTATCATCCATAGGAGGCAAGAGCCTCCGCCACTTTATGAATTCCCATACACCAAAACTCTTAGTAGAACCAATAGGCGATTTGAAAAGTTTACCTGTGAAGTTCAGAACGCTGTAATGGAGTAACAACACCATTTCTGCACGAAAATCCAAGATATCTTTCTGCACTTGTAACTTCTCTGACGGGTTTTCCAAGTTTGCTGCTCTTATTTGTAGCTCCTGCGACGCCATCCAAGACCAAGTTAAGCAGAAAGCAAGGATCTGCCCAAAAGAAATCAATTAATCATGGTTTTATGCTTCTAAGCAATTGGTAAAAGATGGAATACATGTAAGTACCTTCAATCTGATGATATAGTCTTCTTCTTTCTCGTTAAAAAATGTAATTGCTTTGTTAACTTCATTGTCTAACAACTGCGCAAAACCATTGCTCTCTCTCAAGGTGTTCACATTAAAAAGCTCTCCTGCAACGAACCTTGAGACTTGGTCATGAATCGTTTCGCCATCTGTACAAGGATAGATCAACTTGAGTTGTCTCTTCAACTCCTTGTAAGATATGAACTCACCTCTCCATTCAGGGAAGGTTCTCTCAACCTCTTCTCTAAGCCTTTTTCCATACTTCATCTTCTCATATTCTGATGACTGTTAAAAGAGGCAAACTGGAAATAAATTATATACTTTCTGAAACTTTGGGGACAGTACATTCTATAGTGCATCGTATGTACTGAAATTTGGAAGGCAGGATATTCTATAATGTCACTCGTATCAATTCGCAGATTCCCTCAAAACCATCAAAATGACGCGCATATTATCAGAATCGACACTAGTATCTCCCACATACTTTTGTACTACGATTCTAATTGGTTAATCTTCTTAAGATATGATCAGGTCGTGTACATATATTTACATCTCGTCTGATTTTTCTTTTAGCGCAATTTGATTGGTCTAAGCCAATCCATGTTGTATCGTCCGTTGAATGGAAATAAATTATCAAATCGTGGTCATTGTCCAATGAACATTATTAACGATTAATCCAAAGAATGTAACCCTACTTCCTGTCAAACAGGTGAGAACGGATTATTTCAAAGCTCAAAAAACACATCTAAGATCTAACCAGATGCTATTACATGGAAGCTAAGAAAATTGGACTGTCCTTCGAGTTTGACCGCGACACCGTTGTAGGGACCTTAGCCTCCGGTAGCAATCAAAGCTCGAGCTTGACATCTTCCATGGATTGCCAGGCAGGTGGCATCTGGCACACAAGTTTCCTTTTGATGTACAAATCTTAAAGGTTGACAAAGTTCAGTACTTGGACATATCCTTTCAATCCAACATTATGGGCTTTATTTTTTGTTGGGTCAAATGCGGAATTAAGATAAGTTGACTATGTTTTCAACCAAATATAAGATATTGATGAAAAATTGAGGCTCAGGAAAAACAATACTAATCAACAGTTGTTTTTGCAAGTTTTATATTCAGAATCACAACAGCAAAGGCAAGTAGACATCAATATTGAAGTATAAATCTTTCTTCTATGTCCTTTGCTCCTTCTATAGCTTACTGATACAGCCACCAAGAAGTTCAGAGACCCTTATGAATGAATCAATTCCAGTAATCATGTCATCAAGGAGTTTAAATATTCATTGCGGCATAGCCACAAATCTTACTACGTGAAGATTATGACCAACTCCAATTGCTGATTGACATATGCAGGCCTTAGTCAAAATTCTGTTGGAGGCTTTAGTCGTACCAATCTTCGGATTCTATCCTTCTCCGTGTTCTCTAAAAGTCCCTTCAGGTATCAAAAAATGTATTATTGTTTTAAAACATATCTACCATGCAGCAAAGTACACAAGTATCTATATTGTTCATATAAGATCCTATCAAACTCTTAAACGTAGCTCAAACTAATTAAATTTGACTAAAAGTAATAATTTAATGTAATTATCTTAAATTATTAATTTGAATCAAATTTAAAAGCTAAACTGAGTTATCATATCACCAATATTTAATTGATCAACACATGTTGTTCATATAAAGTATGTCGTTCATTGTCAACAGAAATCTAAGACAATTTTTCTGAAAATTTAAAATTAAAAAATATTTTAAAAAATGTTTAAAATTAAGAGGGTTATCATAGTTATCTAATTCACAGAACAACATTGTACCTTCTACCCTATTTGTCTGTGACATAAAATAGCAACTGCAAATGTTAGCTAGAAAAGCTATTGACATGGTCATGGCTTAACAATCTGATACATTGACAAACAAGCAGTTTTTGACTCTCAATATCCAATAAACAAATTTGAACCTCACCTTCCAGACAATTTCATCCAGGCACAAGCATATTTTCCCATATTTATCGAGGAAAAGTCTCTCAGAGGGAGGCTTCCCACAGACATCTTTCACCGCTGAAGTTATAGCAAAGATGACTTCTGACACTACCGTAGCAATTCATGAAATCAGAATGAAAGTACCAAGCAGAAAAAGAAAAGATAAAAAAGGATTCAGCACACTCAGAATCATCCTTCCTGTGAGTGTGAGTAATAACTAGGTGGAATCACCTCCCTACTCGATGCAATTTTTAGTGGTTGATAGCATTATAACCCAAAGAAATGCCACCATCATCTTGCAGAAAACAGAGATTATAATATATCTTAAACCTTTCCTCATTTTGTAATCAAAACCAATATGCAGAGTGGTTAGCCATTCAATTAAACGACCTGGAAGTTAATGTATAAAGCATGTCAGGCAACTATATGAAGAAAGTGATCATATATACTCACAAGCAAGCTCATCATACTCATCCTTGCCAACTACGTAAACGCTAACATCTCCAAGTACTGTGTACACAATATAAACTGACCTGATTAAAATAAAAGGACAGCAGTTAACAAGAATTGAGCTCAATGATTGGAAATCAATCAGTTTGCATTACAAACGACAACCAGGGTCAAACAACTTTCCAACATGTAAATAGTCACAAAGATAAAAGAAACAGATACAAGAGAAGTTAAATGCTCACTTGTGCGAAGCAACAAGAAGTTCTTCATTTTTCATGCCTTTAAGATTATCTGCCCCAAGCTTAACTAGGAAAGATCTCCAGTGCAGTCTTTCCTCAGCGGGAACTCCACTGAACCTATAGTAAGCAAAATTTAGAACTTTTAATGAAAGATTCCTTTAAATATTGGGTGATTAATATAAGTGACATTGTAAGCTAAAACAATACTCTCAAAGTTAACTATCTTTTCTCAATCACACTATCCAAAACCACAGAAGTAAAAGGAAAAATGATCAGTACGACTAGACTTGATCTCCCTGTCCTACCTTTATAACTAGAGCACAGAAGAAACAAGTTGGATATATCTTCAGCATTAATACAAAAATTAGGTTCTTGTAAATCTTCTGCAAAGCTTCCATTGCTATATCAATAGAAAACGATTTTCGCTGACACTCAATCACGAGTACTTAACTATGGCTACATAAACGAATATGAGTAACTAAATGCTCCTAAAAACATTTCCATTAATCAGTAAACCATGTATTGTGAATCCTTCCCTATAAATTTACCACACCGTTCGCTTATTAAAATACATTCTTTTCTAGGAATAATTACAGCTGAGAAGATCAGTATGGAACCATTGGCATATCTCGTGAAAGTCAAACTACAAAATGGCATTTCCTTGCCACTTGAACACGTTAAGTACTCAGCTCAAATGCCCAATACATCAAACATCATCATATCGAGAATAAAAAAGACAAAATTTATGACAATTCACAGAGGTTTCTTCAAAAAACTATCGTTAACACAACAAAGCATAACCAGAACAAACTCTATCCAGCCGGGGGAAGCGAAAGAGAAAAATAGCACAAAAAAAGGCATTAAAACAACAAAACATAAAAAACCCAGATGGATCCAAGCCCAAAAGGAAAATAAAAATCGAAAATTCGAGTAGAAAAACAACATTACAAGAAGATTAAGAAAGAAGATCGCAAAGGTTGAAATTATGCTGTACAAAGATCTAACGAAAGGGGAAAAATTTTCCAACGAAATGGAGGTTTATAACATGGGAAGACTGAAATTGACAGGTACCGTTCAATCAGAATGTTTCCTTCAGCATTCGCGAACAGAAGCGCAAGTATCATACTTGATTTCCTTTGCGTCCGTCGAGAAGCTGTTGCAGATTTTGAGTGCTCCTATCTTTCTTTTTTTAGTTCCTTTCCCGTTTGGTTGATTCGGTGGGTATATTTCTTTATTGCGAACTTGGAGCCGCAAGATGTTTCAATGAAGATTGTGGCATGTTCATATAGTCAATCATATGTATGAATAAAATCTGCAACCTTATGTGGCGATTCAGACCCAAACATCCTAGAAAACATTAATTTATGAAAGTTTATGTTATTATATATGAACAGTTTTTTTAATTCTTACTTTTTCTTTTTCAATATGATTAGATCTAAATAAAAATAAAATTGTATTTTAGTTTTCCTTTTTCTCCATAATTTGAAAATTCCATTTCATAGGTTACTTTAAGCTTATAATTAACAAAAAAAAATTACTTGTTTTCCACAAATAAAACAATTTGAACATATAAATTTAAAATGTTGTATGTTCTCTAAAGTTATATATAGATTAATACCCTTTTTTCTTTTTACAAATGGATTGTGTTAGCTTAACAAAATTGTAAGATAATAAAACTCTGATTAAAGTATATACAATTTTCTAATTTAACTAGGTTGCATCCTTCAACTAAATAAAAAAATTGCTTGAAGCCTTTTTATAAAATTCGAAAAATATCAACCACCATGATTTCTTCAAAGTCTATTAGAACTCCTCCTTTGTTCCTGCTCGTACAGTGGAAATGATCATTGTCGCTTCCATAAGCCTTGATCTCAATAGGTCTCCAACCTCCCGGATGGTTACTGTCTCTATACAAGGAGACAGATAACAAGATAAACAAATTATGTCCATCTTAACCGTTTGGTTTTTGTCTCTAAGTTGTTGTCCTCTATCTCTGATAGACAGAAACAAACAAATCTCGTTCACTCTGAAAATGAAGGACAAAAAAGCTTTGTCGTTTGTCGCCGGATGAAAAACAATCCTCAGCCAACTTTACCCCTCTCGTCTATCTTCTCCTTCCATCGCAAAAAAATTCACCCGAATTAGGTCATACGAAGCTTTTACCCCTTTACGAAAACGTCACCGCTTGATTGCCTCATCCAAAACTTAATACGCGGTCGTTCTTCTTTCTTAAGCATCTATTAAACACTGTCGTTTAGGCAGTTGACATCAGAGAGAATACTCTCCACCGTTATATTATTTACCTTTAAAACTACATGTCTTTAATGAAATTTTTCCAAAAGTCTAAAAAAAAAAACTCAAGATAATTGAAAGAGGCCTAACAAGTTGTTTTAATCATATCATTATATAGCTGCAAGAAAATAAATAAGAATTCTTGTGGGAAGGCCTAACTAAGGAAAAGAAGACTAACAAATTTAGAAGATGAAGGGTCATTAACTTAAATACATCAATTGATATCATTATATAGTTTAAATGTGCTATGTTGCAAGAAAAGAAATAAGAATTATTGTGGGAAGGCCTAACTAAGGAAAAGAAGACTAACAAATTTTGAAGATGAAGTATTGAAGGGTCATTAACTCAAATACATCGATTGAATTAGTTAACTAGGTTGAAGAATAATAATATAATTACATATAAAGTAGTTAGTCCAGATATTAAGCTCCTATAAATCCTTCCTTATTTTTATTTTACAATGGATACTTACATTAAATAATAACAAATTTGATTTATCTCTCTGCATTTTCTCTCTCTCTCTCACATTCTACCTTCCTTCTTGATTGTTCTTCTATTAAAAGCTAAATGAATTAAATTAGAGATGAATTTATAACAAAACAATTAGTATCATAGTAGTTAACCCTTTGAGACAATAAAAATGGCAGAAGCAACTTGTAGAGCTAAACTATGATATATTTTAAAAAAAGCATTAAGACCTTAATGGAAGCTTAGGCACAAAATGAAAAGTTTTACTGGAAACCTAAAAGAGGGTGAATAAACAAGAATGCAAAATGATTAAACTTAAAGCCATACTAACCTAACTTATTCAAAGAGTTGGATGATCTAATAATTGACGCTTGGAGAAAAAAAATTCAGATGTGGTAGTTAAATCCACTATTGAAGGTAATAACTACATTACACCCACCACACTCAATTAAATGAGTCATTTGACGAGGGTAAAAGTCAAGGAATGATTGTATAAATATGAACATTTCTTTGCATTAGATCGTAGTCTTAGCCATTTAAAGATAAGAGTGGTCACAATCCACTTAGAAGAATAAGCGCAACAGTATTATCAATTATACTGGATCTATATAATGGGAGGAAGTTATGTAGATGCTAAAATGAACGATTTAATAAAGAGATCTTTGAGGACTTAGTGTTAGAGTAGTGCCCTGAAGGCAATCGCCTTTAGCGCGTTTTGTACAAATTTGTGTACAGTCTTTATGAACAAATAAAGAAAGGCATATTTCATTACTTTGTTGTTCATTATTTATGAATGGATATTGATCTATAAGCAAATTAATGAAGTCCATGATATATGACATAGCATGAAGGAA
>JANTPM010000001.1:24455814-24469291 GCA_025434745.1 Erythroxylum divaricatum
GTGGATACTGTTAGAGACGGTCTCTTTTGGTCGTTATGGTTGGACATCGTTATATAGACACATGGATCCTAGCTTTCAGGAACGTCCCGAAACAAAAATTTTTGTTTTCCGCACCGTGTGCATGTGATGCACACATCGGAATTTTCCTACAGTTAGAAAATTCAACTTATTATAATTGAGAGAGAGCTCTATTCCATCTAACTAGTATGATGTTAAAGAAGCGATTTTAGGAGGCAACCTTATTTTTTAGCTCATTTGAAGCAAACCTGAGCCACTACTCCTTGCCTCACTTACTAGATCGCTGACCACTAGAACCTCCTCAATTTACATCTGTCTTTCTCTAGAAATTCTCCACTGCTGATGTTCTCCTTTTTACATGGGAAACAAAAATTAGAGGTCAATCTATTTTTTCTTTTCAAGCATTTAGGGATTGAACCCCCCATTATCACCAACCCTTAGATGATTTTCCATTTCATTGCCCTAGCCTTTGGGGAGTATTCTATCTACCCTTTATTCTTCTATTCTTTAAAATTGATCCATGTTAGGTTTAGGTGTGGGGGAGAGTGATTAAGAATTTCAAAAATTATATATTTTTCATTTTATGTTTTGTTGCTTTTCTTTATTTTCTTTTCATTTCATAAGTGTGTTTGTTTCTTTTGTATTCTATATATTAAAACTTTGTTTTATAATGCATGCTATAGGATTAAATTAGTTTAGTATGAGACTCACATATGTTGATTAGATAAGTTAACTTCAGATGTGAGCGATAGTTAATATGATGATTTATTTTGAAAGGAAAGTGTAGAAATTTGGTAATTTTAATGTATCTTGGTGAGTTTTTGAACCAATATATTACAACATCCATAGTAATATTTAATTTTCTTGTTGTGTGATACTCTTGTATTTGAATGTTTCTCTATAATTTCCTTTGAACCGACCAACATTACATTAGTGTATATGTGCACGAAAATGATTAAGACCTTCTTTGTTTTTAGCCTACTCAACCTGAATAACCTAACCAATGCATTAACGCTAGTGAACCCTTTTGAGCCTTAGTTACTTCATTTTATTTCAATATTTAAAACCCACAAAATAACTTTGACCCTCAATAATACCTTTACCTAATTTTAGGATTGGTAGAGTATTTAAATAGCTTAATTGGTGGTTTTGAGGAGAGTGACTATAGTAGGTGTAGGAGTTTACTTTATACATCATGGTAGTGTATTTACTAGTAAGTAGGAATAACGAGGAACAATTAAGAGTAGGTGTAAGTTTTATGTTTCATTTTTCCTTCTGGTAGAAAAAGAGTTAGTCCACTTTTTGAAAAAGTGAGAATTGAATGGTTTATGTATTTAAGTGTTTGAATACTTGATTGGAGAGTGTGAAATGTTTTGATTTACTGTTGTATTAATGACTCAAATGTTCTACTAGGCTCTAAGATTTGAACCATTTTATCCAAAAATTCCCTCCTTGATGCCAACCCCATTACATCCTACAAATAGAGTCCTTTTGATTTGTGCATACATATAATTTAAGTACTGGAGATTTGGAGTAGTTGCAAGTTTATGATAGTTCATTCTCATAAAAAGAGTTTGAGTAAAACATTTGAATCCCTTAAACACTTAAGAAATATGAGAGAATCTATAAGGAAATTCATCAAATATTTTACACTATTTTCAAATAAAATTGTTGTGTTAATTGTCATTCATGTTTCTCGTGAAGCTTAATCTTGATATTTTGCATTGCTTAAGTATTGAATACAATTATGTCCTATGATGCATTGTCACTTTTTCTTAATTTTAACTTTAATGTTTTTGTTTCCTGATGATGAGCAAGGGTTTGGTGTGGGGAAAATTTGATAATGCTCAAATTGTGCATGATTTTGATTTTAATTTCCTTAATTTTAACGAGAATTATGCTCTACCTAATAAGAATTGTGTATTCTTCCTATTTTTTTAAGGATTGGAGATTGATTGATCATCAATTGGAAGGAAAGGTTAATAGAGTGAAAAAAAGGGATTGATCAAGAATGAAGAAGTGAGCAGCCAACAAAAAGTCATAAGATGTGGAAATATTCAATTTTTTTTATTTTTTACAGTGTTGAGCAAGTTTTATTCTTTATAAAACCCTCAATATTCCACAAGCACATAGGTTGTTAATGTGGTATATAGGTGACAATCCCATGAGGAATTAGTAAACTAAACAAGTCCTAACCTTTCTAAGGCTTAAAGGTGTAATTGAAATGAAAATAAAAATGAGTAGAAAATTACGCAATTGAATATGGATAGATTGAAAATTCAAATTCTAAATTAATGTAAGGAAATCAAAATTGAGCACATCCAATTAACAACTGAAACTTCACAACAGAAAGTTTAACCAATTATGAAAAAGGAGGAATTTATTCTATCATCTAATGCTAACTTAATTACTTATGAGCTAATTTGGTATCGATCCTAAGATTTTGAAGGGTGGATTATTCTCTCTCTCATTCTAATCTTTAACCCTAAATCATAAACCCTAATTGAATTGAATTAACAAATTTGTAGTCTCACAATTAGGAAACAACCCCTATATCCAATTAAATCTTAAGCATTTTAATAGACATTAGGGTCCTTACATGAGTTCACTCTTCATATAAATTACTGATTTGATTATTTGTGTGATCTATTAGGTTGTTTAACTCTCATTACCCAACCTAATCATTTTGTTATTAGTTCACTCTCTCAATTTGTTGCCAAATCATGCAAATATAATAAACAATCACAATACCCATCACATTAACATCAAAAGCAATCAAATTAACATTGATTCAAAAACAAATCCTTAGAAGAGTTTAGAAAATCCTTAAACCGAAATCCATCATCATCATATTCATCTTATACATCAATTGAAAAAAATGACAAGATGAAATGAAGAAGTTTACTTGGGGTGGACTAGGAGTGGTAGTAGAAACAACATCTCCTTCTTAGTTTCTCCTCTTCTCTCTCTTCCTTAGTTATTTCCAAATGTTGCAAATGGAGGCTCTCATTTAAGACTTCTTTCTTTTGCTTTTATATCCTTTTTCCATTTAGGTAAAAACTAGGTTTTACCACGGTCCAAATATTCGAAATAACCCACAAAAAGTTAAGCTCAGAAATAGTCCCCCTGTTAATTATCGCGCCTGTCATGATCTTGGCCAATGAGTTATGATTATGACACTTAAAATGGGCTTTTGTTAGGACCGTAACCTAGTCCTATTTGGCTTCTTTCACTATCGTGACCTTGGTTGGGTTGCTTCTGTCACAATTATGATATACCAGTCCACTATGGCCTTGGCTCCTACTCCAAGCTTTCTCCAAATCTTCTCTGATCTTCTTTACCTGATCTCAAACATTAACAAATATATCAAAATACTTTAAATACAAAAAACTAAAGCTCGATAACATGCTCTAAACCACATAACATTCGAAAATATAAACACATAATCAAAATGACACAATTATAAACCTAAACTTGCATAAATAATCTAATTAACAACTAAAAACATACAAAATGACCCACTAATGCATAATGCAAACTACAACTATCATGTAGCTTACTTTGAAATTCGTTCTCATTTGGTTAAGTTTGGAGCAATTAAAAATAAGCATATGTAGATCACATTATATGTAATTTTCATGCTACATAGCCACACTTGATCTATGTCATTTGGTTGATTTGATGTATGAGATCATTGTGGGTATAGTTGAAAAATAATAACGACTACCTCTTGGTCCTTTTTTGGTAAGTAAATGAATGATATATTGTTATAGATGCAACTATTTACAGAATTACAATAAGTTCATAGATAAACACTCTACTACTCTATATTAGAAAAGAGGTAAAGAAGAAGATTGCAAAAGTATAAAATAAAAAATTGAGAAACATTAGAGATTTAAAGTTTCCAACTTCTCTTGACGTCTATAGAAGGGGACCTATGTGCATCTTTGGCAAAAATGCACTTTCGTATCAGATTGATGACTCTATCATCTAGTTTGTATTTCTCTTCTATCAACTAGTTTGTATTTCTCTAACTTTTGTCATTGAATTTATGATTGTTTCGCTTTCCAAATGTTATATATGGGCATTGAGAAGGTAGTAGAGTAAAGAGAAACATTTGGAGCTCCTTTTTTTTATTTGCTAATGACCCAATCCAAAACTAAATCCTAATCATACTTGTCATAATGTGACAATAATAGGTGCAAAACATGACTCCAAATGGCTTTTGAATAGTTGCATTGGAAAAAGAGATGATTACAATCTTCAGGTGCCAAGTTACAAAGAACGCATAAGTCATTAACTCTTCCATGCAATTGATTTATAGTTTGGAGTCAATCTTTTAGAGATAGCCAAGTAATGAAGGTTGCTTTAGGACAAATGATATTTTTCCATATAAAGAACCACGAAACTACCAATGATCTATTAGAGATGAGTATATAGTAAGACTGATTAGAGAAGACATATCTTTTATTAGTGAAACTAATGAGCAAGATCAGTTTAGATGACATAAAAGGATTGGTTATAGAGAATTGTATATGATTCGTAGTTTTGTTATGTGAGGACATGGTTGTGGAGTTCAAGTAGGAGATTGTTAGAATTTTGGAATATGCAACATATGCAATACATAATTACAAATGCATATGAATATGTAGATGCATATGTATTGTCGTAAATAATCATACACACATCTCTATTATAAAGTTTAAGAACTTAACTGAAGTGGAATAATTTTATTTGAGGGTTTATGTCATCTAATGTAGAAGTTTAAGGATTAATATATAAATATGTGTAGAATTCCTGGGGTGTAATTAATAAGTTAATGATAGACTAAATTGGTAATTACACTTATTAGGTTTTATGAATGGGGTGTGGTCCCTGATTGATGTATCTAAACAATTTCTTTTATTTAGTCTTGAATCGATTCTCAACACGATTTTTCTAATACATTGATAAGAAGACTATGTTCTTGGAACTCCTCGTAGCTTTAGGTGCACTTCCTCCATATTTCTTCTTCTTAAACAATCTTCTAGGAAAGATTTATTCCTAAACTTTTATCAAGTGCTCTATTTTGAGTGGCTTGGGGCGAAATTAGACTAGGTATAAATGAGCTCATATATAACCAAAACATCATATCTTAACCTATAGCTAATGCAAAACCATTTGAGTCATTATATGAATCATCATTCATTAACCTAGATTTGATAGTAATGAATTTGAGGGCGTTTGGGAAGAAATTAGACTAAGTCTAAGTGAGCCCATATATAACTATGACATAATATTTCAACTTAAAACCTTAAGGCAATAGGTCATGAGTTATATCCTTGTATGTAACTCACTTTAACCTTATGTCTCTTTATAATATAGAATTACTCTACTTGTGAATTTCCGATATTTCTTTCATACTTGGCCTAAAATAATCCCTAAAGGCACAAGATTTTTCTATTAACTTATAGATGTTTTGAGAAATGTTTTCATTTTCTTTTCTTATCTGAATTCATAATATATACATATGTATGAAATTGTATCCACATCTTATTTAGTAATTCCATAAATAAACCCATCTTAATGATGATGGTATTTGGTCCAAATCCTTAAAATTTTCCATAATGTCTACAATTGCATCGGTACCAATAAAAAGGGAATTGTAACCAAAATTAAAAAGGTCCTAATCAAAGATTGAAACTAGAAAATAATTAAATAAAAAATAATTAAATAATTAAAATTTTTAATATATTTTTATTCATTCTTTGTTCTTATTAACCTATCTTCTAGTAAACACACGCATGGTGATGTAAATTATTTTAATGGTTCAACTAATATTCCCATAATAATTGAAAGATTTATACTTAGTTTAGGAAATGGTCTTTGATGCATTTGTTAGACCTTGACAATAAAGACTTCATCAAACTTGACAATAGATTAAAAATATCATTGAAATATTACAACCTTTTGGCCAAATAGGCTTAGTCCATGTTGGAAATTCTAGTACTAATCAGGTGTGTTTTATCAAAAGTTCTATAAGGAAGATTAAGTAAATTATTTGGAAGTAAATATATTAATATCTTAAGATCATATGTAATATGTAAAAAAAAAAATCACAAACTCAACACATCAACGAGTACTAAGGATATGCATTTAAAGTTGTCACAAATTCTAGAAGGCCTATCACACCACTTACAAATGTCGTAAGTAAATTTATTTAAGATATAATTTAATTACTATTTAAACATTCCCTAATTATTAATTAGTCTCATAAAAGGCTGGCAATGAATTGGACATAAAATATTAGTCTAATATAATATGTGACAGTTACATGATAAAATACTAATCTAATATAATTTGTCAGATCGTCTACATTAATAGACAGGCAACTTAATGTCGAGCTATTTCTAATAAAAATAAAAATGTAAAACAACTATTTTTAAAGTTAATGCTAGTATTACCAAATTTAGTAAAATATGATATTTTTAATTACAATTTACCCTTATATCAATTTCAATATTGTCATATTACAACATCAATAAGTCTCATTATTAATTAGTATAGACAAATTTATAATATATATTAATAATAATTTTTATTTTTATTTTTATTAATATAACAAAATTTAAAATTTCAAGTAATGGTGTATAGAGTGTGTAACAATTGTCAATAATAAATATAATATATTCAATACATATAAAATTGGACATTTATATATAATAAATAATGAAAAGATGTCATTAATAATATAAATGTACTTAATAACTAAAATTGAAATAGAAAAAAAAAATACTAAAACGAAAGTTGATGTCATTAAGTAAAAAGGACTTAACGACTGAAATTTCGTTTTCCCCTAAAGGCACAAAACCCCATAACCCATTCGAAAAAAGAGGATAGAACAAGTAGTGAAAAATAATTAAAAATAGTTTGAATGAAGAAATGATTAGTCACTGATTGTGCTCCACTCCCAGCGAGCTTCTTTCTCGGATCTCCCCTGTTTCAAAAGCCCTTTACACATTCTTCACGTAATAATAAACATTTTTTTTCCATTGTATATAAATTTAAGAGCTCTGATCGGATCTCAGATCTTGTTTTCTCATTCTACTTACTTTTCTCTTTGTCTCTGAAGGTACGCTTTTATCTCTTTTCTCTGCGTGATCTCAATTCTCTCTGTAGTTGACGATAATTTACAGTAGAAACGACCACCGTCATCCGTTTTCTGTTTACCTCGTTGGGTGTTTTCTCTTTTTCCTTTTGGTGTTAAATTTCAGAAGAATGTGTAAATGCATATGAGAGGGTATGAACATGGGATTGTGCGCTTGATGATCAGTTCAATTTTTAGCTATTACAGGTTGTAAATGGCCCAAATATTACTCCACGGGACTCTACACGCCACAATCTATGAGGTGGATAGGCTCGAAAGTGGAGATGAACCACACTTCTTTAGGAAGGTATGTAGTGATTGCTTTTGGTTTTGATTTTTGGATCAACAAATGCTGGTGTTGTTAGGTGTTTGTTATTCTGATACGTGATTTGTTTACGCTTGTAGTACTATTCTTATTCGTAGAATAAGAAGTACCACGATACCATAAGTTTTCATTTGATTTTACTTCTTGTCTGTATCTTCATTCTCCTACTCTTTCTGGTGTCTCTTTACGATATCAGAATTTATAGAGTTTTCTTCATTTGTTTTCTCAAGAAGAGGTCGTTCTTTGGTGCAATGGGCGATGGATGAATTGGATAATTCTCAACTTGTTTCTTCTTCGTGTTTTCAAGCACCCTTTCGATCTCGATTTCAATCAATGCAATCGAAATAATTTAGTCAAAATTTTACTGAAAATTAAAGTTTGAAAAAGTCTTATAACATGCGACCTTATTCTTAATAAGTAAAGAAATTATTTCTGAATAAAATTTATATATAATAACACGGTTAGGTTTAATATAAGAAAAATGTTAAAATAACTTAGAAATATATGTATTCTAATATACTCAAGAATTCTATTTCGGTAAATTATAATAATGTTATATCATTTTTAAGCACTTCTTTTTAATTTTTCTTAGATCTTTGTCTTTTTTATATGACTTTTAAATATAATTTTCTCACTTTTATTAAAAATATCACTTTTTAACGTATCCAAATTACTTCATTTTTATCTCCCTTAAATTGGCGAGGTGCAAATGATTTGTTTAATAGGAAAAGTATAATATTGGTCCATAAAGTCTCCCACGGTTAATTAAAAATTTATTTTTGTACTGATCTTAAATTCTTTATTTTTTTAATGTCAGTTTACCATTTACTTTATGTTGAAATTTATATTTTAAACTGAAGTGCTTTTTAGCTTTCTCCAAAACCAACTTTCAGTTCAGAAAAAAACATTTAATAAATAAAAAATATTTTTTTATTAAGTAGCACCCCCTTTAATTCGAATTATGGCTATAAAGTCGGCGACTTTATTTCAAATTAGCCAAAGGAACGTCACCTTGCATAATATGGACTCAAAATCCAATTCTACAATCCCTAACATTCTCATCTGTATAAACTTAGCTTACTGAGTTACGTGGCTCGATGGTTGAGAGTAGAGCTTGACTTTAGTTAGGTCTTAGATTCGATTCTATGCTAGTCTCTCTTGTAAGAGCCTGAGCAGTCGGAGTTTTACCTGTAGATGGAGAACTAGTTGGACCCTCAATAATGGGGTGCGTCTGCTTAGCCCACCTGTGAGGTGGTGCGCTAATTGAACCATCAGAGAGGTGTGCCCGCTTAACCCGCCTACGAGGTTTCAAAAAAAAGAAAAAAAAGAGTTCCATCGACTTTCATTTCATCTTGTTCACGTAGATGATGCACTGAAGTGGTAGCCTCTTGAGACAAAATGTTATTATTTTGCGAAACAAGATTAAGTAAATTAAAATTGTTCTTATTTTAAATCTACAGCTTTCTTGCTTCATTAAGCTGCATAACTTCTTGTAAATAATTCGGTTGTTCTCCCTTTTAGCTCATTGAAGGTTTTTCCTTGCAGCTCGTGGAAAACATTCAGGAAACAGTTGGTGTTGGAAGTGGGGTTAGTAAACTCTATGCAACAATAGATCTGGAGAAGGCCAGAGTTGGGAGAACCAGAATACTTGAAAATGAGCGTACAAACCCCAGGTGGTATGAGTCATTTCATATTTACTGTGCTCATTTGGCTTCCAATGTCGTATTCACTGTCAAGGATGATAACCCTATCGGGGCAACTTTACTTGGAAGAGGGTATATCCCTGTTGAAGAAGTTTTGGGTGGAGAAGAAATAGATAGATGGGTTGAGATAGTAGATGAGGACAAAAACCCCATTCATGGGGGCTCTAAAATCCATGTGAAGTTACAGTTCTTCGATGTCACAAAAGACCGTAATTTTGGTCGGGGTATTAGAAGTCCAAAATTTCCGGGGATTCCTTACACATTCTACTCACAGAGACAGGGATGTAAGGTTTCTCTGTACCAAGATGCTCATATCCCGGATAAATTTATTCCTAAGATCCCTCTCGATGGAGGAAAGTTTTATGAGCCCCATAGATGCTGGGAAGATGTATTTGATGCAATCACAAATGCAAAACACTTGATTTACATCACTGGCTGGTCTGTTTACACTGAAATAACCTTGATAAGAGATTCTAGGAGGCCAAAACCCGGAGGAGATATGACTCTTGGTGAGCTGCTTAAGAAGAAAGCAAGTGAAGGAGTTAGGGTTCTTATGCTTGTTTGGGATGATAGAACCTCTGTTGGAGTACTGAAAAAGGATGGACTGATGGCCACCCATGATGAAGAAACTGAACAGTATTTTCGAAACACAGATGTGCACTGTGTCTTGTGCCCTCGAAATCCTGATGATGGTGGAAGCATAGTTCAGGATCTGCAGATCTCAACCATGTTTACTCATCATCAGAAAATTTTGGTAGTTGACAGTCCTTTACCTAATGGAGATTCAGAAAGAAGAAGAATTGTTAGTTTTATTGGGGGTATTGATCTGTGTGATGGTAGATATGACACTCCCTTCCATTCCCTATTCAGGACACTGGACACTGCACACCATGATGATTTTCATCAGCCCAACTTTACTGGTGCTGCAATCACGAAAGGTGGACCAAGAGAACCTTGGCATGACATCCATTCCAGGCTTGAAGGACCTATTGCTTGGGATGTCTTGTTTAACTTTGAGCAGAGATGGAAAAAACAAGGTGGTAAAGATCTACTTGTTAAGCTGAGAGAGCTAGAAAATATCATCATTCCCCCATCTCCGGTTATGTATCCTGATGATCGTGAGACATGGAATGTTCAGTTGTTTAGATCCATGGATGGTGGTGCTGCATTTGGTTTCCCCGAGACACCTGAAGATGCTGCTAGAGCGGGGCTCGTCAGTGGGAAGGATAATATTATAGACCGAAGCATTCAAGATGCCTATATTAATGCAATTCGACGGGCAAAGAATTATATTTACATTGAAAACCAATATTTTCTTGGAAGTTCTTTTGCCTGGGATGCGGATGGTATTAAACCTGAGGAGATTAATGCTTTGCATTTAATTCCAAAGGAGCTTTCACTTAAGATAGTTAGCAAGATTGAGGCAGGGGAGAGATTCACAGTTTATGTTGTTGTCCCAATGTGGCCTGAAGGAATCCCAGAAAGTGGATCAGTTCAGGCAATATTAGATTGGCAGAAGAGAACAATGGACATGATGTATAAAGATGTTGTGCAGGCCCTTGAAGTTAAGGGAATCGAGGATGATCCTCGAAACTACCTGACATTCTTTTGCCTTGGGAACCGTGAGGTGAAGAGGCATGGAGAATATGAGCCATCGGAAAAGCCAGAGCCTGATTCTGATTATATTAGAGCTCAGGAGGCTCGTCGTTTCATGATTTATGTTCATGCAAAGATGATGATTGGTAAGTGACTACATTGACTTATCTTGCTAACTTATAGATGAATATAAGCTCATTGACCAGCCATTGGTCTATGGCCTCAACCTTAGTGTGCTACTTCAATTAGCAGAGTGATATGCGTTGGTTATTGTTGAATGTGTCTCTTGTAATGAATTTATACTACAAACCTCTTGCATTTAAATTTGCTTTAGTTGAAGATATTCTGTCAACTTTTAGACTTTTTTTGGGCATCCAATTGCGTATGTGAAATTACTTCATTTCCGGATGCCAGAAGTTGCATTATATACAATTATTGTTCTTCCAGACGTGTGTCAATTATACCCTTTGTTGTTTTCTTGTCGTCAATTTAGTTAATTGATCTCATGGATTTCATGAACGTGACATCTGCAGTTGATGACGAATACATAGTTGTTGGGTCTGCTAACATTAATCAGAGATCAATGGACGGAGCACGTGATTCTGAAATAGCCATGGGAGCGTACCAACCATTTCACTTGGCAGCCAGGCAGCCAGCAAGAGGGCAAGTCCATGGTTTCCGTATGGCATTATGGTATGAACACCTTGGTATGCTTGATGATACCTTCGTTAGTCCAGAAAGCGAAGAATGCGTCAGGAAAGTGAACCAAATTGCTGATAAATATTGGGATCTGTTTTCAAGTGAGACCCTAGAGCATGATATACCCGGTCATTTACTCCGCTACCCTATTGCAGTCACTAACAAAGGAGTGGTAACAGAGCTGCCTGGAACTCAATTCATTCCAGATACTAAAGCTCGTGTTCTAGGAACCAAGTCTGATTACCTTCCACCTATCCTTACAACTTAAAGGGAAATCAGACTCTGTCCACAAAAGAATAACTACACTTCCTTCTTCGTCCTTGGTTTATGAAACATCAGATTAGCAAAAAATAAATAATGCATTGCCTAATAGCCCACTAAGTTGGTTTATTTTTGTTTTTTTTAAGGTTCTTCCGGGGTGTTTAGCTCAGGATTTACAAAGATGCGTCATAGAATGCTTTGAAAAATTGAACCAAAGCTCTATTGGAGGTTCCAGTTGCAGGAGACAAAAATAATTGTCTAATGGAAGATTAAGGAAAGAATATAACTGTCTTGTGTATTGAAAAATTCTAACATTCGTTAATTTAAAACAACCAGAAAAAAATAGACATACTTACACTAGACAAAACAGAAAACACTGAAAGAAAATATAACTACCTGACTACCATAACAACCAATTAACTGATCAACTCGGAGTTGCATGGAAGAATAATCTTTCAATGTATTTATTATAGTGAGTAATATCTAATGCTAATTGTTTCAAACTCACCAATGTTTGTTTGTTTGAATTTCTTTCCTGTATTTCCTTTGTGTGAGTACCATTGCCAAATGATAGCTTGTGTGAAACGTTGAGTTCCTCAGCAATAACGATCCCTTACAGACCTTGCAAAAATTAGGCAACACGAACCAGTTTATATTCATTGTTAGCTAGTATTCTATTGCAACTATCACAAAGCATATGTATGATCAGATAGATTCTAACTTGAATATGGAAAAATAAGAGCAGTGATTGATCTGCTTGAGAAGGGCTCTCTATATAAGTAAGGCCAAATGTTCATCATCTTTGTAGTCTTGTGATTATTGTAGTTGATACAAATTCTAATACAAGAGAATTAGGTGACAAATAAGTAGGTATATATTACCCACAATTTGGATAAGAAACAAAAAGGTCACCATAGGTTTTAGCCCCTTAGCACATGCAGACACTTCACAGTTAGTTGGATACAGGCCTTAGGTAGAAGGTTAGCTAGATCACACACATGATGGTGGCATGCAAGAGTTCCAAGCTAGCAAGAAGCTTAGTTAATGCAAGTTTTAGTAGAGTTTTAGACCATGCACAAGTTAACTTAGAAGAGTTCCAAGCTAGCAAGAAGCTTAATTAATGCAAGTTTTAGTAGAGTTTTAGACCATGCACAAGTTAACTTAGCTAGGGTTAGGTTTTTGATGGATTAAGGATTTAATATATGCTCAAATGAACGGATCGTGACTAATAGACTTAACATGGGTAAGCATTGGATAGGACTAGTGTGCTATGATAGGCTTTGAGCTTGGATGACTGTAGCGCCCTCTCACCGTAGAGTATACACCGGGGCGCCCGTAGGTCGTACCGATGCATAACCTACGACGAGGGTGCACTACCAATCGATCATTTCTATAAACCTCATGGCATCAATGTAATAAAGCAGTAATATCAAATTCACTAATTTTTTTTAAAACCCAAAAGATCCTTTTTATTTCATTTCTTAAAACTATAAGTTCACAATTCTATCCGATTACAACTGTGCAGAACCAAAATAAACAGTGACAACTCCTAACTAGGTCATCCCCAAAATATCCCAAAAGATCCCCAACTGACAGACCTGTGGGCCATGCTCTTCTCGCCGGCACTCACAGCAGGAAAAGTCTCACTGATCGGAGCTAGGAGTCACATTAACGCTGTCCTGAAAAATAAATGCAATGTTGGGTGAGTTTGCGAACTCAGTGAGAAACCATCATCGATGGTCCACCCAA
>JANTPM010000001.1:24571372-24585172 GCA_025434745.1 Erythroxylum divaricatum
TCCATCGATTCTACACAAACCATGCATATCTTGGGTTTGATTCAACCCAAACAAGAGTAGAAGAGTTAATCTTACCTTACGGATTCTTGAAATCGGTCGGAAAACGTCAAACTTGAGCTTGCCCCTTTTTCTTCCTCTTCTTCCTCTTCCTACGACCTTCTCCTTTCTCTCTTCTTCTTTCTATTTTCTTTTCCTTTTCTTCTTTCTTTCTCTTCTTAATTCCTTAAACCTACAAGGTAGGGAAATGACTAAAATGCCCCTCCATGCTTAGCCTAAAACATCCTAACTCATAGGTCTTGCCCATTTTGCCCTTAAACATTTTCTACTCTTTCAAACACTTATTTCATACTAAACTCAATAAAATCCAAATTTTCCACTAATACTCTCAATAAAATCAAACTAGGCCATAAATCATAAATCAAAATAATCCATACTTAGTAACTTCAAGAAAACAAAAATTTGGGGCCCAACAACATTGAGTTATAAGCTAGGCCTATGTGTTTCTATGTGATGTACGCAGGTTAATTTAGTGAGCATGAAGCTCTGAGTGGATCAGGTAGTCTTTTGACATTTCAGGATATTACTATACGTAGGTAGTTTTTTTGTCTTGGATTTAGTTGTATAGTGGCTCATGAATTGTTTCACTATTTTTATTAGATTGGTTATGTTGATATACTTAATGATTATATAAATTTAATTCTTGACTATTTTGTTGATGTAAAAGACTTTATGTATGAACTTTTGATACTGTTGTTGAGATTGCCTTGAGCGAACTTTAAAGTCCTGAAGTTGTGGTAAAATTTTTGGATGTGAATACATAAGTGTGTTTAAAAATTGTTTGCAGGCATTTGATTGAGTTTTGGGATTTTTAAAATATAGTTGTATTGCTACCCAAGTTTTAAAAAAAGGATATTCAGTTAGCCTTGTATAGTCGGATTAAGAATACTGTGAGTGTCCTTAGTCTGGGTATGCGGCAGTTGTCATAGGCCCAATGTGGTACTGAATCATGATATGTTTGATTCTTGAATGAAACACCAATTTTTTTGCTATATGTATTGCTGATTGATTATCACAATGTAGCTCCATTGGATAGTGATTAATGGAAATCCACCATTAGTCGTTTTATCCATTCACCTTCTTATGTTGCCATTGCGGCAACACAGTACTCAACCTCAATGGTTGACAAAGAGATTGTTGGTTGTCTTTACTACACCAGGAGATTGCTCCATATTCAAGTTTGAACACATATCCAATGGTTGATCTTCAAGTATCACGATCTCCTACATAGTCAGCATCATAGTACCCTTTTACCTTGCATGTGCTTCCCTTTTTATATAGTACTCCTAGGTCAAGAGTTCCTTTGATATACTTGAGTATGTGTTGGACTACATCTAAGTAAGGTTTCCTTGAATTTGCCATAAATGACTAGCCACTCCAACAGAAAATGCTATGTCAGGTCATGTTAATGTTAGATAAATAAAGCATTTGACAAGCTATTGATACATTGTTGGATCTTCTAACTCGCAAACTTCTTCTGAACAAAGTTTAGTATTAACCTCCATTAGGGTGGAAACTGGTTTGTATTCAAGCATTACAAACTTATCTAATAAGTTTTTAGCATACTTTTGTTGGCACAAGAATATTCATTCTTGGACTTGTTTTACTTCAAATATGAGGAACTGCTTCAACTCACCAAGTTCCTTTATTTTGAAGCATACAGAGAGATCATTTCGAATATGTTGAACTTCCTTTTCATTATCACCAGTAATGATAAGATCATCCACGTAGACAAGCATTATTGCCAACTTTCCATTCTCATTTTTCACAAATAAGCTTGAGTCTATTAAAGCCATTATGTATCCACTTTATATTAAGAATTCAACAATCTTACCATACCACGCCCTTAGCGCTTACTTTAAACCATAAAGGGCCTTCTTTAGTTTACATGCATAGCCTACATGATCTTTGTCTTCAAATCCCTGAGGTTGCTCCATATATACTTCTCTATCCAATTCTCTATGCAAGAAGGTATTCTTTACATCCATTTACCAAAATTTCCAAGATTTATTAGTTGAAAGGGCAAGCAAGACTTGTACCGTGGTGATCTTTGCTATCGGACTAAACGCTTCATCATAGTCTAGCCCGTACTCTTGAGAAAACCCTCATACAACCAATCGATCCTTGTACCTTTCAATTGTTCCGTCAAGACATCTCTTTACCTTGAAAACCTGCTTGCAAGAAATTGGTCATGAACCTTTGGGTTGTGTCACGAAGTCCCAAGTGTAATTATCTCTTAATACTTGAATTTCTTCATCCATTTCTTTCTTATAGTTTAAGCTTTGTGATGTTTTTTTTATAGCTTATTGGCTCAACTATTTCATTTTCTTACGTTAATGCTGCATTTGCATATTTGGGATTCAGCTTTCCTTTTATAATTGACCTAGTACGAATGTTGAAGAACTTATTGTACTTTTGGCAATTTTAATTGACTTGATCTTTCTCCTTCAGGAGTTGCACAATGCACTCCAGTTTGCCCTGGACTTCTCCTTGATGACTTGTCATTAATCCCTACCAGCTCTTCTAATGGTCTTACTTCTTTGACTAACTCTTATAATTTGTCAAACTTAGACGGCTCTTGAACTCTTTCTTATAACTTTTCCTTTATCGCTTCATAATCAGGTATCAAAACTGCTTGTGATGACTACCATAATGATGTCTCATCAAACATCATATTTCTATATACATAACATCAATTTGTTATTGGATCATAACATCTCCAACCTTTTCATTTATTGTTATATCTCACGAATATGCATTGTATTTCCTTTTTTTCAAACTTACTCTGCATATGGTCTGGTACAAAATTATAGGAAACACAACCAAAGATAATGACTAATATAGGTTTGATATTCCACTACAACTTTTTAAATGGTGAGCTAAACTATGGTCGAGCTTGAGGCAATATATTAATAACATGTGATATTGTCTTTATACACAGCCTAAATTCTAGGAGGTACATTTTTGGCATGTACCATGTTTCTAGATATTTTTGCCAAGAGGCGATTCTTCCTTTCCTCAATCTCATTCTATTATAGGGTGCTCGGACAACTGAATTGCCTGCAAATTTATTTTCTCATAGGTAGTTGAAAAATTCTTTAGATGTGTACTCTCCCCCATTGTCTATACAGAATATTCCTCTTCCTACTTTTTCCACTATATTTTTGAACTCCTTAAATTTGATTAATGCCTCAGACTTTTGTTTTATAAAGTTAACCCATACATACCTTGAATAATCTTCAATGGAAGTAATCATGTATTAAAATCCACTAATGGATGGTTATTTCACTTGTCCTAAAATGTCAAAGTGAATCAACTCAAGCAATATATTAGCTTTGTATATTGATTCTTTATAAGGAAGTTGATGTGCTTTTTTATATTGGCATCTAACACATATTGTATCATCATAAACATCTACCCGAGGAAGACCTTTAAACAAGGAATTTGTCATTATTGCCTTCAGCTTTTATTTACTCACATGCCCAAGCTCGCGTGCTACAAATCGGGTGTCTCTTTTTTTCTTGTCTTATTTACATATGTTTTTTATGGAGTCATAACATAGATAGAATCTAGACGTTGCCCTTCCATGATAGGAGTACTTATTAGTTTCAAGTTTCGATAAACCTTTACATATTTTAAAGCGAACACTATATAATTTCCTAAAGATATGAGTTGTAAATCATAAAGTAAATGTATCTTCATACCTGGCACATGGTAGACATTACTCAACTCACCTTGTGAGATTGTATCGAGGCACTATTATGGTCTGGCAAATGTGAGTGATTAGTAGTTTAGAATTATTTGTTATGACCACAACCCATCTTCCATATATTATACTAGATTGATCAGATTGTCTTTTATCTCCTATCATGTGGTTAGAGCATCGGAATTAACAATCTAATCATCACTATAGTTAATTAGCTCATCCTTCATTTTTACTAATGCAAATTCTTCCATCAGCTCAGCCATGCAAAAAGTTGCATTCTCTACATTCTCTTCTATCGCTACATATGCTTGAAGAATGATTTTCATATCTTTATCATTCTGGGTAGAAGTTGCAGCAATGCTTTCTACTTTTTTGAATCGGTTGTCCCTAGTGAAGTGTCTTCTTTTGCCACAATTGTAACGTTGGTTGTTTAGTCACCCGTACTTTTTTCTTCTTTATTTTAAACTTGTTAACCTCCCCTTTGTTGAGAACATCTTCTCCTTCTGCTTTTTCCATTGACCATCCAGTGAATTCCTTAGATTATCATCACCACTTCCCATAACAATTTTAATTTTTCCTTTGTATGCCCTTTATTTGGTGAACAGGGCTTTTTCTTCATCCTTCAGTGAGACTTTAGACATTTGGATGTTTAAGGTCTCTTGATTGATAATAATGTTTTCCAACTCTGTAAGAGTTGGTTCTTTATACCAACCACAAGTTGTGGTGATAATGGCATTATATTTTAGTTGTAAGTCATGAATAATGATTCTCCTCATTCTAGTCTCTCTAATTGCATTTTGAAGATCTAATTTTGAAATTTCTTCACAAAGGGATTTAACTTTTATGAAATATTCATTTACCGATATATTTTGTTGCGAGAGACTGATGGGAGTTCATTTTCTAACCGTTGAAGCTTTGCGTCACTCATCCTAGTGAATAGTATTCCTAGATTATCCCATACCTCCTTAAATGTTTTTGCATCCTTGATGTGGTGTAGCAGGTCATCCTTAATTGTTACAAATAATATTACATAGTTTTGTTGGCTTTAATCTTCCATTTATTTAATTTTTCTACGTCCGTGGGTGGTGTGGTATTGTCACCACCAACAATACTCCATAAATCTTGTCTAAGCGAGTAGTATTGCATTCGTAAGGTCAGATTTTTATGATTAGAGCTATTAAGCTTTTCAATAGTGCTTACTGAACTAGCAATGTCTACCATTATAACTTGGTGATACCCAGCACTTACCCAAGTTAATTTGGACCCAGGCCGACTAGATTTACAACCCTTGACTGTAAGTAGCCATAATTTTTACAGTGTCAATCTTTGGCAAAAGCTCCTTGCATAACGATTTTTTACAGTTTGATAGTATGGTTCGGTCATAGATTAACCCTAGTTTTGATACTAGTTGTTGATCGGAGGACTCATTTGAAAAGAAACTCAAAACATAAGATATTAATTGTAATATTTTACAAACAATATTTTCACAAATTCTGCACTCCACACTAACACACTCCTCACTATCACTCACCCAGGGTACACACCTCACTTTGCACTCATAATAAATTATTGGTCACTCACACGCACCACATGATATTGAGCTTGGCTCCTTTTGTAGACACCTTAAGTCAGTTTAACCCTCTGTAGGAATATAAATGTTATTCTAAAATATTATGGAAAGTTATGTGTAGTAAATGTTATCTATGTATAGAACAAATGGAAAAGTCTCTAAAGTTATCGAAAGAGGAAGTCGGTGGTTTTTTAACATTTGCAACATTCTCTAAATAATTATACAAAAATTAATAATTTGAGTTAAAATATAATATTATTTTACTTAAAAATTATATTTGAAAATTTAATATAGAATTGTAATATTTAACATAAAAAATAAAATATTAATAATTTTAAAGATGAAATATATTTGAATTTCTATGGTTTGTCGACTTATTTTTATTCTTATTTTTAAAAAATTATCACATATCTTTTTATAATATTATTGAATTATTATATAATATCCATTTTCATATTGCATCACTTTTATCTTTTTAAAATTAAAATAATATAGTATTGAAAATTTTAAATTCTAATATTACGTTGTTTTAAGCTATGAATAGGCAACAATGACCAAATATAAGAAAAATATGGTTGGATAAATAATAATTTCTAAAATATAAAAATTTAAATAAATTGACAGTTCAACGTAATTAACACTATTTAAATAAATTCATAGTTGACTTTGTAATTTTTATATTTCTTACCGGAAAGATAGCTAACTCTCACGTTCCAGTTATAAAAATGGAAAAATCTGTTTAATTAGTAATTTATCTCTTATAAATTGATCTGTTGCGAATAGAAATTAGTTTAAGTGTGATGGCTCAACAGTAATTTTAACAATTAGACTCTCTAATGGCCTGTTTGGTTCAAGGAATGGAATAAACAGGGAATAGAATAGTTATTATTAGTAATAGAAAAGATGAGGAATAGAATAGAATGAATATTACTTTGTTTGGTTTAAAGAATGGAATAGATAAAGAATTTCTATTCCAATGTTTGGTTTGAACATATAAACTTGGAATAAGAAAAGGAATAAGTAACAAAAAGACCAAAATGTTATTATTATTATTATTATTATTATTATTATTATTATTATTATTATTATTATTATTATTATTAGTTATTTATTTATTTATTTATTTATTATTATTATTATTATTTATTTGTTGTTATTATTATTATTTATTTTTATTTTTATTAGTTATATGTTATATATTATTTATTATTATTTGTTATTTATTTATTTATTATTATTATTATTTATTTTTATTATTATTAGTTATATATTATATATTATTTATTTTATTATTATTATTATTATTATTGACCTCATTATTATTATTATTATTATTTACTTATTTATTTATTTGTTATTATTATTATTACTTGTTATTTTATTAATTATTAATATTATTATTTGTTATTTATTATTATTATTATTATTATTATTATTTATTTGTTATTATTATTATTACTATTATATTATTTGTTATTTTATTTATTTATTTATTTATTTATTTTTATTATTATTATTATTATTAGTTACTTGACCATATTATAATAATTTGACAATATTATAATAATTTGACCAATCCCAGTGAACGTAATGCTGGAACTGTAGTATACGGAAAGAGAAGGGCGCAACATAAAAGGAGACTGCTAACCCATTTATTCGCAGGTTCCTTTCTTGATTTTTCTTTTTGTATTCCTATCTGATCCTTTCCTTAATTGGTTCTCCTTTGGATTTTCCCTTTCCTCTAGAATTCATCAACGATCTTAAAGATGCATTCTACAATTCCTTAATCTTAGTTGTGATTTCAATGACTTGATTAATTCGCTTTTTTTTTTGTTTCTCGAGAAACTACGTCAGAAAAAGTAATGGGCTTCTTTTAATTCGTAGTTTATGGTCTGTATGATACTGAAGAAGTTGAGGATAACCCAGAAGTAGAAATGTCAGGGAATTGAACTGAGAATGATTTTGATTGATTAGTTATGTATCTTTTACTTTCGGCCCCTTTATCAAAATGTTCTAGAACATGAAGTTTTGGCATCAAAATAAGCAGAATTTTTTGTTTCTACCAGTACAATTTAGATTTTCGTGTCAGCAAGACTGAGATAGGGTATCGGTAAATTTCCTGATTCTTCTTCTCAATATGAAAAATTTATTGCCGCTTTTGTCGTTTATTTACCTTTTAGATGATTATTAGACATTTCATTCTGCACCCTTTGTTTTTTGATCAAAACGTTCATCATTGCAAGACATGATAAGTTTGACAACAGGTTGGATTATTGAATGAACATGGCCCAGTTAAGTAGTTTATGTGGCTTGCTGACGTTGAGATGAATTTATTCCCCTCTACACCTTGAACTTGGGTGAACTAATCTTTATTAAACTAGGCTTTCACCCAAGTGCCTGTTCTCTCACTTGTGAGGGACAACACGTTCCAATTATTACTTCCCATGCTTGTCATCGATGCTAATATATAGTAGGCTAGTTCAGAACCTGGTAAGGAACACCTACCACTTACGGATGACCACATGCTAATCCTGAAAATTTATGGGAAGGAAATGCTTTGCTATTATCATTGTTTTGAAACCTGGATTGAATCGGTTGCTTTAACCGATGACCGATCGACTATCTAATCTGAATGATCTGTAAAAATCAGTTTTTAATTGAATTAGTGAGAATCAGTAAAAATCGATCGATTGATTGGTCAAATCGGTTCGATTCTACCGATTCGACCGGTTTGATCACTAGTTCAATAAATTCTTATTTTTTTAATTTTTAAATATTTTTTTATTATTTGGTATATTTTTTTATTTTTTAATATTACTAATATTATAAATAATTAAATATAATTATTACATAATTATGACGTCACACCGATTCGATTGATGGTTGAACCGGTCAAATCGGTAACTAATAAGGCCTCTGATTCGATGTCCAACTATCAATTAAACCAGTCGAACTGGTGATCAATAAAGCTTCCAATTTGATGTTTGATCCGAATTTCAAAACTTGGCTATTATTAAAGATGCAAGTTGAATATCTTACCATCTTAAGTTGTTGGATGTCTCGCTGAAATTTTCATCATAGCTGTGCCTGTTTTTCGTACTCCAACAATATCTTTTGTTTTTTCAATTTCCCAAGTGAAGTGCTTATGCTGTTACTATACCTAGGTCTTTAGCTTTGCATCTTTACCTCCTGTACTAAAAAAAGTGGAACGCTCACCTAGGCGTCTTTACATTTCGGCTTGATATTGTGTGAAAGAAGTAAATCAAAATTTAATCCCAGCCAACTTTTCGGAAAGTCGGCTCAGTACTCAATGTACACAAGAAGTCACCACATTGGATGAGCTCCTATATTGTCACTGCCGAGACTTGAACCTAAGATCTTGTACTCATTTTTCTTTCCAATGACCAACTGAGTTACCCGCGCGGGCATCTTTACCTCTTGTTCCAAAAGGTTAAATCTCCAATTTCAAAGGCCCCCAGTCGCAGGCTCGACCATCACTGGAGAATTAAATCACGATATAATTTTGGTCAGCCCCTAACAGAGCAATCCACTGCCTTTCATTACCAGGAGTCAAACTTAAAACCTTATTCTAATTGACTTTATTATTTGGCCAACCAAGCTACCGTGCGGGCAACCTCTTGATGCTACTTAATGTGTTCATTGTGCAGGCTGCTATCTGTCAGATACGATTGTACGTGTTTTTGTAACAGTACAGTAATTGTCTTCGGTGCCTTAATAACTAATAAGGCCAAACTAATCGCATCATTGAAACAAATAAAAAGGTTCAAATACTCGAGGCCTAAAAACAAAGAAACCTAACGTATCTGAAGATTTCTGGACTACAGGCACTTGTGATATGGACAAAACTGCAGCTCTGTCACAGGGAAGCATTTCATCAATCAACACAGTTAACCAGACTCTTGATTCACATGGTAGCACGGGCAGTGCAAGCACCACTTCTGAGTTTATAAATCATGGCAAGTTCATATTACTCCTTTTGTTTGTTTGTTTATTGCATTAGCAACTTCATGAGGGCTTAGCAAATAGAACTTACAATGACTTTTCACACAATGCTAAGGTGAAAGATTCGGGAAACAGAAATCTGCAGTCCTTTCCTTCGGTGTTTTCTTTGCTGGTGGATAGCACTTATGGGCTAAGATCCAAAAAAACTGCATATTATATGCATTATTCCCCATCGTGTCTGCTATTGTTTCTGGGTGCATTCTGCTAATAGTTATGTTTGTGAGTTTGTACTGCAGGCCTTCTCTTATTGACACAAACGAAGCAGCGATTGGTAGGAAATAGAAGCTCTGATAAGCAGGCACATCAGTTCCGAGAACACAAATTGAAGTAGGTTTCAAGTCATCTGAAGTTCCGTCATGTATAATATGATGGCTACTCTTCTATGTTGCAAGATCATATTACAGGCATGCCTCCTAACTTCACTAGCGGTGCTATGTTAATGTGCAAATGGAATTTTATCTACTGATTTGACACTTTTCAAGAGTTAAGGTGAGGGCAACTATCAAGATATCCAAGACAAGTGTTACTCTTCCAACTTCGGATTACATCAAGAAGCATCATTTAAATTACTCTTATGTGAAAATCCACGTAGAGAAACAGAACAGGCAAAAGTGAGAAACGTGGCATCAGATACGTTACCCTCTGAAACACTCTTGTCACTTGGAGAAAGTCCAACACGCTGTCAGCCTTTATGCTGATGTGACCGCATCCACCAGAACCTCTTAGACAGTTCTGCAACAATCTAAGCCCTGTTTCACCTATAAAGCACGCACCGCTCTTTTTATGCTGTTCGAGCCTCCCTTTTTTTTTTCCAACACAACGAGTAGTAACAAAATTGCGTTTATCTGGTCTCTTTCGGGCCTTCTGAGTAAAACCAAGTTCAGGAATGGCCTTGGCACGGTTAGCCTTGAGGAACTTGTCCCAAAGGGTACTACAGTTCTCCAGTACTAATTCTTTGGTAGGAGGTCATAGTGCTATTGAGAAGACCACTGTTGGCGGAGTTCAAAGGCAAAGGTGGAGTGATGATCTGTTGAAGAGGTTCATGACAACTGGTGATAAAGTGGCTGGTGAGACATCAGATGGGAAAGAAGTTGCTGTCTCTGAGGGTGGAAAGAAATCTAAGCTGTTCCCTAGGAAAAGGGGAAGGAAAGGCCTTTGGAGGAGCGATGGACGTGAATTTGTTCCTGCACTTTATGGTAATATGTATTCCCATTTGCTCTTAAGCATCAAAATACTCATCGAATTATGAACAGGGTTGCAATTAATATCTAAATTTGGAAAAGATATTCCAAGAAACGTTAAACCCTTTTTCCCTCTTTGTTTAGAGTTCTTTCCCTCGGGGCTTGGAAATGCACTCCTGCAAGCAACTGACAACATCAACAGGCTATTCGAAAACCTGAACTTGTCACCGTCCAATCTTATTGGACGCTTCAAAGAGAAAGACGAATGCTACAAATTGAGGTACGAGGTACCAGGGCTGAGCAGAGAAGACATAAAGATCACCGTTGATGACGGAGTCCTGACAATAAGAGGAGAGCACAAGGAAGAAGAAGAAGAAGAAGGATCAGATGATGAATTTTGGTCTGCTAGGAGCTATGGTTACTACAACACCAGCGTTTTGTTGCCCGAGGACGCTAAAGCTGATGATATTAAGGCTGAGTTGAGGGATGGTTTGCTCTATATCACCATTCCAAGAACTGAAAAGCCCAAGAAAGATGTTACGGAGGTTAAGATCCAGTGATGTACCTTTATGATTAGCTGAAAGTTGCTTTCTTCTGGCTTGTGCATTTGGTTGATTACTATGAAATGTTTACTTGTGGAAATTGAACTCAGAATAAGAAATCTTTCCCACTTGAGAGCAGCCATTCCCTGTTCTGATTTGGTTAGTCTTAATGCAATATATATAGGTGACATATTAAATATTGTATTATGTACTTATTTATTGAAATTTATAAATTGGGTTTAAATTAAATTAAATCAGTTTTTCTTCATACTATTTGATTCTTAATAAAATTGCAATTTAATATGCCTTCACCAACAGTAACAACCCAATATTTTGTTGAAGAACGACAATATTTAATATATATTTTGTGGAGGTGCAGAAAGTTTTATTCCTAAGTAAATTAGAGATTTGTAGGAAAAAATATATATATAATAAATAATAAAGAATAAATAAAAATAGTAATAAAAAATAAGTAAAATGATATTAAACATAAATAAATTCAAATATATATTTTTTAAATATATAAATAAATACAAATAATAATGATAATGATATATAATAGAATAAAATACAATAAAAAATAACCAGAAAGATAAATTTATATTTGTCTGGATATGGAGCCTTGTTATTCATCGGCGACTTTTCATCTAGAAATTGATTGCAGATGAACAAAGGGGCAAGTTAGCATTTGATCTCGCGCGCCAACAGTACAAGAAAAGACTAATCATTTATAGATAATAGAAAAGATCTTCGAAGAGAGAGCATGTTTTCAAGCCGTGTTCATTACAACGTGTTCGAGCTTCGTCGAAGCTGATGACAATATCTAGTTGAATCCCACCATATTACAGTCGGTTCTAGGCATTTCGCTAAGAGAGCTTGCAATGCTGCCACCGGAACGTCAGTGACCAAACTGATCAGGACTCTTGCCAATGAGTAATTAATATGTTAATCGGCAAACTACCAATGAATTTTAAAAGAGAGTTCGCAAATGAAAAAAAGGGCATTGTTTTAACTGTCGACTTCCAGATTGCAGATGAAAAAAATAAGAAAACTCGCCAATGAACAAAACGAGCTTTGACATTTAAGGTTGTTAAAAAATAGGGTGGGACTTGGGAGAACTAGGAAATTAGGCTCCGTGCTATTGTTGATTTTGAAAACATTTTGAAAACATTAAGATTTTGTTTAAAGCTCTCAAATGTTAAGATTTAACTTATATTTTAGAGAAAATATTAAGGTCAAATTTATACTTTTTATTTTATTTTCAGTGTTCCAAAACGTTATAATTTAACTTATATTTTCATTTTGATAAAAAAACATTAGTGACAAATTTATACCTTTTTTTTACAGGTTTACAATATTCCTAACCGTGCTCATTATAAATGAGCGTCCAAATTAGCCATGGATGGTAAGACATGAAATAGATAGTCTAATTTCCCTTAAAAGCATAAATCTTGTGCCATAAAATTTTTGGAGACACAGTTGGTGAAGAATCTAGTAACATACATTTAACTTGGCTTTATATTTTAAGTTTAGTTATCATTAAAAGGGTTTGAAATTGAGAACTTGACCTTGTAAAAATTTTAAACAAACGAAGTGATAAAACAAGTGTGATGAAAATGAGTTATTTCTTATTCACTTTGTAATAGGTTTTCAACTTTAATGTACACAATGTTGATGTGTAAGGTAAGGTAGAATATACAATAGAAGAATTTAAATATATCTAGTAATTTGTTGATATCTATATCAACAAAGACTAGACTAAAGTATATTTAATGATGGTTAGGATATTCTAGAAATTAATCATATTGTTATCATCTCCCTTTAAGCTCATAATAGTGTGAAATTGTGAAGTATATTTAATGATGGTTAGGATCCTCTAAAAATTCAACATATTGTTGTCATCTCCCTTTAAGCTCATAACAGTGTGAAATTATGAGTTTACTGCCTCAAAGTTGGTGGAACATAGTAGAAGAAAAAGATATTGTTATAACATTAGCAAAATGGATATGGTTGATGAAGAGAACCTTGTTTAAAACTAAGTCTTGAATAAAATAGATATTAATTTCAATTTTTGTACAAGCATAAGAAACGAGGTTAACAACATGTTAGACACTAAGATTATCACATCACATAGTGGGTTTGATGCAAGAGAAGCCTATTTCACCAACTAGAGGGATGATCTAATAGAGTTCTCTAGTTGTGAGAGCAATACTTTGATATTTAACTTCAATGTTGGACTTAGCAATTGTTGGTTATTTCTTGACACTTTAAGAAACATTATTAGGGCCAAAAAAGGTACAATAATCAAATGTAAACTGACAATCATTAGGACAACTAGCCCAATCAGTAACACAAGAGGCTTAAAAGGTAAGTATTGGCAGTTAAGGGTGGAAGAATAAGAGTCTAGGTACTATTTTGATGAGGAGCGTTACTCTCTTTAAATATAGCTTAGAATTAGTAGGGAAAATTTGATAGCTTGAGTGAAGGATGTAGGATTAGGATTATAAGGGTTATAGGTGATGAGAGAGTAAGTGATATGGTCTAAAATTGTTTGAGGACTATTGTAGCGCCCCCTTACCGTAGAGTACGCACTGGGATGCCCGTAAGTCGTCCCGATACGTAACCTACGATGAGGGTGCACTACGAACGATCATTTCTATAATCCACATGGAATCAATATAATAAAACTGTAATATTAAAATCACTAAATTTTTGAAACCG
>JANTPM010000001.1:24660925-24674105 GCA_025434745.1 Erythroxylum divaricatum
CTAATTCAGCCTCTAAGATGTTCAATATCTAGATGGAAGTTGAGCATAGAATATTTGCTTAAGTATAAGAATGATTCAAAAAATAGGGCCCGACACTTACGGTATCAGAGAATGAAGATGAACCAAGGATGACTAATGAGGGTTAATTGGAATAACCATACTTGGTAACAAGCACAAGCACACGTTGTATGACTCCAAATGTTGAGTTGGGTTTCGGAACCCGTGCCCAACAGTTGTGGTATCAAAGCAAGAGTTGGGTTCTGGAACCAGTACCCAACACCTTTTCTCTTGCTCTTGGATAGGGTTTTCTTAGTTTCCTAACACAAACTAATTTTCCATTCAACCCAAATTCAAATGAAAATGTATAAAACTTTAATAATAAAAAATGCTAAAGTTGAACTTAAACCTAACCTACCTATAGTTCATCTAGGTTAGAAAAAACAAACCCTAATTCCAAAACCCATAAAATCAAAATGGGTCTCATCTTCTTCACTTTATTTCCATCATAAACCCATTTCTCTACTTCTTTTCTACCTAAGAAAAAAAGGAAAGATGAACTTACCCAAAACAAGATTGATTTCTCTTCTTTTTCTTTTTCTTTCTTCCTCTCCCACGATTTTCTCTTCTTCTTCTCTGACGTTTTTCTTCCTCTCTTCCTTTAACTTCTTATGACTTTCACTCTCTTCTTCTTTATTCAAGAGTAATTTTTGTCTTAGTTTTGTTTGCCCTTCCAAAATTACCCTTTTGCAGAGGTTCACCACAGTGAACTTCTAACTTCGTCACGACAAAACTTCCGAATCACAAAAACTAATTTGAATTTTTACAAGTTCGCTGCAAGGAACATTTGGCTTCATCGCAGCGAAACCTCTGAATCATAACTCAACACTAATTTAGTTCTACCTTTTCTATTCTAATTGCTAATTACTACTTATGTTCACTAAATTAATGGACCCAATTCTAAAAATAAATAAACAATTTAATAAATAAATAAATAATTATTAACATGAATAAATAATTGAAAAAATTTTAGGGTCTAGCAAGGCCAAAGAGACAGATCCAATAGCAGGCCCAACAAATCTGCCAACTTTAAATGCTTCTACTATGGTGGAGAAGGCAATATACAGAAGAATTGCGGGAAGCTAAAAAGAGAAGGCAAGAGGAATTAGGAATCAAAGAAGAATTATGTCAGCAGTCAAGATCAGATTACCGTTAGCGAGGATCTACTTGTAATTTGTGATGAGGAGATTAGTATTAGATGAGAAAAAAAGAGTTGATTAATTGATAGTGGCACCTTAACTCAAGCGACTGCTTAACGGGCACTATTTACATGTTGTACATCCAGAGATGATAGGCGTGTGAAGATGGGAAATAATGGCTTTGCACAAGCCATTGACATTGGAGACATTTGCTTGAAGATCAATAATTGCATGAGATTAGTACTGAAAAATGTCAAACATATTCTAGATATCAGATTCAGTATCATATCTATGGGAAAGCTTAATGATGAAGGGTTTTGTAGCACATTCTATAAAAATTTATAGAAACTTACCCAAGGTGTCATGATTGTATCCAAGGTAAGAAGCACAATACATGATGCAAGCTAACACTCTTAGTAGCAGTATTAATGTTATGGAAAATGCAGATGCAACTGAGTTGTGGTAGAAAAGACTCAACCATATGAGTGAGAAGGGCTTAGCAGTGTTAGCTAAGAGGGGACATTTATCTGGAGTCAAGAGTATGTGTCTTAGAAAGTGTGTTCATTGCTAACAGGAAACATTCTGAAGTATACGGTCCGATGAAGACAAAGTCACTTGGTAATGATCTCTACTTTGGGGCTTTTTATCGATGTTCACTCAAGATAGGTCTAGGCTTACACCTTGATGTCAAAGGATCAAGCATTCTTTAAACTATTTCAAGCTTCAGTTGAAAGAGAGACAGGTAAGAAACTAAAATGCATCCGGATTGATAACGGGGGAGAATATTCTGGCCCATTTTATTATTATTGCAAAGAGCAAGGCATTTGGAATCAAAAGACACCTCTAAAGATGCCACAATTGAATGGTTTAGTAGAAAGGATGAATAGAAATTTAGTGGAGAGATTCAAATGCTTATTATCATAAGTAAAGTTGCTTAAACAATTTTGGGGCGAGGCATTGGATACAGTGGTGCATGTGGTGAATCTCTCACCCTTTGTTCGATTGCAATCTGATGTGCCTGATAGAGTTTAGTCAAGGAAATATGTCAAATATGATCATTTTCATGTCTTTGGAAGCAAGGCATTCATGCAAATTTCCAAAGACGAGAGATCCAAGCTTGATGATAAGACAAAATGGTCCATCTTTTTAGGTTATAGACTTAATGAGTTTGGTTACAAACTTTATGATCCGGTTAGCAAGAAGCTTATCCGAAGTCGCGTTGTTGTATTTATGGAAGATGAGACCATCAAGGATATCCAAAAGGCAAAAGTTGTAACACCCAAAATGTTGGATCCAATTAACAAGGTACCAACACAACAAAATGTTAAGGAGAATACTCGACAAGCTGTAGCTGATGAGGATGTTCCTTCACCAAAAGAGGTAGATGATGGTTAGGTTGAACGAGCACAAAAAGTAGAGGATCTAACTCCACTCGGACGAACTAATGGAGACAAAAGACCTTCTACTGGGTACTCTCTAAATGAGTATATGTTACTCAATGATGGGGAAGAACTTCAGAATTATAAAGAAGACGTGGAAGATGAACACAAGCAATAGTGGGTTAAAGCCATGGAAGAAGAGACGAAATCACTCGCTAAGAATCACACTTTTTACCTAGTAAAGCTCCCCAAAGGCAAAAAGAGTTTTGAAGAATAGATGGACGTTTAGGGTAAAGCATGAAGAAAACTCGTCACAGCTATGATACAAAGCTAGACTAGTGGTCAAGGGATTCAGTTGAAGAAGGGTATTGATTTCGATGAAATATTCTAACAAGTGGTGAAGATGTCATCCATTCGAGTTATCCTCAACTTAGCAAATCTATATGGAGCAACCAGATGGTTCCAAAGTCAAGGGGAAAGAAGGTTATGTGTGTAGGTTAAAGAAGAGTCTTTATGGCTTAAAACAAGCACGTAGATAATGCTACAAGAAGTTTTAGTTAATTATGGGGATGTTTGAGTTAATTATGGGGAAGCAAGGCTATAAGAAAATGACTTATGACCATTGTGTTTTCATATAGAAATTCTCTAAAGATTATTTCATTATTTTACTTCTTTAGGTTGAAGACATGCTGATTGCTGATAAAAATATTACTAGACTTGACAAACTGATAAAGCAGTTAAGCAAGTCTTTTGCTATAAAAGACTTAGGGCCAGTAAAGCAGATCCTTGGTATAAGGATTACTTGAGACAAAAGTGTAAGGAAGTTATATTTTTCTTAGGAGAAGTACATTCAGAAGGAGCTTAAAAAATTTAACACGAAAAATGTTAAAGTGGTTAGTTCCCCTCTTACAGCCCACTTTAAGTTAAGCAGTAAATACATTCCTTCTACAGAAGTATAGATAAGAGATATATAGAATATTCCTTACTCCATAGTAGTAAGAAGTTTAATGTATGTCATGGTATGAGAAAGAACAGACATAGCTCATACAGTTGGTATGGCAAGTAGATTTCTCTAAAATCCGAGAAGAGAGCATTGGAATGTTGTGAAATGAGTCATGGGATATCTCCAAGGTACTTCCGACTTGAGTCTCAGTTTCAGAAATGAAAAGCCTATATTAATAGGCTACACAAATTGAAATCTAGGTGGTGATGTTACTACCAGAAAATCTACTTCAGGATACTTGATCACTTTTATAGAGGAGTAGTATTATGGAAGTCAAGATTGCAAAAGTGTATTGTGATACATATTATCAAGGTGGAGTATATTGCAATAACAGAAGCATGTAAGGAGTTACTGTAGATGAAAAGATACATCCAATAACTTGGCTTCACAGAAAATAGATATGTTATGTATTGTGAAACAATCAAAGTGCCATTCATCTTAGTAAGAATCCAGTTCTCCATTTAAAATCAAAACATATCGAGATAGGACATCATTGGATCAGAGATGTTTTGAATTCCAAGTTGTTAGCACTTGTAAAGAGACACACGGATGAAAATGGTGTTGATATGTTGACAATGGCATTACCAAAAGATAATCTTGAAGCCTGCAGATTGATCACAGGGATGACAAGTCCTTCCAACCGATATGGAAAATGAGGATTCTCTCCTTTATGATGATGATCCTAAATGTTAGGAGGGGGAGATTTGTTGGAAGTCCCTTCATTTAAGAAATTCTAAATCGAAAGTGGAAGGAAGGCTTAAGTAGATTTCTCCATATAAATAGACGCCAAGAGGGAAGACTTAAGCATCCCAAGCAAAGTATTCAGAGTAATACAAGCTTAGTAAAACAAAGAATTTTATGCCTAATAATTTGGCACTAGTGTTCCTCTATTTGTGAGATATTTTTTACTCTCTTTCTATTTCCAATAGTTTAATTTGTTGAGTATCTTTAACTTTATCTAGAGAAATTATATTGTACCTATTATTTTAAATAGTGGAGATATTTTAGACTACGAGCTTGTGATTTTTACTTTCTATATCGAGAAGGTTTTCCGTGTGAAAATTTGATATACCTTTTTTTGATTTTATTTTAGGGTTTTTGTGGTTTTCTCCACGTGGTGATTTCCTCACGGGTTTACAAAAGGCGGGAGAGTTTTTATTCCATTACTTTGATGTGTCTACCTCCCATCACAACTCCAAAACCTCCTCCCTCTCTTTACCGATTAAACTCAACAGTCCATTTACCCTTTCGACCACGCAAAGGCAGCACTAGCATCAGTTGCTCCTCCATTCATAGGCCTTGTCTCCCCAACCCGCCTTGCCACTTGATCAGGACTCTAATCGGTTCAAAGGTTTGATTTTTATTAGGTTGGTTTTTTCATTAGAGTTTTTTATGATACAGGTAAGGGTCTCACATATGATGAATTTAAGTAGTCAAAGTCAAGATTTACTTAAATGAGATTAAACTGTGGATTTATGATGTCTGAGATTCTGGTAAATACTTAGTTATGTGATGGAGTTATGTTCGAGTATGTTTATTTTACTCTTTGATGTTGGATATTTTTGACATTTCCTATAAAGTTGGACAACATTTAATTGCATTTTTTGATTTTCAATAACTTATCGGCTAAGTTATGTAATTTGAACAAGACAAAGATAATAAAATGACCCAATAAATGATCTAAATCAATGAGTTGAAGTCTGAGTAAAAAGTAGATTTCGATCAGTATGAATCAGACCAATATTGGGCCTTTGATGGGAAAACTCGATGTGGATGCTATATATAACTCATGCAATTGCTTATATCATTCGTAAATATAACGATTTTCTGACTTGTTAAGAGAGCTTACGCTTTGAGAAAATTGTAGAAAGGCTTTATCCTACTTTGGTGAGCAAGTCTCATGAAGATGGTAGTAGATTCGCACTCGTTTCAACTTCAAAAAACTCATTTGAAGTTATGAAATCGAAATCAGGTATTTTCTGCATTTATTCATTTATTACCCTTCTACGTTCGACATGGGATATGTAACTAAGGTCCCGTTACGAGTTACACGTGGTATCAAAGCGGTGACGTGATTGGGTGGTAAAAAATGAAGATATTTTGATTTTTTTTTTGCTCATTGTTGCATGAAAGTAATATACATATGTTTAGCTTTAAGAAACGGACTGAAAATGAGCCCGAAAATGCAAAAAATTGCCCCAAATCTCTCCGAAAATCACTTTTTGTAACTGGGGACGAAGTCTCAGGTGAACAGTACCACCTCGTGGGGTGGTACACTTGGATGGTGCATTGTATACACCAGACAGCGGTCGACACATGTGTGGATGAGGGGGTGCCACATGCCAGTGTGTGCGTCGATAAGTAGGCATGGGCGCACATGACATATGCACCATACAAATTAAGGTGCGTCGCTTTGTAGTGCATGTGGTACATGCACCACTTCTCTCCACACAAAACTAACGTCGACGGATGACGTCAATGCTACAGTGAGCTGATGCAGTGTTGACATCAACATGCTATAGGAAAAAAAGTTCAGGTTTTCCATAAAGTTGCCTCGGGGTGGTCTGGGTCAGTCTCTAAGTCCAAGAAATTTATAAAGTTAAAATTTCTATTTTTCTAGATTTATTGCATTAGTAATAAATTAAATTTGACTTCAAGACTATTTGATCAATATCTAGTTAACCTAGGTATAGACCATTGGAATACAGTCAAGCAAGTACTAAGATACTTAAAGGGAATCAAGGATTTTATGTTGACATATGGTAAAGTTAACAGTTCAAACCTCATAGGGAATCCAGATTCAAATTTAAGCTATATGTTCAGATGAACGAAAGTCCTCTTAAGATTATATTTTTATATTTGTAGATGGCACAATGTCATTTAAGAGTGTCAAGTAGACACGATGATTTCCTCGACCATGCATGCAGAGTGCACGTTATTAAGTTGCTTCACATACGGTTTGGCTTAGAAACGTAATTTCTGATTTGTCTATAGTGGATCTAGTTACTAGACCCATTCAGTTGTACTATGATAATTTTGCTGCTGTGTTATTTAATAATAACAAAGAATATCACAGGGTCTTTGGAGGTCAAATATTTGATCGTAAAGGAGTTGATACAAAAAAAGTGACATTAAGCTTTGGAGCATTTAAAGACCAAGGAAATGTTAGATGATTCTTTAACAAAAGGATTTTGCCCATTTGTGTTTGAAAGACAAGTATACAGTATTAGTGTTTTGAAATCCTTAGAAATTGTTAGTTAAAGGATCATTATGCTTACTCCATGTACATTTGTACATTTTTTATGTATTATGACAGTATAGTGGTTCATCAATAAAGACGATCATCGTTTATCCTCAATAATATGTGTTATCATACACAGACATAATATGTATGAAAGTCTTAAGATTTGTGTCAATCTTAAGCATTTAAAGGTCATTGGGTATATATGCAAATTGACCTTGAGCCTATGTCATTAGACACATACAGTTTTATACAGATATCCATAAAGTTTGACATGACATAGTGGGATATACGTTTTCAATCCCATAAAAGTTCTCTAGTGCAGTTTACCATTCAGTAAGAGAACATAAAGGTTTTCTCTAATGCAGTTTAGCATTTGGTGAAAGGAAACAACTTTTCTCTAATACTGTTTAGCATTCAATGAAAGAAAACAAAATTTCTCTAATGCAGTTTAACGTATGCGGTTTACCATAAAGTTTAGACAAATCGAGACCTACAAATAAAAATGATACATATTAGATCATAAAGGTATCATTTTAGTTTGTCACACTCCATTTTCTCAGTCATATTAGTGAGGTATTAGATATACGTGATTGTATGGGATCTGTATCACACATGACACATGCATTTAATACTTTTCGATATCGAAAGCCTTATAAGACAGAATAATGGACTTTTGTTATTTTTGGATCAAATGTTTTGTTTTGAAACTCGGTTAACCATACAATAGCACGACTTAACTGAATTTTTAAACTGTTTTAAAAACTTGCGTCAATACTGCAATTAAGTATTGTCCAAGGAAGGGAATGTTGGATATATTTGACATTTCCCATAAAGTTGGACATAATTTAATTGCATTTTTCATTTTTTCAATAATTTATTGGTTAAGTTATGTAATTTGATTCAGATAAAGAAAATAAAGTGGCCTAATAAATGAATGATCTAAATCAATAGGTCAAAGTTTGGGAAAAAAATGGATCCCGATTAGTGTGAACCGGACCTATATCAGGCCTGTGATGAAAAAACCCGATATGAATACTATATAAATAATTGTTTATATCATTCGTAAGCATAAGGATTCTCTGACCCGTTAAGAGAGCTTACATTTTGAGAAAACTGTAGAAAGGTTTTACCATGTTCTGATGAGCAGTTTTTGTGAAGACGGAGGTGGATCCGTGTTTGTTTTAGATTCGGAAACCCCATTTGAAGTTATGAAACCGAAATCATATATTTTTCACATTTCTTCATTTATTGCTCTTTCACGTTCGATCTGGGATACGTAAGTAAGATCTTGTTATGTATTATATTTTATTCATAAGTTAAATATAGAATGTTTGCTGGAATGAATAGCTAATTATTTCAGATACATTTATGGGATTTGCAACATTGTGTTAAAATTTGTGTCTATTTTACTTTTACAAGAGGAATATAATTGAAGATTCCAAATTTTGCCTACTTGCTGAGTTAATTGGTGTTTTCGAAAAGACAAAAACCCGAAATTAGTGAAGAAGTTGGAAACTTCTTCTCTAGCTAGGTAATTTAAGATTGAATGTATTGTAATTATTGCTTATTGGCATATTAGTATATGATAACTATTAATCAAGTTAGCTGCATTTAGCGTTTATTGCTATCTTTAATGGGTTTGCAGTTAATTCTAACAAATCAACTTGTTTGAGCAAAATATTTCCTTCAATTTGTAACTTTTTTTCTCTTATTTGTTTATCTTAGTCTGGTTGAATGTTTTTTTTAATATGTTACACAATACGTAATATAAAAGAATAGTTGTGGAATCAGATTCGCTTAAAGTCATCAATTTGGTCTTGGGTTCTTGCACTCGGTGTCACCCTTATTTGAATATAATAGAAGATATAAGGAATTTGCTGCATCGCAACTGAGATTATTCTCTTGCTCATACCCTTAGGGAGGCTGATGAATGTGCAGACTTCTTAGCAAAATAGTGTTCTTCTAATTTTCAACGTTGTTCTATTTGGGAGTCCCTGGGCTAGGTCTTCGTCAGCTTCTCTGGTTAATAATGCTTCTTTTGTTGCATTGTTAAGGCCGTAGGCTTTCTTTGTCCAGTTCCCTTCTCACAAACAAAAAAAAAACTAGGTTTGAGAAATGAGATTCCTATTGTCTTAGCGCATATGATAAAAGAAGGAAATTTTAATCTATTGAAAATCTATTGGTCCTATTGGATAAAAGCAGCAAGAACAGAAGATCCGGAGATTTGTTTTCCCTACTGCCTTTTGGATTTTACTGTTAAAATTTTCAGTTCTCATTGTGGAGGGCGGCAGATGAGATTCAAAGTGTTCACGAGGAAAAAACTGTCTATGTCCTGGCAACTGTTTATCCGATGCACGGAAATAGATGTCTGATCCTCTGTCCCCTTTTACCCAATACCCCTTGTCCCGATCTTAACCATCCAATTTTTCTCGTGTCTATGCCCTGGCAATTGTTTATCCGAAGCACGGAAATAGATGCCTTTGGCGGCTCTCGCTTGAAGAGATATACCTATTTCTGTTGGGGGCAAATCCTCTGTCCCCTTTTACCCGATACTTCTTATCCTGAATTGGATGGTTGAGATCAAAAAGGAATAGAACAGTTACAAGATAAGGGTATAGAAGTTCTGTACCCATTTCTGTCGGTCTCCTGGATGGAATCTGTTTCTAGTGATTAGTATTGATGTGGACGGAATATTGATCAAGAATTGATTAGATTGCTACAGGACTAGCTTTCCCCATCCCCTGGTCTATAGCATTGGCCACGTAAGTTATATTCATCATCTTACTTCCAGCTACAAAACTTGTCCATCAGCCTCTCAAACTTTCATGGACACATTGCCCAAAGGCAAATTGCACATTTATAGGGACACCATTATTCATTAGCTTCTGAGAGTCAGAGTAGACTGTCATTTTCAGGCTGCAGTTAAGTTTGTGATGCCTACGTTCACTCCTCTTATTTTCAGTTCGGTTTCCTTCAGGAATCATTTTGATTTTAGTTGTCCCTTCTCTCACTTTTCATATATTTGTAAAACTGTATTTATTAACCACAACCGTGAACAGGCTTATTTTAGGAGATATTCTGATATATGGGTTCACCCTCAATTACTGAGAGCATGGATTATTGACGGTCTTTCTTCTCCAATCTATTCTTGTTTGAACTTTGCACTACCGGTTAAAATTTCAAGGCGTATTTGTTTTTATTTATATTTTTAATTTTAATTTTAATTTTTAATTAAAAATCCATTTTTTGAGTTTATAATTTATGTTTTTAATTTTGGTTTCTTTCGGTCTTCATAAATTATGAAAATCATAAAAAGTTATTTTTGCTTTCTTTTCTTATTTTTATAATATAATTTATTATCAACTAAATATATATTATTTAATTAATTTTCAAAATATATTATTTAATTAATAATTATTAATAAGAATTATAAATAAGTTAATTTAGTATTATATATAATTTAATACATTAATTTAATTTATATAATTAATTTCAATAGTAAATATTAAAAATAAAATAATTTTAGTTTAATAATTTGTAAATTTTAAATATAATTTATTTTAATACTTTAAAATAAATATTAACTTGCAAATAAAAAATTTACTTGCTTGTATTGTTTATTTTAATAAAATATTATATAAGAAATTAAAATAAATGGTTAATTACAAAAAAAATCTCAAATTTTAGTTAATTTTGCAATTATAGCCCAAATTTAAAAATTAATGCTCAAATTTTCAATATGTTTTAATTCTAATCCGACGTTAGTGTTTTCGTTAACTTTATTGATGTGGCTTGCCATGTATTCCAGAAACTTTAATTATTATTACACATCAACAAAATTAGCACAACTTATGAAGATTAATGAAATGATGTCATTTAATTGCAAAACTAAAACGATATCGCTTCAAAAAAATGAAATCCCCTAAATCCTTTGATGTTGTTTATGTTGTTTACTTAGCTAAAAGTTTGTTCCCCCAATCTATCATCGTTTTAGTTTGTTCTCCTGGTATCATGTTGACATTTATTCTTCCAATGTTCTAAACCACTCTCGCACCAGTAAGCCCTTTGTTTAATACCTTAGTCCTTCATTTTTTGTTTGTTCTCTAAATGTCGCAAGCCTATCTCACATCACATCACACTAGCAAGCTCTCAATTTTTTGTTTTTTATAGCATCGTAGCAAGCTATTTTGCTCTCACATTATAGTCAGCCACGTCAAGGTTAGATTTTTTTTTTCACTCGTATTGCAACAAGTTGTTCATGGTAGGTTTGTTTATTTTTGTAGATTTTGATGATCATACATATAGTGTTATGGGGACAAAGAGGCGTATTTTCATGTTTGGAGGAGAAGATGTAGACAATATGTTGTAACTCCTCCATTAAAAGTCGAAAATTTAACTTATTTTGAAGTTAGAACTGAAGCCAAATGGTTAAAAAAAATTCATTACAATGATTAAGATTGTTAACCATATTCCTAATTCAATAAAAAAATATTGTTATGAGTCATATGTAATTTTCTTCTTTAAGAAGACAAAAAACATAGACAATGTAAAGTATATAGAATTGAAGTAATTTGGGATTAAAACATGGGTTGATAATGTTGATGTTAAGTATGATGTACTTCTCTTTAGTGTTTATAGTTGTCCCAATTTGAGATTTCTTAGTTGTTGCTTCTTTTTTTTATCTTGGAATATGTATCGTATTATACTTAGTCACATTTAACTTGAAATTGTTAAGGTAGTTATTTTAATTGTCTAACAAATGTTTTTTATCCATGAAAACTTATTAACTTTTTGTTTGTCCTCAATATTTACAATGTAGCAAAAAAGAGGAAGGCCACCAAAAACTAAAGAACCTTCATCTAGTATTTGTAGTTGTCCACCTCAAAGACCCACGCAATCAATATCAATAGGCTCAAAAATTGCATCTTCTATATTAAGAAGAGAGAAGAGAATGGCTAGTGAATATTAATTATAGTTTTTTAGTTTATTTGTTTTTAACTTATATAACATTACAATTCCTTTTGTTTTTGTAGGCAAGTAAAGGATACAAATAAACATTTGAGGAAGTTAGTGGGAATACCTACTTTATAGTAAGTTATTTAAATACATATTTACACTACTTATATGTAATTATAAGGGAAATGATAATATTTAGCTAATTGGTTGTTTATACTTTATAGATGTGTGGGAGTCAATGTCAAGGGCTAGAACCTCTGATTACTAATGCAATAACTACTGAAGCTTCACAAAATATGACTACGAATACAACTCAAACTAGGAGGTGGATCAAACTAACGGCAGAAAGATTTGCTCCTAGGCAATCTCAAGTTGTCGATGATTAAGAATCTCGATACCAATTTTTGGTTATGTATTAGTGTTGGATGTGTAGTAGTTATCATTTCCTCTCTTTTTTTAGTTAATGCGTTACTGTTATTTAATATTTGTTTGAATTTCATTGAAACTTTGAATTGAATTAGTAGCATAAATGAATAGTGTAATGCCTATGCCTTTGATTTGGCATTAATATTTACTAGTTGTGATTTATTGTTTTGAAGAGGTCTCTTGATTTCTTTCTTGATATAAGAGTGAAGCTTTTATTCTTGGAAAGATGCTCATTGTTGACAATAGGAGGTTTGCAAGTTGTGAAATTAAAAATGTGATTAGATTAGACGTCACGAAAAAATTGTCTACTTTTTATGTAAGACATTATAAAATCACGTAGGCATTTATGGCAATAATTACTTACAAGTACTACCCAAATCTTGGTTAATAAAGGAAGAAAAAAGACTAGAGAATTCTACTCATCTAAATGATCTTGAAGTCCTATCTTAAAAACATAAATCATCACAATAAGGGACATTATATCTAACTAGAGTAAAAGGAAGAAGAATCCTGAAAAGCAGGGGGGAGGGCATCAATGTCATGTGATTAGATGGGCATTGGATCCAGTATTTATTACTGGATACTATATCGGACATGGTATCAAATTGAAGTCTGGTACGATACTGTATCGATACCAGTTAATATCGAATATCGTTTCGGGTAAGTTTTTAACTTTATAAAACAATCAGTCCCTAAATTTTTAAAAATTACAAAATAGTTCATTATCATATTGTACAATTTATTTAATTTAGTTTTTTTATATCTTATATATTTTAGTTTATATATATCTTTATTATATTCTAATTATTTCTATATATAATAATTATCTAAATATAATAATTTATTATAAAATAATGAAAATAATTCAATTTTTTGTATTTTATCAAAATTTTGAATTATTTTTTAGAATATTTATTTTCACATTCTATTTCATTTTACATTTAATTAGACATAATCACAATTTTAATTTAATTTA
>JANTPM010000001.1:24696696-24715419 GCA_025434745.1 Erythroxylum divaricatum
GGGGGTCATGATGTGTTGCTAGATACCGCTCATGACTTGCTTGGATTAAGTGTTAATCTAAGTGACCAACATAACCGGGAACCTAATGGGTCACACGCATAAGAGTGATTCGGAGAATTCGTAAAATAGTTTTGGACAGAGATCCAATATATGGAGAGCAATAGGATTAAATGGATCCCGATGAGATCGAGATATGTCCCGATGAGATCGCGACATCGATATTGCTGAAACAGGTCTTCGGTGTTTTTTTCCATACCGGGACCCGGTAGGACCGACCCCAGTGTGACTGTACCACTTCAGCATTAATATACATATATATATATCATATTAATTAATTAAGTAATTAATATATATATGTGGGTGATCATCGTGGATGGAGGGGAGAAGACCAAATGTCTTTAGCCATTAATGTCTTTAAATGGTTAAAGACAAAATTGACTAAAAGACAAAAATGCTAAAGGAAGATGATCATCGTGTGTGACATGTGGCATTGAGAGGAAAAAATCAATTTGAAGACCAAAAGATGATGATGGTCGTTGGTTTTAAAGAAAGGGTTTAAAAACCTAAAGCTTTCCTCTCTTCATTATCCATCATCTTTCATCACTCTTCATCTTCTTCTCCAAGCTCCTCCATCGTTTTTCCTTGAGCTCTCCAAGAATAAGGTAAGAGCTAGCACTCTCTCCCTTATTCTAGCTATTCCCGGGTCAAAGGGTTTGTCCCAGTTAGGTTCTCCGACCTCTGCGTGGATACCGTTAGAGACGGTCTCCTTTGGTCCTTATGGTTTGACTTCGTTATATAGACACATAGATCCTGGCTTTCGGGAAGGTCCCAGAATAAAAATTTGTATTTTTCCGCACCGTGTATATGTGATGCACACACCGGGATTTTCCTACACAAGTGACCTTACTAAAATCATCCAATACTGTTAAAAAGAATTTTCCCCTAAAAAGAGAATGTTGACTATAGGGTCTCCTTATGTCAACATGGATTAACTGAAAAATGAAAATAGTATGAATGTTACTATGAGGAAACTTCAATCTGTGTTGCTTTGCAAGTGGGCAAACATCACAAACATCAACCTCTTTAACATTTTTATTATCAAAAGGAATAACATGTCTAAGTATAGTATCTGAAACATGCCCTAAATGTTTATGCCAAAGTTTGAACATTGACACAGATTGTACATTATCAAAACCACTTGCAATATTGCACAATTAATATTTTGCTAGTGTATCTGCCTTAAAAGAATCCTTGTCAAGGATATACAATCTACCTAAAACCTTTCCTACTGCCAAACTTCGATCAGTCTTTAGGTACTGCAAAATGTAATGATTGGGAAAGAATTTAAAGGTAATAGAGGATGAATTAGCAAGTTTATTCACAGATAGCAAATTAAATTTAAAAGTAGGAATATGCAAGGTATCCGTCTAGATAATGTCATTTGATAACACAACATCTCCAATGTGATGTACTTGATTCTGAGTACCATCAGGGAGGTAAATAGGTATGTATTTGGAAGGAATGATAGGCTTTGTTAATAAAGAAACATCCACTCACATATGATTAGAAGCTTCTGTATCTAATATCCAGGAATCTAAATCTATTTCATCATGACTAGAAAGGGCTATTATAGGAAGTTTACTTGTAAAATCTGAGATCTGTGCAAGGTTCACCATGAGAGGGTCTGTTAGTGCTTTGTTCTTACTAACTTCAGCAACTCTTGCTTAATCATTTCAGACAGTGGAGGATTCGTAGTACTAACAAGATTGTCCATGACTGATTTACTGCTATCTACAGTGAATGAATTAGTATCATTTACTGTATTAGCAGTATAAGATTTCCAAATCCCTTTCCCTCTTCTGTTTTGTAACTCCTTGTACCAATCGGGTACACTAGTGAGTTTAAAGCAATTCTTCTTCAAATGTTCATTTTTCTTACAATAGTTACAAAATAATTCACTCTTATCACCATTGCCCCATTTTTGTTTGGACTGTTTTCCTCCTCCATCTGTAATTCTCTTACCACCTCCAGTATTTACTAACAGTGCACTATGATCTACTCCTTCACCAATTACCATCTGTACTTCCCTTTGTTTTTCTACCCTCAACACCATAGAATAGGCCTTATTAATAGAAGGTAGTGGTTTCATAACCAGTATCCGGTTTCTAACATGATCAAAACTTTCATTCAATCCTATCAGAAATTGCATTAATTGATTCATTGAAGTTAAATCAGTCAAAGCCTTAGGTGCTCCACAGATACACTGTGTTGTTGCCCCACAAGTGCATTGCGGGATAGATATGAGGCACCGAAGCTCATCCCACAATTTCTTTAAACTAGTAAAATATTTTTCTATAGATATATTCCCTTGAGATGAAACACTAATCTGCCTCTATAAGTGATACAATAAAGGCCCATTGCTTTCCCCAAATCTTTTTACCAAATTTGAACACAATTCTTAGGCAGAATTTGTGTAGATAAAAGCTTCATCTATATCCTTTGATATCGAATTTAAGATCCAGGATCTAATCATATTGTTAAGTCATCAATTTGCACTTATTTTATACTTAATTATCTTTAATGTTTTGAAATTATTATCCGAAATTAATGGAATTATTTTATAATTGTTTACAGATGGTTTTCAACACCTTAGAGATGAATTGGAATAAAAAAGATGCAAAAGAATGAAGAAAATCTGAAATTTCTAATTTGACAGCAATTCAGAGACTAAACATGGACACGCCTAAGGATGGAATAAATCTGCAGATAAAATTTCAGAAGTCAAATTCAAATTAAACACAATCTTTAAAGATTATCTTGCCATCTTTCAAGGGGATTACCTACCGAAAATAGAAGAGTGCATTATCTGGAGAGAATCAAGGAAAGATAAGGGAAAAACAAGTATAAAAGGAGAGAGGAGGGTGGTTCACGCAAGCTTTAGTCTAGGTTTTAGGATAGGATTTTAATTTCTACAGTTTTCCCTTTGTTTGTTCTTGCGTTTCTGCACTTTCCCTTTTATATTTTCGTATTTTTCATTAAAGAACCAGGGATGGAGACTTATTACTTTGTTATTTCTTTTGTTTTCAATTCTATTATGAGTAGCTAAAACTTTTGTCTTGGTTGAAGGGATCCATGCTTTATGTTATTATGGTGAGATGTTTTGAATAGAATTTACGTTGTTAATGAACATTGGATATCTTCGGATGTATTCTTTCTAATTGAATTCGTTGGTTTCTAGGTACGCAACTAGAGATTAATTGGTTCAATCACTAGATTAACAGAATATGACGTTCATTTTAGCTAATCGCAAGTAGCAATTAGGATTGTTCTCTCTACGTTAGAGTTGAAAAATTCTAAGGAGATATTTGTTTGATTGATTGCATGTCGTACATGTATTTCGCTTGCTCATTGGTTCTTAATTCTTAATGCTATTATTCAATTGCACCTACGATCGTATCTAGTTTGTTGTTTAATAAGAATGTTAGGATACATGTTTCTAGTCATTACACTTAAGAGAAAACTTCCCCAATGAATGTTTGTTAATGATTACAATTTTACATCGAGGATCCATAATAGTATGATAACATTGGTAACCTGAAACCAAGGTATTTTCTCATTGACTTTTCATATTTAATTATTTCTTTCAATTTGTGATTTTTCTCATAATTTTCATATATTTTAGTGAATCAACCCTCCCCCTCCCCCCTTTTCGTTACTTTGTTTGAGCTTTAAACTCGCTAACCTTTACCGTTAATAATTTCTCGTAGGAACGATATCCACTTACTACTACTACTATATTAATTTGTATTAACGTAAGTGATTTTTTTTATATTTGGTTGCAGGCGACAACATCACCACATATAATCAGTCCTAATCCACCTATCACATTCAATTGAGCCTGGACTAGATTTCGGGAAAGTTCCATCTATAAACCTTAATTTCATCTTAGCTCCTAGGGCAATTTTTACAGATCTACTCCAGCTCAAAAAATTACTCCCATTCAGTATTGTGGTAACTAAGCTAATACCTTGATAATCCGAACCTTGGAGATACACCTGATTTTCTTCATGCATACCTCGTAATCAGGGGTCTAGTGTTGATCCAACAGGGGATTCTGCAGATACACCCTCCATTGTCGCAAATATCGCAAGTCGAAGTCACAGTCGTAAGTACCGATTCCAAATCACGAAACCCTAACTCTCGATTCTTCAAAAAACAGCTTCTTTCTTTACCATCGAAGAAAATACAGTTGCTGTAGACTACCAACACACTTCTCCATGTTGTATCTGACTTCAGTCAACCACCACTAACGATCAATCATCGGGATCATTATTGCTCTGATACTATGTACATAAGTTTTGAGAGAGAAAAGTGAGAGAACTTAAATAAAACTGACTTTTATTATTATTAAGTGTACAATTGACAAAAGCTAGATTTCATCATATATACAAGACTTAAAACTAGACTTAAAACAAAGCTACTGTACTATACAAGTCTTTATCTAAAATTACTTTACTAAGTACAAAGCTACTGTATACAAACTAAAAACAAGAACACTTCATTTAAAACAACAGAAACTTACTGTCTTAACATCATATAACTTGGAACGAGTATCAGACACTAGGATTCAGATGAGTTCTTTGTAACGCAGGGAAGCTAGCAATCATGTAAGAAACCAAGTTTTGTTTTGCTGCCTTCCATAAATTATTGTCTACTGTATCTTTTGCTTGAAAAGTCCAATTAAAGTATCGAAGTAGCTTAGTAATACATGACTTTAACAACAATCAGGAAAGCAAAATTGTCTTAAGATATTTATACCCAAATTGTGCTTTGACATTATGCACATTGTTAAAGACTGGAGATGACAGTCTCCGAGTCATGCAGTTCATGAAGTGGGGTAATTCCTTTTGGTTGGTAGCCAGTGGCCCAAGTACAGACACTGTTCTTTAGACACGCTCTGGCTGAACTTTGATGATATTCTTTCACTGTGGCTGAAGTGATTGGTGCGGTTCACTAAATTTTTCCGAGCTGTCAACGATGTGTTTATTATTATTAGGTATGGAGCTTCAACTTCAATACGTCGTTGTCCTACTTCGGAGATATAATACTAAAATAACATGGATGGAAATGGTGTAGATTTTGAAGGGATCATGCCCAAACTTATTCTCTGTTTCATTTTGTTCACTTGTTTAAATTGGACTGTTAGCTTTATGAGATGGAAAATTGAATAGAAAACGAGAAACGAAAGACTTCTAGGATATTCTTTCTTATTCCTGACGAGCAAAGTTAAAAATACTAACAACGTGAAGCAGCTCTGTTCACTTGCCTATCGACAGGTTTTGGTCTTTTGTCCTTGCTCATCATTCATGAGTTATGTTGATAACATAAATTAATGTTTTGATAATGTCTTGACAGTGACATATTGTCTCAATGTTTAATGACTAAGCAAAACGCGTTGAAATTTACAGCATGTAAATAACTACTCAACACACTCAAGTGTATACAGAAATGTGATTCATTGTTCTGTTTCTGGCGATATAAAGTACAAATATCTGAATAATTAAGTCAATATCTGATGATTCAGACGTTGATTGCATCATGATATGAACTAAATTAATGATTCAATTATCAAAGTGTTACTATTATTATTTTAAAAAATCAAAATGCATTATCTTATTATAATTAATAGCAACACAAAGAGTTACATATATTTTTCAAAGAACATTTAGGTGTGTTGCAAACTTGAGTAGGAATTTTACTACTTTGATTAATTGCACAATTGGTTTTCCATGTGTAATTTATTTTTTCTTTTTAGAATTTATAGACAATACTATTATTGAAGAGTCTTTTAGTTAGTACAAAAATTTATATATTTTTCTCTCGTAATTAATTGTCATAAATTTGTAGTAATTTTACAGGTAAATATTATTAAATACAAAAATTTTATAAAAGTAATATTTTCTTATTTATAATATTAATAATTACTAATAATCATTATCAATGTTTACAAAATTGTTTCCTTCTATCGTATTTGTTAAAAGTTTGTTGGTTTCAGGAAAGTCACTTTAGAAGTTGGAAATTAAGAAAGTGATTTATGTTAGATATACATTAACCTTAGTGATTGGCCTAAGATCAAATATGAACTTATATAAACAAAAATAATACGAAAAATTACATGTTTTGTTGTTTATTTCCCAATAAATAACCCGCTAGATTGTTTGAACAAATTCCCTATAAATGAACAAGCTACTCAAACTTTCGAAAAACCCTTTAGAAAGTCATATAACTTTATATCGTTAACATTTTTTGTGTTTTTCTTAAATCGTGGTCCTGATGACGAGTCAAAAAATATGTCCATCTACAAACTTACTTAAACAGGCTATAAGAGACCTTAATAACTATTCATATTATTCTTATTAGGTCTTTTCATCACAGGCCTAATAAATAACTAACTTATACTGATAAGGACCCATTTTCTCACTAAACTTTAGCCTATTTAACTAGATTATTTATTAGACTTCTTTATTATCTTTAACTAGGATCAAATTCAATTTCTTAGCCTTAATTTTTACAAAATCCATAATTAACAATTATCTAGAAGGAATCTAGAAATTCCTAACATTTTCCCTTTAGATAAATATTAATTGCAACATTTATAATGAAAGTAGAAAATAGTAAGAGTGGCTAAGAAAATCAATATTATAGTTGGCCAATATAAAAATATTTGACCTAAAGATAATGAAAATTCATCATTTGATTTTGTAAGGTTTCCAATACCAGAAAAATATTAAATGTATATGTCATATATGACACAAATCCAGTATAATCATACATGTCTAATACCTTACTAATATGAATGAGAAAATAGAATATGAAAATTACAATGATACATGTATGATCTAAAATGTATCATTATTTCATTTGTAGGTCTCAATTTCTCTTAAATGTATGCTAAATTGAAACATTAAAGTTTGTTTTCTCTTAGAGACTAAATTAAATTAGAGAAAAATTATATGAGATAAAACACTTATATCCCCTTATGTCCTATAAATCCATGGATTTATCAAAGCATCTGTATGTGTCTTAGATATGTAGGATTAAAGTGATTATGTATATTTTCCCAATGATGATTAATATAATTAAGATTGACATAGATTGAAGATTTTCACTTGTATTATGATAATGCATAATCAACTAGATTACTAAGAATAAAATGACGATCATCAATATATATATATATATACACTCCCATAATACGTAAAATCCAATAATTGAATCATAAATAAAATAAAAATGATTTATAACAAATAATGTCAAAAGATTTCAACAAACATAGACACTATACCTGTCTCTTAAAAATAACTGGTCGAAGTCCTTATGTTAGCTAATCAACTAACATATGCTCAGTCTCAATGTGATCCAATGCAATGTCACCTTTATGTATCAATTCCTTTATGGTCAAATACTTAGACCTCCAAATACTTAGACCTTGAGATATTCTTATTATCATTATTGAATAACATAACTGAATGAGCCTAGCAACTGAATCAACCATAAACAATTCATAAATCAAGTTTTTTTAGTTAAACCACCTATGAAGTAGCCTTATAGCATACTACATTCTCAATATGCATAGTTAAGGAAGTCACTAGTTTATGCTCTTTTACAAGATAGTGTCATCTAGTAATATGAAAGTATATATGATTGACCTATTTGTGAGTAGATCAATTATGTAATAACCGTAAGTGCATGGCGTAGCCGTAGCTAGTATTGGTAAGAATGGATCGATCCCACAAAGACTATGCATACTAGTACTTGCCTTTCCCTTATTATCTATCCCAAGGATTCATTTTAGATTTTTAATGAAAAGAAATTAAAACTAAAACAAATAAAATAAAATATGAAACAATAATGAACACAGAGATATTGGAATTCACCTAGAAAGCTATCGTTATCAAAAATTAGTATTTAGGTTCGAATCCCCCTAAACCCTGAACATATTGATCTTTTATTATACAATTGTTTTGTTGATGTATTGGACCGTGGAGACTCCTATGATATGCTAGTAGCTGACCTTGACTCTACTAATAACTAATCTTAAGGTCTTTAACCAAATTACTCGGGTTAAATCTTATAAGATTTCGTTAATGATTTATGAACCCCTCTCTTAGGTTTGAACCTAATTCAAAGGATTTATTTTATCCTATCTTTAGGGTTATAATCAACTCTTTCTAATTACGGTAGATTTATTCAAACTTAGATATCTCAATCTCCACGTATGAAATCATGTTATCAATAAAAAACGTAATTAGATCACAATAATCAATCAAATCAATTACATTAATAAGGAAATCAAATCATATCAAATTATTATGATAAGATTCATCTAACCTAAATACTAACTAGATATTTAGTTACACCTGATCGAATACAAAATCAATCATAAATCGAAAAAAAAACAAATAAAAAACAACGGGTTCATAAATCTAAATCTCCTTAATTGTCTTTTATCAAGTATACTTGCAATGTGGAGGTATGATCTTGTGTTATGATGGATCTAATGATGATTTCTTCATGTTTTTGGCTTTTCTGGACCAAAATTGTACCTAAAGAATGACTCAACATTTGGAAATCACCTCCTAAAGTCTCTTCTTTTCATTAGTTGTCAAAAACGTTTTAAAACTAGGGCTTCTAGCATGTACCAAATTATGTATGTCTAAAAATGCCTGAAATCGTGAAAGTACACCGGTGTGCAAAAGTGCATGGTTATGCACTCCTTCCAAATTGTTGATTTTCTGTTTTACATCTTGTTTTCACCTTAATTCATCTCCTTTAAATCCATAAAGGCAATTATCATTTGTAAACACACTTGAAGCCTATTAAGACCAAATATACAAAAAAGTATAAAATATAAAAAATACATCAAATATGGGTGGTAAAATATAGTCAAATATCCATCTATCAAACATCCCCACACTTAAGCTTTTTCTTTTCCTCAAGCAAATCATAATCAATATTATAAATTTTACAACATTAATCTTAACCTGTCCATTCATACTATACATCATCATATCCCATTGAATCAAATTAACATACAACCAGAGTCAGGTTGTCCTAAAATTAACTTCCTAAGTAATATTAATAATAATCACATCAACAATCGCATTGAGATAAAAACATATCTCTTTACACCTTCACCAATATTTCACTCAATACACTCAAGTGTTTAGGGTGAAAAGTATCAAAAGTATCAATCAATGCATAGTAGAATTCTTACCATAGGCTTATAGTAAAATCACATCTTCATTACTTATGTACAAACTAGAAACAAAAATCAAAAGGTCTTTATATAGGTTGTAATGGGGCTTATGTAAGGTATGAATGGGTTGATAACATACATTAAAAGTGAAAGAAATTTTACTCATGAAATATTTCAAGACTTGTTACAAATACACATAGGTCCTTTCAACGCAACTCTATTGGTACCACATACTTATTAGTTTTTTTTGACAATATTCCAATCAGTACCGTAATTCAACAAATATTGGACCCTTCACAAATTTCAAATCTTAAAAAATGAATGATGTAACTAATCTTCAAGGTTTAGCATAATAAAAAGTTCTTCAAAGAAAGATAATATTAAGGTTAATATGTGGGTTTAATCAATGAAAAAGGCTAAGGCTTAGCTTGATTATTCCTAAAGGTAAATTTTTAGGTATGATAATGTCAACGAAATAGGTTAAAACAAATTGGTTACTCTAATTGCTTTTATCATATTAATGCTTCTAATTTAACAAATATGGTCTCAACATGCAAAATAAATCAAGTTCTAAAAATATCCTTGTAATAGTTAATTTCAAAAACTACTGAGAGTTAGAGCGTTAGAATATTGATTCACATAAGTTACATCATTATAAAATTAATTTGGTGCATTTAGGAGATAATTTTACAAATTCATTCACATGCATAATATTAGCGTACACATATGAATTATGAGTTAGGAAAAAATGCAAAGATTTTATGCACACTCAATTGACATGTTCCAGGGTATGAAAATTTCAAAATGATTGTGACACGATTATGCATTTCTAATGTCTTGTATTTTGGTTTACCAATAAAAAGAATTGATGGATTACAATTAGGAATTTGGAGTTTATTTGTCACAATTGGAAGATTGATGGATTAATATGTACATCTAGGAAAAATTTCAAGTAGCAAGACAAGTTGACATTGTGACATTTACTGTTGTCTTCATTTTTTGATCATGGCTGAACCATTACACCTCCCTCAATGTTCTTGAAATGTTTTTCATGTGAGGCTAAGCAAGCTTGACATTTGAGGTGGCATTCAAGCTAATCAAGTAAGTGAAATATTGAACTATTGTGGTATATGTTAGCATAATTTTGATCATGGCTAATTAGGGAAGGATTGAATATGGTGTTGGTGTTGAAGATGTGCTGGAAAATGAAGAATGAACGGGTACTTTTCTATTTTCTTTTTGCATGTATGAAAACAATAGTTTATGGGATGTTGTATGGATGATTTAAATTGGTATATGAAGTATAATTGATAAGGAATTCATGCTAAAGATAAGTGTTATTGAAGTGTTTTGAATATGGAAAATTAAAGCTATGAGTGTGTTTGTAAAAGTAACTGTTAATGACATAAGTGAGCAGAATTTTGTAAGCGTTAATGTAACCAATGGAAGTTAAATTAATCTAAAATGAAGTAACCTTGAAAAAAATGAAATCTAAAAAATTCCAAGTGTTAGTGATGCCTCTAAGCTTGTAAAATTTATAAAGTATTGAAGGTAGTAAAGTTACATATATTAGTGATGTTGATAACAAATTCTGGAATTTTAATTTCAGCCTTGTGTACATGTCAAACCAGCTGAGAAAAATCACTCTAAATTGGTATATTTGGACTTGATTAAGGCTAGGAATGAGCCTAGATTGATGCTTGATTAATTGGTTAAGAGCTTGATAAGTTTATGTAGTTAATTGATATCATAACCTAAAGAATGGACTATTTTGATGTGGTTGTGTTCAAAGTTGAAAATTATGATTTATTAAACAAATAAACGAGTTCTTCTAATGCAAACATGATCTTAAGGAAATGAGTAATGTGTTTAAGTATGGATGAATGAGCATTGAAGAACATAGGGTAATTATAAATGAAAATTGGGTAAATGTATGAATATATATTACGGGAAAAAAGTTTGGTGAATGTGTAAATCTAGCTTGCTGAAATTCCAGATTTAAAGTAACAATTGTGTATGTGTTATAGGAGGCCTTTTGATCATGAAAAGGTACACATATAGGTGTAATGTATGGTTGATGAATTTGGGGTGAATCAAGCTTACTTAAATATGTAAACCTGATTGTAAAATGGTAGTATACAATGTTTGAATGGTCTTAGGGTGTACAAACACAAACTAAATAGTCAAGATCTATACATAAGATACGTACCCAAAAAGTCAATTGAGCATGCATTGAAATATGACACATACATTTGCATAATTGTATATTCATATGATTAAACAAATTAGTGATTTGTGAACTATATTTGTGTGTATCACATGATGATAGACACGTAAGGTGATCGTCAACATCCAAACATTACCGAAACATCGGGGCAATAACATTTTTGGAGTGTCCTGTGAGTTAACTTAGATGTGTAAACTAACTTATATGTGCTTATGTGTGACTTGTATGTTTAATATGAAATGCATGTACAATTGATTGATAAATGTTGGGCTTAGGTCCAAGGAGTTAGTTATAGGGCATGAGCACACCGAAATGAAAGGTAATGAAAGCTTAACATATGAAATGATACATCTTATCATATTGAAATGCAAGATTAGATAAACTAGTTGTGACCAGAGTGATTGATGTGTAAAAAGGAGCTTTGAGCTCATAATTATGAAAAAGAATCTCAGGCTTCAATAGCATAGACTCGGTATCCACAATAGGTACGAGTCAGCCATAAACTTGGTACCCACAACGGGTACGGGATAACAAAATAATGTTGAAAGCACTTGGTCACAACAAAGTAAAATGAAAATGAAAACATTTGAGCATTTGCATATACAGCCCTACGTGCATCATATGATTGAATTGAAATGATTTATTAAATTGGTTTAAAATAATGAAATATAACTGAAGTCAATGGAGAATGTGATTTGATATGTAATACTGACTTATATGATATACTTATTGAAGTGCGATAAATTGTGATATAATTTGTCTTTGTGATTTGATTGTTTGAGTGCATCGATGATGGCTCACTCTCTAAGCTCACAAACTCATCAAAATTGTATCAATTTTTTCAGGTTCAGGGCAATTTTACATACTAAACGATTTAGTAGAAGTTTAATACTTACATTTTGGGGATGGAAATGGCTCAAAGATTTGATCAGTTGAATCTATGAAGTCTAGTTAGAGCCTTTTGTATTAGCATCCCATATCATGTTACACATTTCTGTACTAAGATTAAACTCTCAACAGTTGTGTAATGTATATGTGGATTCTTAATTATAAGGACATATGTGACTTTATATGTTTGTGAAAGAAATGGGAAGAAATGAATGCTTATACTATGATTGACAATTTGGATTGAGTTAATTTGATTGTCCTAATGTATCATTTCCATAGACTATATTCTCGAATATCCTTTGGTTTGTTTGGGCTTATGTTTTAAGGAATGGTATGTTACAATCCTACTATACTTGAAATCAGACATATGAAAGAATAACAAAAGCTTTAAAAATTTTGAAAATTTGCTCTTTAAACTTAGAAGCTCATGAATGTGTGTAAATAATATGCAATTTTCATTCAACCTAACTATTTCAATAATTACGGAAAATATGACTTAGAATGCTAATTTCATTCTAACCATCATCCTTTTACACACCAATTAAAGTCAATATTCAATAATAAAGTAGAGTATTAATGAACATATTCAACCAATTCAAGATATCAAATAATAAAAATTATAGTTACGATTATAATAAGCTTGAAGAAATCAGTTGAACGTTCATAAAACCCATCACCACACTTAAATTGTACATTGTCCTTAAAGTACATAATATAAGCATTTATGAAAAAGTGAGAGGGTTGTTGGTACTTTCCTGGTTATGATGATTTCTTTGATTCTGATCCATTCAATGTGAAACTAACATCCTTGAAAAATATTAAAAAAAGATAAAAAGAAATAAAAGAAATAACATAATAGAAAATAAAATCCTATATTAAGATGAAAGTAAACAAAAGATAATATCAAATTTGAAATAAAATTAAAACTAACTCAGGGATTGCCTCCAATGCAACGTTTCTTTAACGTCGGTAGCTCGACGTAACCTATAGGTTTTCATCATCCAAGGTCTATGATCAATGACTTGCTTCCACCTATTTCTCCATAAAGTAATTTTGTAGCCTATAAGCAAGCTACTTGTTGTAATGATCAGAAGAAAATAATTGATTAGATTAATAAAACTAACAAACTCCATTAATGCATTTTTTTAATGATAAACAATTTAAAAAGTAAGGAAAAACAAAACCCTTGTATCATCAACTAACTCGAAAAGTTTGTACTTGAGGAAGTGGGACCCTTCGTACTTAAGGTCACTAACAACACTTCATTAGTAGTTTCCTTACTTGGTTCCTCTACCAGTTTTTCCTCAACCACCTCTATCTGCTCTTCTTCTTCTTCTTGGATTGAGGTTTCTAGCTTATCTTCAATTACCTTCAGTCACTCCCCTACTTTCTCTCCTTAAATGGAGACTTCTTCTTTTTCTTAAAGTTGTTCTTGTAATGTCACTCCAATCATGAAATCAACACTTGTCTTTTCTTCTCTCTCAAATTTCCCGTTGCTCAGCTTTCATATCAACAAGGATTTCCATTAATTTTTTGTAATACTTGCTTCCTCTTCTTCTTCTTCGATCTCATCTTCACTATTAAAGATGATTGTCATTCTAAATTCGTTAGGATATGTTTCATTCAGAATAGGCAAACTCCTTAGTTATTTGTTAGATAATATCTTTCCCAGCTAAACGATTTGATTCCCCATGTTCTATATACGAGCCTCTCTTTCTTGATGCATTATGTTTGGATCTTTAACAAACTTGATAATCATATCTTGAAATGTACATTAATTCATGAAATTGATTGTTGCCTCTTCTTCACTTTGAGATAGTTGGAAGCTTAAATCATAATCATCACATATAGGTGAAGAAATTCTCTCATCAAATTCATGTTGACTAGCGACTCTCTCGACAAAGCATTCCATTAGTCGATCTGTAATACTTTTTTTTCCTCCATAAGCTCTTTTTGAATTTTCCTTCCACTCATAAAGCTAACCTTTGTCTTTTCTACACTCAAATTTGTATCAATCATCTTTCATTTCATCAAGGATTTCCATTAATTTGTCTTCTAGAGTTGGCTTGTTAATTGGAGGTGCTTGGTGTTGTAAGTATTCAGCTAGAGCGTGATTACTCCACCCATAAGCATAAGAATTACTTCATTATAAATTGTAGTTGTTCCCGTATACTGTACCAGGTGGTTGATAGCATATGTTCATTCACTCCATTATATGTGTTGGTTCTTGAAATTTATGATTGTAGGGATAACTCCTACTAATGATATGACACGGCGTAAACATTGATTGCACTTTTGAAAATATGCAAGAACACGCCTCTCTCTAATATAGTAATGATATAGATAGCAAAAACATATTCTGACTCCCACAAAAGTCCCGTCTGCTCCATCCTTCATTGTGAGATGTGGCTATGACAATGAATCGTAATTCCTACAATAAACCATAAACTCAAGATCAAGTAGAAAAATTCCAAAGATAAGTAAATTAATAAGCCATAAATACAATAAGATACAATAAAATAAAATAGGAAATAAAATAAAATAAAGTAAATACAAAAAGAAAAATTAAATTAAAAGAAATAAAAACAAAGTTAAAACAAAATAAAATGAAAATGGCTAGAGTAATAGCATTCAGGCTTTCCTAATATCAAAGTCCCCAGCAACAACACCAAAAACTTGATTGACCTCTTTGTGAGTTGCTCAATTATGTAATAATCATAAGTGCACGACGTAGCTGTAGCTAATACCGGCAAGTATGGGTCGTTCTTTCAAAGACTACAAATGCTAATACTTCCCCTTCCCCTATTATCTAGCCTAAGAATTGATTTTAGATTTTTAATGAAAAGAAATTAGAACTAAAACAAATAAAATAAAATAGGAAACAATAATAAACATAGAAATAATATAATTCACTTAGAAATCAAAAATTAGTATCTAGGTTCGAATCCCCCTAAACCTTTAATAGATTGATCTTTTATCAGCAATTTTTTTTGTTGATGTATTAGATTGAAGAGACACCTATGGTATGCTAGTAGTTAACCTTGAATCTACTAACAACTAATCCTAAGGTCTCTAATTGAATTACTTAGGTTAAATCTTATAGGATTGTGTTGCCGATTATGAGTCCCTCTATTAGGTTTGCCCTAATCTGGAGGATTTATATCATCCTATCTTTAGGGTTGCAATCAACTCCTTTTAATTACGGTATATCTATTCACACTAGGATTTCTCAATCTCTACTTATGAAATAAGATTATTAATAAAACACATAATCAGATCACAATGATTAATCAAAACAATTGCATTAATAAGGAATCAAATCATATCAAAGTATTAACATAAGGTTCATCTAATATGAATACTAACTGGACGTTTAGTTACATACGATCGAATGCAAAATCAAACATAAATCAAAAGAAAAACAAATAGAAAAATACAAGTTCATAATTCTAAACCTCCCTGATTGTCTTCTATCGAGTATTCTTGTGATGTAGAGCTATAATCTTGTATTATGATGGATTTGACGATGATTTATTCGTGTTTTCCACTTCTCTGGACCAAAATTGCACCTAGAGAACAACCCCACATCTGAAAATCACCTCCCAAAATCTCCTATTTTCATTACCCACTAAAAACGTTTTTTATATTAAAAACTAGGGTTTTTGGGACTTACACGATCAGGTACACAACCATGTATTAGACCTTGTATGTCCATGACAAATTGCTTTCTATTTTACGTTATGTTTTCATCTGAATTCCTCTCCTTTAAATACATGAAGGCAATTATCACCTGTAAACACACTTGAAACATATTAAGCACCAAATATATAACAAAAGTATAAAATATCAAGCAAAATAAATTAAATATGTGTGGTAAAACATAGCTAAATCTCCATCTATCAATATATTAAAGTAGACTTCCTATCATCTAAACATATAACAAAATCCAAATTTGTATAACTAACAATGTCTAAATTGTCGACTTTTATGAATATCAATATATAATCCTCAATTCCTTTAAAATATCTCAAAACTCATTTAACCATTAACAGTTAACGAATGCAATGTCTAGTATAGTGCATCCTTAAACATATATTAGGCTACTTACCACACTAGAATAAGAGACATTTTTCATGGCCTCTCTCTCTATATATCATTCTTTAGACATTATGTCAATGATAACCTCTCACTATGAGAGATAGTGTTATAATAGGTTTATAATCAATCATATTTAAATCTTTTTAATACATGCTCAATGTATACACTTCGTGAGAGATCAAAGAAGTTTTAGACCTGTCCTGATAAATCTAAATATCGAGAACAAAATATGCCTCATAAAAGTCCTTCATTTCAAAATACTTAGCCAAAAGCTACTTAATTTCATACAACATAGTCAAGTTATGTGATGTAAGGAAGATATCATCTGCATATAATAGTAGAAAGATAACTTAGCTTCGCCTTACTTTGTAATATAAGAAAATTTCAACCTTATTTTTAATGAAGTCAAATGAGGTAATAACCTTATCAAACTTCAGGTAGTGGTATCTGAAAGCTTGTTTCAAATAATATATGGATCTTCTTAATTTATAGATAGACTATATTAGTCTTATTCTGATCCTAAAACCCTTTAAATTACTTCATAGAGACCTCCTTATAAAGATCTCAATTTAAGAAAGTGATCTTAATGTTCATATGATGTAGCTCTATATAATAATGAGCTACTATTGTCATGATCACTCTAAATGTGTCCTTCAAAGATATAGGAGAAAGTTGACATTAAAGTTAATACCTTCTTTTTGATTGAATCATTTAGTAATTAACCAGGCCTTGCATTGCTCATCTTTACACTAAGAGTCCTTTTTAGTCTTGTAAATTCATTTCCAACTAATAGGCTTATAAATTATGAGGTAAATCTACAAGCTCCCACACGTAATTATGCTTTATAAACTACATTTTTTTCTATTATAACATCCTACCATAAGTCTTGTTCAATATTGCATCTTGTTCTCTTAAATAGACTATATAGTCAAATGATATCATAGGTCTCCTTACTCAATTGGATCTTCTAAACTAAAGAATAAACATATTCTTTAAGAACCCCAATTTGCACCTATATGAGTTTTTTTTTCCTGTATCATTATGATACTCATATTTGAATCTATTGGTCCTAGTTGAGTGAGTGATGGGTATGATATAATAGTTGTGTCCACCCTTCTATCTTTTGAAAGATGAGAGGGACTACTCTTATCATAGACAATATGTTTTAGAAACTTAGCTACTTGTGATTCTCCTATTTAAAATCCTCCTTCTGTATAATAAAATAAGTATTCCTTATAGTGGTTATGATATCCTATAAAATAATGAGTGGAATGAGCATTTACTTGATCCTTATAAGGATTATATAACTGCACCTCAACAAGGAAGCTTGATACACAGATGAGTAAGGCTAGGTTTCTACCCTTTTCAAAGCTCAAAATATGTCTTTGATACTAACTTGCTTAAGATTATATTAAGTATATACATAGAAACCTTTATGGCTTTGCCCCAAAGGTAATCTAGTAGGTTAGTCTTACTTCAAAATGATCTCATCATATACTTTAAGTTGTAACTTCGCTTTCTGACTACATCATTTTACCTAAGACTACTTACTAATTAAGCCATTATTACCCATAATTCCAAGTATTTGTAAAATGAACTCTTTTCTTTTCCAAAAATCTTATGTCTACCATAATTACAACATCCCAGATCACCCGCTTATAGATATTTTCTGCTTTGGGCCTTGGCCCAGCCAAGCCCTCACGGATTTGCTTTTCCTTAGGCCTTTCCAGAAGGTCACCCATCCTAGAACTACTCTCACTAGAACTACTCTCACCCGAGCACGTTTAACCTCGGAGTTCTAATGAGACCCAGTTCGTTAGGCCATGGAAAATGCGTCTGTAAGGGAGAGGTATCCATACCCTTATAAGGCATACTTCGTTCCCCTCTCCAACCGATATGGGATCTCACACTCTCACCCCCTTAGGGCCCAGCCCTCTTGGGGTCCAGCCTAGCTAGCACAACGGTTCGGGTACCGGCTCTGATACCAATTTAATTGTCATGACCCGGTACCACATCGGGCCCATGACAACCGCTGCATACTCGAGCTAAGGATACTCATAATATCCTTAATCCGACTATGCAAGGCTTACGGAAATATCTCTTTTTTCTTTTTTTTCTTTTGCAAAATTTGGGCAGTATAACGACTGTATTTTAAAAAATTCCCAAAACCCTGTAAATGGTTTTAAACACACTTCTATATTCACATCCAGCCATAACATCAGGACTCTCTAGTCCACTCAAAACAATCTCA
>JANTPM010000001.1:24755426-24765939 GCA_025434745.1 Erythroxylum divaricatum
TGCTACTTTAGGTTATTGCCAAGAGATCATGTATGATGCGATCTTATGGAATAATTCTAGGAAAGCAAATTAAATTTGATTCAAAAGAGAATTGAGAACAGAGGAAGGTCATTTAATTTAGATCATTGACTCGCATGAAAAGTATTCATAGATGACCATCGTCTCTTTAGTAGAGAACATGAATACAGTCATGACTCAAGAAACTAAATGAGATCAAAGAAAAAATACAAATGCGAGATATGACGTAGGGTATAGCATACAATTTCTACTCAAGGACATATAAGTCCTAGGATCAATTTGTTAATCGAGGTGTCATATACTCCTAACAGATATGTGACTATGTACTCTCGTTGTATGCCGGTCACACTAGTTATTGAACAAGTATGAGTACTGCAAAGTTTTTTTGTTTTAAACCCATCATGTGTGAGTGGGAGATGATGACCGTTTTACACCCATAATGGGTCTAATAGTCATCTGATATGAATAACTACTACCGGTAGTTATTCCCAGATGATCTATATATATAAGGCAATGGTTATGAACACAAAAGACATGTGTGTGTATTTTGGATTTTTACAGACAACAATCTTGGTTCGGCGTTCTCTAACCAGTGGAAACTAACAAATCATCGTGACAAGTATGTTTTGTTCCTCCATGTATATACAATGATCCTATAGTGTATGATATGTTCATATGTTTGTTTTTCTAACAGTGTGGTTGAAGCTGATGGTTTCTTTAGGATTTTCTTTCGACATTGCTGGGATATTGTTGCTTCAGATGTGCATGTTGTGGTGCAGGAATTTTTCTTGGGAGTTCCTATTCCAAGAGGTATGGGGTCAACATTGATAAAGTTGATACCAAAGGAAGATAGCCCTTCAACATTTTCGGATTTGCATCCTATTAGGTTATGCACTTTTCCATATAAAGTCTTATCCAAAATATTGGCAGAGCGGATTAAACCTTTTCTTCCCAAAATAATTTATAGAGAACAAACAACTTTTCTTTCTAGCAGAGAAATCTCAAATAATCTATTATTGGCATAGGAAATTATTCAATTCATTGACAAGAAAATAAGAGGTCACCATATGGTTTTTAAACTGGATATGATGAAAGCTTTTGATAGAGTATCATGGTATTTTTTTGGAGAAATTTTTATGGAAGTTAGGTTTTAATGATCATTTTGTTCTTTTGATTATTAACAATTTAAAAGGAGCTTGGCTTTTAGTTTTAATCAATAGACAAGCTAGCGTCTAATTCAAAGCTACCAGAGGATTTAAACAAGGTGATCCTATGTCATCATATCTATTCATACTAGCCTCAGAGGAACTTTTGCGAGGTTTGAACATTATAGAAAAAGAAGGAAAAATTAATACTTATGCTTTACTAAGAGGCTTCAAAACTATCACATACTTAGCCTTTGTTTGGATCCTTACTTGCACAAGGGAAAGGAAATGAAATATTGAGGGGAAAAGAGGAGAAAAGAATGGAAGAGAAATGGGACTTCCTTTCCTTTGTTTGTTTTCTTAATTTATCAAATGAGGGAATTGAAACTTATATTGGACAAAAAAAAATTTGAGACCTTTATGTCCTTGATTATAGAACTTATTTATCTTTTGCTATGAAAACTTCAGCATACACAGATAAAGTATTATCAGATTTGATAACAGAACTCCACGATGAAGCTTCAAGGAATTGAAATTTCTATTTGTAACTAGAGTTTTTAAATTTCCAATTGCTGTGTAATATAAAACAATATCTTTGGCATAAAAAAAAAAGAATTTCATCATACACTGCATGCTTATTCCACTACCATCTGTCATATGCTTATTCCACTATCAAGATCAATCTCATCCATATGTCAAGAGTACCTCTTGGCCAGAGTTATGTAGAAGAAAATAGGAAGAAAGGTGGTAGGGTTGTGTTCTGCGTGGGAAAATTTGTGGCTGAGAGCGTGTCCTTTTTGTTGAGTTAAATAAGGATACTATGGTAATTTACATATATTGGGGTTCTCTTGTCTTGGATTTCTCCTCCTTTCCCACCAATTTGACGGGAAACATATTTGGCCCAAACTTTCCTCAATTTTCTCTCCATTTTCTCACTTTCCCTTTGCTTATTTTTTTCCAAACGGTGGAAACCAAGAGAAGTTCAATTCTCTTCCTTTCTTTTCTCTTGCTTTCCTTCAATCCAAACAAGGTCTAAGCTTCGTTGATGACATAATTCTATTTAAAAGGGACATTGACGTTCTCTAAAAAATTTGATAAATTTTCTACACTTCTATGAAGATGTCAGTGGGAAAAAGATCACTATGGCCAAAGTTTTTTTGTTGCTTCGAAACATATGAGCCAATTACATTCTCACTTAATCTTGACTATCACTATAATTCACAAGATCAGCTACCTTTTAAATATCTGGGAAGTATGTTGTTCAAAGGTCAACCAAAATCTTCCTATTTTCAACATATACTTGACAAGATTGATTTGAAATTAAATGGTTAGTGTCAAAAACTTCTTTCTCCAGCTGGTAGAATGATTTTTATCAAACATATTTTTGTGATTTCATTATATCACATATCTGCCATTTAATTTCCAAAATTAATCATTCAGTAGATTTAACAAAGATTTGATAGATTTTTTTAGGGAAAATGGAGGATGGAAATAAGAGACATTAGCAAAATTAGAGGGTCTTACACTCTCAAAAGATGAAAATGGCCTTGGATTTTTGTCTTTAATTGATTTGGATTGTTTAGTTGCTTGTAAATTATGGTTTATCAAGGCAACTCTCTTTGGGGACAAACCTTAAATACTTGAGCACAGGGAATCCAAAAAAGTTGGCACTGGAAACATCTTAAGCAGATTTTTGAATTTTTTGCAACTCATACAAAAATCATAATACCGAATGGATCAAGTTCTTTTTGTTGTGATAATTGGTTTGGCAAAGGTATGTTACATTCTTATTTTGAGGAAAATGATGAGCTTCCTTATTCTTTTACTTTACAAGAATTTTTTAGCAATGAGATCGTTAATCTCATGGTTATCTTGTTATCTTTGGATATAGTTGTTTTTCTTACAATGTTCTATTCAAACTTTGTTGATAAGAGAGATCAAATTATATGGATGCCAACCTCTTCTGGTTTGTTCACTTTTAAATCAACTCATGAGCAGATTAAACTGAGGTCTAAGCAAAAATATCAATTGCAATACATTTGGAATGGTAGAATACCATTAAAGCTCTCTATTTTTGTCTGGTGACTGTTAAATGGATTGCTTCTCCTATAAGAAATAGTTCAACAAGTGGGTTTCTCTATGACTACAAAATGTTGTTTATGTGAGAATTTAAAAGATATTAACCATATCTTTTTTCTTGCAATATAGCCTTCCAAGTTTGGTCTTATTTTGAAAGGAAAATGAACATAAATGGAAACCTAATCGAGGATGTGTATATGACACAACCTGATTGTTTCATATCCATAAATAGAGAAAAGGTATGCAAGCTTCAGAAATCCATTTATGGATTGAAGCAAGCATCCAGGAGTTGGAATATCCGATTTGATGAGACAATCAAAGAGTTTGGTTCCTCAAAAAATCTGGATGAGCCATGTGTGCATAAGAAGATTAGGAGTGAAATCATGTTCCTTGTACTGTATGTAGATGACATATTACTAATAGGAAACTAGGTCTCTGCTTTGCAATCAATCAAAATTTGGTTAGCTAAGAACTTCTCTATAAAAGATCTTATAGAAATAACTTATATTTTGGGGATAAGGATCTATATAGATAGATCTAAGAGGTTGCTTGGTCTTTCTTAGTCTACATACATAGAAAAGATGTTAAAGAGGTTTAGCATAGAGCAATCCAAGTCCCATAGTACATAGGATTATACTCTCTAAATCTATGTGTCTAAAGACACAAGATGAGAGGACTTGCATAAGTTTGAATCCTTATGCTAAAACTATAGGATCAATCATATATACTATGTTATGTATTGGACCTGATGTATCGTATGCTCTAAGTGTTACGAGCAGATACTAGTCAGACCCTAGTAAGGGTTATTAGGTGGCCGTCAAGAATGTCCTTTAGTACTTGAGAAGAACTAAGGAATTATTTTTAGTATATGGAGAAGGTGATCTTGTGGTAAATGGGTATGCTAATGCCAATTTCCAATCTGAGAGGGATGACTCCAAATCTTAGTCCAAATATGTATTCACACTGAATGGTGGTGCAGTCAGTTGGAAAAGTTTCAAACAAGAGATGATTGATGATTTGACGACAGAGGCATAGTGTATTGCAACTTCAGAAGTGACAAAGGAAGCGATTTGGATTAAGAAGTTCAACATGGAACTTGGTGTGGTTTTGAGCATCACTAACCCAATGTAGTTGTATTGTAACAATAATGGGGTTATAGCGTAGGCGAAGGAATAGAGGTCTCATCAAAAGTCTAAACATGGACTCAGGCATTACCATTTGATTAGAGAAATCATTGGTAGAAATGATGTCAAGATGTTCCTACTGATTAGAATATAGTTAATTCGTTGACTAATCCTATTTTCCAAAAGAGTTTTGTGTCACATGTACATGCCTATGGTATTAGATATCAAGACGACTGGCTTTAGTGCAAGTGGGAGTTTGTTAGAGAAGTGTTTTAAAGGCAATCACCTATAAAACTTATTATAGAAATCATTTTATGATTAATAAAGGCATTTTTCATTATTTCGATATTCATACATTTATGGATTTGATGTTTATATTAAATTGATTTAATGAAATCCTTGATACAAAACATAGCACGGAGGAAATCATAATGAGATCATGATAATGAGATTCCTATCATGTGTAATTATATTAGTATCTAAACTTTTCCTAGTCATAAGGTTAATGAGATGGGATATCATTAATTCAGATAGACTAATACATGTTATACTCCTTGATTGGATCAAGCAACAGATCTCATAAGGTGTAGACATGATTTGTTTAGAGTTAACATATGGATGTTTACTAAGGGTAGTAAGTACATTGGATTGACCTACTATGAGATAATCATATGGATATTCTATTCTAGTGTCAATAATAGTCTCATCATAGCAATGGTGCAAGTATCCTTTAACTTGAGGTGCTCAAAGATATGTTAGATACTGATCTTATACTTTGACTCCATTCATTAGTGCCTTTCAGGGGTTACTTATAAGGAAGTGATTGGGTACAATTTGAGGTATTAGGAGGTAATTAAGTAGTCAATAAAGGATTCACCACTCCTAATAGAAGGAGATGATATCCACGACCTCTTATCGGGGTTATTACTCAAGAGTCTCTCGCTAGAGCATATATGCATTAATGAGATCCTCAGGACAAGATCTAATATCACTTCGACTAGATGTGACGTAGTCAGTCTAGTGGGAGTTGACATTTTGACCATACTCTGAAACAAGTGAGGTATAGATGGTGAAAGGACAAATTGCATGGCAACATTACATATGGAAGGGTTCATAGTAAAACCACTGACTTTTCGATCAATTGGGAGTCATGACATATTATTAGATACTCCTCTTGCTTACTTGAATTAGTTTGAATTCAAGTGGCCAACATAATCGAGAACCTAATGGGTTACACACATAGGAGATTTGAAGGATGAGTAAAATGGTCTTGAATGGTGATTCAAGATATGAGAGAGTGTTTCAGATTGTATTGGGATGTGATCGTGGTAGAAAGCGTTACTTGAAATGGATTAGAAACAAGTGTTGTTGGTTGCCAATTTGGTCATTAACTTCCCAAAACTTTCATTAATCCATGCTATTCATGATCATTAACTTCCCAAAACTTCCATTAATGCATGTTATTCAGTGTAATTAACTTTCTATAAATTCCATTAATACATGCTATTCATGACTATTAACTTCCTATAATTTTATTAGTGATGGGGTTACGGAAGGCCAAATGGTGCAGAAAATAAAGATGATTTTCATGCATCTTGTGTAAGAAACAAGTGAAAGAAAGGTTTTTTCTTACACACACACTCTTTTTCTCTTTAACTCTTACAAGAGTTCTTATCTTTGTTAGCATAAAGAAAAAATTCTAGTCATCTCCTAGTAAGGTTTCATCCTTCTATCTTCGTGTGGACTTTCATTAGAGACGGTCTATATTGATTGTTGTGGTTTACGATAACTCAATGCGGAGAAGATTAAAGAACAAAGGAGATCATTGGAAAGGTATGTAAACATCTTACATTTCATGTTTTTGTTTTCTATATCTATATGCATGAGTAGATCTGGTTGTTGACGTTTCGCTTTATTTTTCACTGTGTATATTTGATATATATTATGTATGAGATGCATGACCGAAACCTTACAAGTTAGGCATATCTTGACTCATTTTCATCCTTATACAAAATGTTTATGAGATGGAGTTGGTTCCATCTAGAGCTTGTCTAAGGGCTATAATAGGATGGTAATTATGTTTGTTGAGTATATATACATGTTAGAAATAGGGACGTTAAGCACATTCAAATAAATAAACATTTTTATGAATTTCTAAAGGTAAAAAACTCTAATTTTATTAATCCATAAATATAAAAACATGAACCTAATTCATATTTTATTATAAAATTTTATTTGCATAGATCTCTCTAAATTTGGTTGATTATATGAAAACCACTATAGTCGCATAAATATTTGACCTCTAACATTACATAAATAGGTTGAGAAAAATATACGAGGTTGTACTGAGAGTACTAACTCATTTAGAATATACACTTATTTATAATAAAGTTTAGACCATTTAATAATTTATTGAAATATATTTAAAAGTTGAATTAGAATTATACTTAATTTTAAATAAATTAATTAAATATCCAGTATTGGTCATCATTCATTAATTATCTTATATTTGACATTAAATGTCTTAAGATTTACTATTAAGTCTAATTTGATTAAATTATCTTTTTTCTCTTTAATTGTTTTTTGTCTTTGACACAATATGTTGGTAAATATATTGATAATAGATATAAATTATATTCCTAAAGTATATATATATAATCATGATCACGCAAATATTAGAAATAACAAAGCAACTTAACTAACTTTTTCGTAAATAACTTTTCTATATAATTCAATCATTTCATTGTACAATGTTTCGGTTAGACATAAAATATGAAATTTACGTATCAGTCCAATTATATTATTTCTCTAGTATTAGTAGTTAATTATTTTAATAACATTTGAAAAATATTTTAAAAGTGTCATTTTACCTTAGCTAATGATCTTCAAATAAATTCTAGCATAGAACAATGAAAAAATTTCAATATTATTTGTAAGTGATGAATCTCATATTAATCAATTAAATATCTCCATATAATTCATGTCATATTCACTAACTACCAATCAAGTTACTATTGACTAGGATAAGTTCTAAAACATATCAATCCTTATATGAAATACTTTAGAGATCTTGATTATTACAATAAATATTTCTATAAAACACAAGTAAAGTTTTATGCAATTTTTATGTCAAGCCAATTTGGTTCTAACAAGCTCTCTTATGTTTGTTTAAATAACTCAATATTTTAGTTTATAAAATTGACTACTTCTTTCATAAAAAAGAAAGATAATATAGAGTAGTTTTTTTATATTAATCTTTGCTCTTGACAGCAATAATGAAAAAATAATACCTAAATATGATATATATCTCATAGTTATGATCAGGGACGGATCTAGAAATTTTTTTGAATTGGTGCAAAATATTTAAAGTACTCTTATATTACTGAAAAAGATACAAATATTTGTACATTTGATAAACTAAAAATTACATCATTGTCTTGAGCTTCTTACATATAAGTATATAACCTATTACAATCATTCCCTACAAGTCCTCTTATTTTAATATCGTTGTAAAATTTTCTCATTGTTAATACTATTGAAGATATCTTTCTCAATATATGTGATCAAACAATCATTCATCCAAGAATCTCACATCCGATTGTGCAAGTGATTTTCTACTATCTTCATTGCAGAAAATACTCTTTGCACCAAAGCAGTAGCAATAGGCAAAATCAAAGCTAATCTCACAAGTAAAAACACCAAAGGGTATACAACATCCTTTTTTGTTTCAACTAGCTTCTTGGTAAGATCACTAATCCTATTTAATATCGAAAAATGATCATCAAATTGCATATAAACAATATAACTGTCAACTTGATCATTAAGAGCAATAAACTCTACTTTAGAGAAATCAGAAGGAAAAAATTCAGCAAGTTGAATCGATTTTTTTCCTTATCAAAAGCATACAAATAGTCATTTGGATTCAAGCATGCCACACAAATAAGCAACTTGGTATTTACCTCATTGAAGTGATTGTTGAGCTCTTGAAGTTGCATATCAATCATAGTATAAAATAATTCCACTTGAAAATGATGAAAATTCGTCATTTTTTGTGCATTTCGCCTTAACATTCCCCGATGTACAAAATTTTCATCCATATTTAGAATGCCAATATCATGGTGCTCACAAAATGAAGATGTTTCATCAAATAAAGACTGCTACCCATCATCTCTCATCATTTATAGTTGTTGTTTGGAAACTTTAATCAAAGAAATTGCGTTGATAATGTCTTAATCCTTCCTTTGCAACACTTGAGATAATTAATTTATGATGCCTAAGATTTTTTTCATCAAATGCAAGCTAAACACAAATTTATAAGATTGGATAGAATCATGCAAAGCATATGCTTCACCTTTTTGCTCTAAAGTTATGCCTTCTTCCATAATGATCTCTAGAACATCAACTATGGAATCAAACATCACAATTAAGCTTGATAATGATCTATAATGTGTGCCCTAACGTGGGTTACCTGGTCTTTGAAAAGAAGTTTCTTGATGTAAACCTTTAACACTTGAAAGTTTACCATTTTTCAACCCTTCAACAATCTTACTAAATTGATTCTCACGAAGAAGATCTTTTCTTTGACAAGAATCTCCAACTATATTTGATAAGCTTGAGACCGTGATAAACAACAAAGCAACATGTACATGATTCTTGGCCACCACTACAAGTGCTAATTGCAGTTGGTGAGAGAAACAATGAACATAGTGAGCTGAATTATTTTCTTTTAAAATCAAAGTCTTCAAACCATTAATTGCTCCTTGCATATTGCTAGCTCCATCGTAGCCTTGCTCACATAAAGATGATATACTCAATTTATGCTTTGAAAACAATTCATCTATTGCAAACTTTAGTGACAAAGAGGTGGTATCACTAACAAAAATAAGCAACATAAGCAAAAAGTTGCATCTTTTGCAACACTATACTCCAACCAATTGACGTATTCTTTAAACCAAGATGGAACAAATCTACGATAAATATTTTCAAGTTTTTTTTGTGAAAAATCATGCTCAAAAGGTTGACATGAATCCTTTTGCAAATAAGCTCTTCGTATTCTATCACTATCGTTAGGATGATAATTTGAAATTTTTTTCTGCAATCTTGGATCAGATTGAAGATCATCTAAATTGACTTCTAAATGAGGATGCTTCAAAGGGTTAGTGCTAGAATCCTTATTTGTAAGAGGCCATTTGAGAAGTTTGTCTATAACTGAAACCAAAGTTAAGTAATTAGGGATAAATTGAATACGAAATAAATAAAAATATTATCTATTCACACAAAAAATAACTAACTAAAACTATTGAAAAACACTTTATGCATATGCAAACTTATGAAATATACAAACAAAAAGTAAAATTTTCATATATACTACAATTGGAGTTGATATGGAAAAAGATGTACTATACTACTTGAAAACTTTAAACCAATCATCTATTAACAATAATAATCTATCTTTGTAAATTTTTAATTAAATTATAAAATTTTTCTACATGAACCATCCTTCTTTTAAAATATAAATTTATAAAAGTGAACAAGTAATTTATCCTGTTACATAAACATACCCATTATAGTCGTGTGAATAAGCAAATCATTTTTTAAATAAATTTATATTTAAAATTTATAAACATTTGTACGTTTTTCTTCGTTTTTTATTTCTATGTTTTTCATAATTTTTTATTTAATATAAAAATGATTCATATTTAGCTCAAAATTTTAATATATATATATATATAAACATTTTTTTATAGAAATACTTGTTTATTTCTTGCTCGCTTCTCACAACTAACAATAAGTATTTGAAGTGAAAATTTATAAAAATAAAATCATTAGTCATGAAATTATGAGATCCCACTAGCAAGAGCATCAGGATTTGTACATTATACAAGTAAAGACATGGATGATTATTTAGTATAACAAGTTTAGCAAATAGCAAGTTTATTCTAATTATGTACATCAAAGAAAAGACATATATCAAAACAAGTTTATCATCTCCACATCGTCTGACATTACCCCGCGCCCTAAAAACATATATCAAAAACTAAAAGATGTTATAAAACCGAAACTAAACTTAAGAGAATATTTGGGAGAGGAGAATTCTTCTTATGAAAAAATGGTGTATCTTACATCAAGTTAACCCATCTATTTATA
>JANTPM010000001.1:24766457-24778008 GCA_025434745.1 Erythroxylum divaricatum
ACCTAACCAATAATCATCTACCTCATTCTTGTGTTAGGTAAAACCAAACCAATCCATATGTACACTGACTATGAAATAGTGCGTCTACAATTAGTGGTACACCATATTATTTCTATTTTTATAACAAAAGAGTAAATGTTTCATCAAACGTGACTAAACCGAGACTTAAAAAGGAGTATAGACAGGCTTATATGGGCAGTAAAAGACATATCTAGTTTTGGAAGTCAACATCCAAATCCTTGGACCTGGTGAGCAGGGTTACGGAGGATTCTGTATGCTTCAATAAAAAACATGGCCTTATTGGCGCCTTTTTAGACCCTATTATTTGATGAAACTACATTGGTTGTTCAAATATCCCAGATACGGATGCCTACAAAACAACCTATTACAACTTACAAAAACAACATCTCTAAATTATATGTAATACACATTTGTCTATAGAAAAGAATTGAGAATTTATCTATCAACAGTAGAATGGGGTGGCTCTGTGGGAGAATTCTTTCCATAATTACGTTTAATATAAATTATTATTTTTCACTTTGAGTGTAATAATTAGGGGGAGAAAAAGTCAAAAAGACAAAAATAATGTGATGAAGAAGTTAAAAAGGTAGAAAATTGAATAAAAAAAAGTAAGCATGTAATTTTTATGTATCTATTTGTAGGTTTTTATTTTAAAAAATCATGGGTCCGATAATAATAATCTTAATAAAAATAGATGAGCTTAGATTTTTTATTTTATTTGATATCTTAATATATCTATAATTTTTATTATTATTTTTTGTCACTAATTAAATTAATGGGGGCAAAATTTTAATTTTTTAAATAAAATTATAATTTAAAATAATTATTTAAAATAATTGTTTTTAAAATGCTCCTACTGTTTGGCTCCGTCCTTGGAGCTATATACTTGGGATATAGGAACTTTAATTAATTTTAAATCTTTGAGATAAAAACGAAGGGGCTACAATTTCCAAAACGGCACCAGCCTTTTTTTTTTAAAAAATTTTAGGCCATGATGTACAATGGGAAGCAGCAAAACTAACGAAATGAAAAAGGTCAAGAAATGGGAAAAGAAGCCCAGGAACAAAAGTTGCGGGAACAGAAGCCCAATCTGGTACAGCTGCAGAGAGAAAGGTTGACCAATGAAAAGAATCAAATATCTTGAATAAAAAAAGAGCACATGCGTAAGCATAACGCCGTCGCGTTCCGTTCGTTCGGACCCGAAATCCTTTATCCATTCTGCTTTTATTTTTCACGTCACCGACTACCTTATCCTGCTTCCTCTCGTCTTTTTCCTGTTTTGACACCTAAAATATCTTTAATTTTCTTTTTCTTTTTTCCAAAAGCACAATAAGGGATGTAATTGTGGATTATGGTTTTCGCAAAGCTTTGTCTCCGCTGTTTCCTCCGCTAATTTGAATAATATGGAATGTAAATTTCTGTTATATGAAGACTAATTAGTTAATTACAAAAAGTTCTAAACCTAATTTATAATAAATGTTTATTTATTCTCAACACGATAAGTAATTAATGGCTTGATACGGTAACTTGATTGGTCAAAAGGGACCAAAGTTACGTAAAGTAACTTCTGCTTATGGTATGCAAATCCACCAGTTTCTTTTTCTTTGTATTTATTTGATATTTCTTTTAATTATTATTAGCTAAAATGAAAGCCCCCGGCGCAATGCAAAATGTTTGACACGTGTCGTAATAAAGCATCTCCAGGGCAGAGGAGAGGAGGCGTTCATTCTAGAACAGAACAGAACTGCTTTAGGGACACGTGAAGGTCTTGGATTGGGTTCTCACAAGGTTTCAGTGTCTTCTGTACCCTGTTGGGTGAAAGTATCGAAACCCCGTAGGATTAGGACATTAATGTGACAGTTTTTGCAGATATTTAACAAAGAAAAGAAGTGAATGAGAGAGCAACTAACAACTACTTCGAGAAGTCACAGCAACAACAAACATATCCCCGAATAACCTTCAGCGGTTTGTATGCCCCTCTTGCTACCACACACCTCAAACACACACAAATACGAGAGAGACGGAGAAAGAAGTGATTTTTCTTTGTTTCCTTTAAGGGTTTGGTTTGCTTGTGTTTTCTGCAGGTGCTGTAATGGAGGCCAAGGAAGAAGTTTTTTCGATTGAGCTGTCAGCTCCTTCTGCTTGGAAGAAAATGGTAACCTTTGTCCTTACTTCCATTTCCTTACTTCCGTTTCGTTGTAAAGGTTTAAGCTTTCTTATTAAGAGTTCATTTTATGTTCATAGCTTGTTGCGTCTTGCATCTTCCTTGAATATTTTCAGGGAATTTATTCTTGTGGTCATGGTGTACAGTTTTGAATTTTGGTTCAGGGTTTGCTTAATCAGGATGAACTCTACTTTGCTATTTTGTTGTTGGAATTTGGTGTTGTCCTTTGTTATTTTTCTTAAATTATTTGATTAGGGTTTGTGCATAGAGTTGTCAATTTCCTGAAGAGAGTGTTTTCTGGATCTATTTTATTACCTTTTACATGGTAGTGGTAATTATAGTTCGGGTTATGCTCCCCTATTGTAATTAAGAATATATACTCTGTTTATCATGTAGTCCAATTATGAACTCTTTTATGATAAGGACCTTCTCATTTGCTTTCAAAAACAAGCCGAAGATTCTGTTTCTCCTGGAGTAGTGCTACTTGCTTCAGAAAGAAGCAAGAATTCCTATGAATGCATGACATATTTCCCAGTTTTATTCTGTGATAATAGAGCTGTCACGGTAGTGGTTCTGTTTCTGTGGGATATTTTTGTAAGTTAGTTGCAGCCTGACTTGTGACTAAAACATTGATGCTTAATACTTGTGCCTTTTACATATGTCGTGAATGCATTGTTTTGTTAAGTAATTAATGTGAGGTAGACAATTTGAAAATTTGAGAACAACATAAATTTTCCTAGGGGTTGTCAATTCAACACTTTATGCCCAAATTGTAGCCCTGGATAGCATATACCCATTCTTCTTAAATTGGATCTGTAAAAAAAGACAGAAGTTTGTTCGATGTTAGTCATCAATTCAGGCCCCTGTGTTGCATCAGGCAGATCCTACTATACATGATTTTTGCAAAATGTTAAAGGGTAAACCATAAAGCTGGCTTTTATTATGTGGCAATGGACAATACCCAACGTTGGCCTATCTCTTTGTCGGTTTAATGTTGGGCCTGTGAAACACTTATTGTTACTAACATAATTAATGATAAATTAGCTTAGCTACTGCAATTTGGGGTATGTCTTGCACCATCAAGATGACTTTTGATTGGTCTTTGACATTTCAATTACAGCAATGGTGGTTTTGATTTCAGAGAATTAGTTGTCTTGTATGGTTTTTGTAGGAAAATATCTTTTCCGTTTTGTTCAATAGTTGATGTTGCAATACATAACAAAACCTTAATGGTTAGGATGGTTTGTCTTCTTACTATCAAGAAGTCCAGATTTTTGTATACTTTTCCAACCATGATCTCAGCACTGCTTCTTATTGTTCAGACTATCAGTTCTATAGACTACCATATGCCTGTACTCTTAACTTTATACTGGCCATCTTACTTTCTAAAAATGATATACTCTTTAGTGATTTTAATCTAGATTTTTTGGCCTTACTTTTTTGTTGAAGAAATTTGGAAAATTTAGTTATCTTTTTGTCATTCTCTTTCTCTTCTCTCTTTGTTGTTATAGCATTTTTAACTGATGTTTAGCTTGCCAATAGACTGCCCTGTTCTCAAGCTTTTCTCTCTTTACTTTTCTGTTAATTATCATGATCAATTAGTTAAAGCATACTAGTGCTCTTGATTTGTGCTTGAATTACAGTTTTTATATGTGCTGGATCATATTTTTATCATTTCTTATCTTGCTAGACCTCCAGATTGCTTCTCCACGGTCTCTTGTTATTTTTTTTTTCCTGCCTTATCCCAAAGTGGTCCGCGCGATTTGTTGGATCTAAGTTTCATGTTGTCTTTATTTCTAATTGTTACTGTAGCAATTGTCTATTTGAAAGGTAGTGAAAGTGATGTGAGTTAATGTAATAATTACATTATCCTTGCTACAAATTACCTCGAATATTTGACAGTTGCTTGTTAGATTTTATACTTAGGACTCGCCATGTATCCATGCCTAAGTGGAAGACATTACAATCTTAACTTCCATTATTTGTTTTATTCTATAATCTTAATTTGTATGGGCTTCAGTTACTTGAAAGGTTCTTATTATTCCATATGAACGCTTCAAGGCATCATTTGTTGTCGTTAATATGGATAACTCTCATTGTTTGATACATTCTTCTATACTTATGCAGTTCTATCCCAAGAGTGGAGGAACACCAAGGAAGAGTGAAATCACTTTCATTGCTCCAACTGGTGAAGAGATTAGTACCAGGAAACAATTAGAGCAGTACCTAAAAGCACATCCTGGAAATCCAGCAATATCAGAGTTTGATTGGGGTACAGGTGAGACCCCAAGGAGATCAGCAAGAATCAGTGAGAAGGCAAAGGCTACTCTAACGCCAGAGAAGGAGACTCCAAAGAAACGTGCCCGGAAATCATCAGGCTCGAAGAAGGACAATAAAGAAGCGGAATCTGCTCCTGTTCAGACTGAGAGTGAAAAAGATATTCAAATGAAAGATGTTGAGGAAAGTGAGAAGCAAAATGCAGAGGCAGAGAAAGGTGATGTAACCAATGGAAATCAGGATAAGAAAGTAGATAAGGAACCTGCTGAAGGGAAGGAACATGGAGATACCATCATGGAAAACACCTCAAAAGAAGAACAAAAGGGTTCAGATAGGGTCAGGGATGTTGCTCAAGAAAACAGTACCAAGGATGTTGATGAAGGAAAAGGGGATGTTTATTCTGAGGAAGAGAAGCATCAAATGGAAGTTGAAAAGCAAGAAAATATTGAAGCAGGACTGAAGCTCGAACTTGCTGAAGAAACTGGCTCTGTTGAAGTGGCTGAGAGTGGAAATAAGAAGGATGTATTCTTGACGCCAACAACTGAGGTGGAGAAAGAGAACAGGGATGCACAGCAAGATAATTCTAATGGGGCAGTTGGTGCTCCCCAGGAAGAGATCAGAGACAAATTGGAAGTTGGAGAAAATGACGGTGCGTGTAACACGACTACTGCTGATGGAATTGCAGAAAATGGTAAAGTTAACCAAATTGGCCCAAGTGATGCTCCACAGCAGCCAGCTCCTTCAACTGTTAGCTGCTGAATTTCCTGTACTATTTATTCATCAGCTGAAGTGGTTTCTGTTATACCTCTTTACTTTTTATTGTAGCAATCTTTTGGATTTCATGGATGACTGTAGCTCTTAATGTTTAGTTCTCACAACTAGATTGGATTACATCTGGATGCTAAATCTATTAAGTGGAGGGATGTTAGCACGCAACCCACACCCAGAAAAAAAAACAAAAAAAGAGTAGTGGAGGTTGTTAGTTGTTGCAGCCTTTGTTGCAATGTGCAGGAACTTAAAAGTTAGTAGTAGAGTTTTTGTCGGCTATGATTAGTAACTATGACCATGTATGTTCGTTCTTGTGTTATTTAGCTTATTATCTACTTATTCTATGTCCGCCCGTTGTGGTTGTGTTCTATCTTCCTATGATCTGGTGCAAAATCCAAGGTGGATTTTGCTTGAAGGGTTAGAATGTCAAGCTTGAGCTATGTCAGAGACACTTGCTCTTGATTGCTTAACACATTAACCATTTCAGTTCAAAACCAGTGCGTGGGCTGGAGCATCAGCTCGTATGCCCCAATTCCCAGGTCGTAATTTCTTTGCTAAAGTGAAAGCAATAGTTTCATGGATTGTTGGACTATCCAGAGAGTCTACCACCGGCTGTGGATTGGATTTCCTCGGTTGGTCAAGAATCAAAGTTATATGTGTTGGTTTATGCTCTACAAATTAATCGATTAGTTGTATTTTAGTAACAGAATAATTTAAATATATTATTTATTTTATACATATTTAGATGTATATGATAAAGACTATAATATAAATATACATTGTAAATGAAATTATAAACAAGATTATAATTATGTGATTTATATTATATTTATGTTTTATTTCAAAATTGTTCTCAATCATTTTTTTTATTAAGGCTGAATATTGATTCGAAAAATTCTTGACTAAAATGAAATAACATTTTGTAAATAATTTATAAATGTTATTAATTAAATTAATAATTAATGGTGAAGAACTAATATGATTTGATTCAAAATAGAATATACATTAATTCTATACTTTATGTCTAATCGAAATATTATAAGATTAAATGATTGAATTATATGAAAAATCATGTACAGAAAGGTTAGTAAAAACCTCATTAACATTTTTAAATATTTAGATAGTTATGATGTATTGTTAGATGTCAATTTTAATTTGTGAATACAAATTATTTAATTAAAAATTAAAGATAAATTAAATAAATTTAACTTGTCTAATTCCAAATATGATTTAGAGTTATAATTTGTATCTTTTGTCAATATATTTAGAAACTTAACAGGTTACACATAAAGAATGAATTAAAGAGAATAAATATTTTAATCAAGTTATATTGTTAAGTTTGAGAAATTTTATGATTAAATATAAGATATTTAATAAATAAGGATCAATATTAGATATTGGGTCATATTTGAGCATAATTGTTATTTAATTTGAATTATTTATAATTATAATTAAATTTTAATTAAAATTATAATTTAATTTCAAATAAATTACTAAAATGTCCAAAATCTATTATAATAAGCTTAAGCTCTAAGGGAACTAGCATTCTTTGCCTAACTCTCTTTGTAATAGTTGTAGAGTTCTCTTAACTTATACTGTAGATATCTTTAAAGGCCAAACATTTATGTAATTACAGTAGTTGACATGAGCTAGTTTTGGAAATGGTTTGATAGGTACTATAAGAATATGATTAAGCTTTAGAATAAACTATGAATTAAGATTTATGTTTTATTATGACTTAATTGTTAATCATTTTATAAAATTTAAGTGATCTTGAATTTCGAAAAATTAAATATAAAAAGGTTTTTTAATTATTCCGCTACGCACGAGATTGGATCCTAAACCGATTTCTCAACAATATATGCTTCAAACTACTTCCACTATGCACGTTCCTTTATTACTAAAACTAGCAACAAGAAAAGATGAGCAAAAGGAAGCAGGTGACACAAAATAAGAGAGAGAAGAAGACGATTTCTCTCAGATATATTTTGGTTGTATGTTTCATAATGTATATGCCTATTAAGAATAATTACATTAGTATCAGCAAAAGAGAAGACAATAATAGCACTAATTTCCTCTCAACATGTGTCTTCATTCATTAAGTGATACAATAACATTTTAGATAAAATTAAAGATGACATCCTATTCTTCTTCTTATTTTTCCTTTGTTTTATTTATAAAGGTGTTACCCTCTTTAAAGAACCTGTCCACTAGATCCTAACGAGGATAATGTTATTGTAAATAGAGTAAAAAAACTCTCTTAAGTAATGTATTTTTGTAGTCCATACCACTTCATTTAGTGTGCTTGTTATGTTTCTTGATCATTCTCTTCCTTAAAATAGTTACAGGAAACTTTTCTTTTCATATACAATTTTTGAGGAATTTTAAGGAAAACATTCATAGCAAAAGTGAGGTATTTTTTTAATTGAAATAAGTAGAAAGTAATGTGTAAGAAAGCTATAAGGAGAAATTCATGCTTATAAGCAACCTATCCAACCTTATTAATTATCTTAAAAGATCCAATGAATTTGAGGAAATAACTTTTAGTCATATATAGGCTTAGATCTTAAGAGATATTTTTTTGTTAATATAAAAAACCTTATCAACTCTTTCTTTGTCCGTTTGTTTCATTATCCTTTCTTATGCTCTTAATAAATGAAAATTTACCATTTGAATGATTGTTTCCCTTTTTTTTTATAATAGATTATCCACTGCCACTAACTTAGAGTCCTTAGTAAAGTTAGGAAAATAGATAGGTAGAGGATAACCATACTTAACCTTAAACAAAGTGGTGTTAATGACTAAATCGTGGGTGGTGTTATGATACCATTCCATTAAGGGAAGCCACTGAAACCATTTATGAGGAAGGTCTCCTGTCACACACATTAGATAGGTCTCTAAAGATTAACTGGAACTTCAGCTTATCCATCTTACTAAGGATGATAAACAAAAGAAAACTGAAGGCCTACTATTTATAATTTGTAGAACTCTTGTCAAAACTAACTTAAGAATGGGGGGTTATGGTCTCTAGTATTTTAAGTAGTTCAAATATGTTAGAGAAGAAAGCATCGACCTCCATTTTAGCCATATAAGGTGTTTGAGAGCAAGGAAGTATGCATATTTGCTAAATCTATCAATCACCACTAATATCACTAAACAATAATTAGAGGTTAGCAGTCCCTCAACAAAATCTATATGAACGTTAATCTATCATGCTTAGAAAAAGTTTTGTACTTATTAGTTTGGCAAACTTAACAATTTCAAGTGTAATTCCGAACACCCATTTGAAATCCTTTTTAATGAAATAAGGACTACAACTTTTTGATAGTCCTCAAAACACTCCTAAATGTCCCCCTAACTAAACTTTCATACATCATAGACATAATTTTGGTCCTAGGATCAATTTTATACCTTACCACCATCCTTCTTTTCCATCTCAAAATTCTTTTTGTCCATTGATAGGAACCATTGATCAGATTGCCTTCTGATAGTTTCTTGATAAAATTTTGGACAATATGTTCCTTGTCTCAACTTCTTCTTATTTCTTCTTAAAGAAGTGTTTGAATTTGAGATAGGACTAAGGCAAAGAGTTGCACTCTTGAGACTCGAGAGAGGACATCAATTAGATATTTTTAGCTACTTTTATATCTAATTTTAAAATCATATCTTAACAACTTAGGAACCAACCTTTTTTTTATGTGTATCCATTTACGACTCTAATAGGAACTTTAAACTTTTGTTATCTATGTTAACAGTAAAGGCTTTTTCATTCAAGTATTGATGCTAATACTTGACAGCTATGATTATTGCTAGGAGCTCATTCTCATAAGTGGATAAATTTGATGTTTAATTTTTAAATTTTTATTTGTGAAAGATAAGGGATGCCCTTCTTGGCTCGATACTGATCCCAACTTGTTTCCATATGCAACAACTTCAATGGAGAATGGTTTAGAGAAATTTTGCAATACGAGGAATGGTGCAATCATAAAGGCTTTCTTTAAGTACTAAGGATGCTTCCTCTTTGTCAATCCATTTGAAAGTGCATTTTTTAAGTAACTCTATCAAAGATTTACTTAAAATGACAAAATGCATGATAAATCTAAGATATCCAACTATATCCGATAAACCTCTTAATTCAATCACATTTAAGGGACTTGGCCATTTGGAAATGGATTATATCTTTTTTATATTTGCAAAAACTCTACAAACTGATATTACATATCCTAAATATTCAACTTGTGAAGCACCGAAATTGCATTTATGTCTTTTAAGTAGGAGAAGATTATGAATCAAAAGCCCCAAACCTACCTTGAGATGTTCCATATGATCTTTGAATATTTTTCTCTATATGAGTATATCATTAAAAAATCAATATAAACTACCTATGATGCTTCCTAAACAAATCATTCATTAAATTGTAGAAGGTGAAAGGAGCACTATTCAACCTAAAGGGCATCACAAGGAATGCATAATTCCCTTCATATGTCATAAAGGTTGTTTTATAGATAATTGTATAGTGTATGCAGATATGAAAATAATTAGAGCTTAGGTCTAACTTGGAGAATCAAACTACTTCATATAGTTCATCCAAAAGTACTTCAATGATTGTTATGTAGAATTTTTAATCAATAATTTTCTTATTTAACTTCTTGAAATCCACACACAAATGCTAAGAATTGTCCACCAACACTTGAGATGAAGAGAAAGGGTTGTGGCTGTGTTGGATGACTCCTTCCTATAGGAGGTCTTAAATTAATTCCTCAATGACATTCTTTTGTAAAATTCCATACCTATAGGGCCTAACATTGATAAATTGTACTCCTTTTAGAGGAATTTGTGATAATGTGGCCCTAGTAGAGACAATCCTTTTAGTTCAAAAAATAATGGTAAAGTTTAATCCATTTTTAACTGATTTTCTTCCTTAAAGGAATTGTTCTCTATAGTCAGTTCCTAAAATTGTTGCTTTATAGGATATATAAGCCTTAACATACAAACTTGACTATTAAACTAAGTTTTATACAGTAACCTTGCAAACCTCTTAGGAGTTACAAACTCAAGTTGGCTAATATTGTCTCTCTTAAGTTGAATATGCCTTTTACAATAAGTAAAATTCCATGGTTTGTTTGACAAAGTTGTGTAGGATATCGTTAAGAGTGAATAGCTACTAAAACCTAAGGACTAAGTAGTATCCCCTAGATGTAATACCAGTGCATTGAAAGAGAAAGTTATCCTTTAAAGCTGCCATTCAGGCTCTTACATAGTCCTTCACAAATCAATTGTAAGTCACCTCCTATTCTCATTTTGAGGTCCTTCACTTCGAAGTATTCATAAGTACACTTTTGAATCAAAATGATATTTACAAAGTTATGTATACATCCATTGTCAATATAAATGTGTATTGGTTCCCTCTATGCATCCCCAAGATCCTCATCTATTTGAAATCATCTAAAGAAATCCTTGCCATAGCTTCTAGAGATAAGATTGGAGATTCTTCTGGTTTCATTTTTGATATTGATTCTGCTTTATATTCTACAAGAAACATGTTCTATTATTTCATCTTACACTTTTGACCAAGGGCATATTTGTCAGTACATAAAAAACAAATTCCCTTATGTCTTTTATCTTCAAACTCTTTACTATTAAGTTACTTCTTATGCTTTTACGGGATTCGTAAGTAATGGATTTCGGAGGTGATCTACGAGTGAATAGTAGTCCTTCTTGATAGTTGATTTTTTTTGAAAATTTAAAGAACTGTAAATAGCGTTTAGCCAAGAGCTTGAAACAAGCTACAAACGATGACGTTTTAGCACACCAACTTCTTTAGATAAAGAAAACCCACAAGCAAAATGTATCATATGAAAAAAATAGGGTAAGAGAATTTTGCGTCTTACCCCATTCACGCCACCCTATCAAATTAAGGTTGGGGTGGATGGCGTCCTCTGGGTTCGATAGTTGATCTACATCAGAAGAGCATTTCGTGATCACCTCTTGAGCATCACCCACATCTTGGATTAGAGTTATGTTCAAAGTTTAGTGTCAAGATGTAACACCCCATTCCCATCTGACATATGCACGTGCATCCATCGGATACACTTCCACATGCCTGACAGAAATGACTTGTTAACTATCTCACCTTCACTATTCATAACATGGCATCATAAACTAAACCATCAATCACACAATTGCTAAAATCCAAGATGTTATCATATTACATCAAAAACCATAATTTACATTGTTTCATATAATACAATATCATCCATGTTTATACATCATTGTCCTATGAACATAAACAACTCAGTGCACATCAAATACTATAAACTC
>JANTPM010000001.1:24833970-24851943 GCA_025434745.1 Erythroxylum divaricatum
CACATAATTATCGAAATTCATACTTAATGACATCATAAAAAAAAATATTCGGGGTCTAACAAAATATCTCTGACTTGTACTTTCCATAAGCCAAAATTGATTCTTCCGTCGAATTTCTCCACCTCAAATCTAAGAGAATTCGAAGCCTTATTTCTTGAAATTTTTTCTGTGCTCTTCTGCCTTGATGAATTTTACCGTAAAAATGAATAGTACACCAGGAAAGTTTCCAGGAAAGAGAGATGAGTCACAACGGATACTCTTAAATACCAAGTCTTTCCTTAGCCAAAACTTTCCTAGACATGTACTACTACACTACCACACCAAAACTCCACCGCAGTTAATAAATCTTTGTCAAGAAAATCTTTTCTGATATAGAAGATCAGTCAAAACTGCGACCACAGAGCATACTTAGAATTTTCAAGAAAAAACACATCTTGGTTTTGATACCACTTGTTGAAAATTTAGACCTTCCAAACCCATACCCAAGGATATTTAATAGACAAAAATTATCAGAAAATAACAACACAAGAAATTTTACGTGGAAACTCCCAAACCAAAGAAAAACCACGAGCACCGAGAAGAAAATCCACTATGTGAAAAATTCTTACAATCACACAATTTTTCCTTTCACCCAATCCCCAATACACCAACACACTCACAAAGAAATACACAAGACAAACTCTCCAACTCTCACCACAAAAGAGGAATTTAACTGGAGTCAAATTTGTCATACAAATCTTTGACTTTGTTTGTTGCACTAGACAAGGAGATAGCAACCCCTTATATAGGTAAGAGCATTGCTCCAATTATTATCTTCAACCAATATGGAACAACAAAGGAACCAACTACTCAACAGTATAGTCCTGTATATAACTGTGTCCATAATGGGCAAGTATGACCCCAAAACGGGCACATCTTCTAGAAACAACTTTAATTCATAATTCTCTACCTCGACGTTGTTGGATCTTCGTTCATTTCATTTTATGAAGTCAATTATGACTCTCCAAATACAAATGTGATGTTGCTAATCAAACAAATGGATCTAAAATCGAGCTGGACCTATAATATTAATTACATATTCAATAGCTGTAAACCCTTGAAAATTGAAGTTTGAGGGTATCCATCGAATCTTTGATTATATTGTTAAATTTTAAAGTGACAATTTCTTAAATATAACTAAATTAAACTATAGGGATTTTATATTGATAGGACTTATCTCTATCAAAAATATTTTAAGATATAATATTTTATTATCATTTCTTTTTATGTGACAAAAATTTTATTCTTAGAATTCCATAAATCTATTTTTTTACAAGTTCATTACATGTTTGATTTAAAGTAATTTGAGCCTTTTCATGAATTATGGTTCTTCTTGCAACCATCAGTGGGACGGGGTAATGGAATTTTCACATTATCGTGATTTATATCCATCAATTCAATTATAAAACTATTTTTCATTAAATCTTCAGAAGACAACAAAATTCAATAAGACTACGTATAGGATACTGCTCTGGATGAAAAAGAAAAAGAATTGGTCATGGCAATCTCAGTTCAAGTAGCTTGCAAAGAAAGGCCTAAAAAGTCGCTCTTACAATGTCCATTTACCTACTTTGAGACTGAGGAACGTGGCTTCAAACCCAAATATGCATTGGATACAGAAACTTGCTCCTATAAACAAAATGCTTCAGGAGTGGAGATCAAAATTGCTGACTGCTTAATGCTCATCGGAGATCCAGTTGGTTCTAAATCATGCGACTAGGAATGTCTTAAATCTAAAGATGTCTCACTAGGAGCAATACCTCCGGATAACCCCTTGCTGTTTATCTGATGGCCACACGTCTACCAAACAAGACCTAATTGAAACCTACCTTTCACAATACTACGTGCTACCATATTTCATTCCTATTGAACAAGCTCGAAAGTAGAAACCAAACACAGTGAAACTTTTACCAAGTCGTGGAGCATCTCTAGCAAATGCCCATACATAAAACAAATTATCGCTTGGCGGCTATCACTTTCAAGGGGCAGATTTGCTGAGATCTTAAGACAATACATACCCGCCACATCTGCCACGTCAAACCTCCCATACTACATTGGAGCATCAAAGCCAACCGCCAGCGCAGTCCCAGAGTGAGCTCTGTAACTGTAAGGGCTCTAATAACTGCAAACAAGCCTTACACTCATTACTGAGAAACACAACATGTATATCCAACATAAACATATGTTCTATAAGTATAGCCAATGTGAACTTGATACAGACGCTCTTCCCCTACCAAAGCCCATGAAATTCTAGCTGCGAAATACTGGCTTTTGATGCAAAACTGTTGAATCAATCAGCATCCCCTGGAAGACTTGCACATTACATCCGTATCAAGTCGTCCGTGCTATTATAGAGGTGTTACATCATCATATTTTACCATCTCAATCATGATGTTACATCATCATATTGATTAAAAAATCGTCCCATTAGGAGAAGCAGCTCTTGTTATCCCTCTGCTCTGCAAAAGGAAAAAGCGGTGTACAAAACATATATTTGACTCCAAATTGTAACAATACCTAACAAGAAATATTCTTCCAACTCTTACCGTTTGCCCAAAGAATCCAAATTGCAGTTTTCCTTGAATAAATTATAATGGATGAAAATTTCAACACCTCAGCTACGGAGGAGAGATTATCACTTTTCATGATGAACTCCCATTCAAAATTTATGAAACCACGTAATACATAATTTACACTCTATTCTCTCTGCAAGTTAGGAGTGATAAAGATTGCTGCAAGTACAGAGCACAAGCCCTAGTCCTAAAAATGAAAACGAACATTTTTGTAAACCTCCACTGGACTTTCATAACTTAGTATTCTTATTTCGTTCGATTCTGATTAACCTTCTTCATTTAGAAACAGTTTCCATCCTTGCTTAAGCCACGATAGATGGAAACCTTCCACTTTACACATTGACTAAATAGTCTTCCTCTCTCCACCCTTCTCATGTCCCTAACCCTTTCAGCCAAACATCAGCCTATTTATATCAGTCCTGGATTGAATCTCTAATCTTGTCCTTCAAGTACAGTTTAAATATCAGGGTACATCACCTTGCAGAAGCTTCTACTAATCAAACTATGCATTCTTTGTCCACAAAAATTTGCCTGTCACCTATAGACAAATTAGTATTGGGCGTCATATTCTCCCATCAAAGTAACAAATCAACTTGGGTCACATTTCCTCTTCGATATGAAGACCACATCATGAAATTCATCACAACAGAGTCCGGTGAAGAAGGTACTTTGAGAATTCAACCGCCATTAAACCACATAAAACAGGAGTCTTTACCTGGAAAACTTACACAATTCTCCATCGTAAACGGGTGATTAGATCTACCTAGCAAGATGTCTTCATTCCTTACTCTATCAAAAGCATTTCATCATTTATACCCTATGCAAAAGGCCACTCTATATCCACATCTAATGCAACAACCAAAGAGGTAAAAGACACGAGGCTACTCATTTGTACAGATGTGCAAGAGTCAGTAAGATGGGATAAAGAGAGTTTGATGGAAGTAGGAAGAAAAAAACAAAGTTATGTGTAAACGATTAATCCAGATTATATCCAGACAAAAAGTTAAAAAGATTACGTGCTATTGCAGTTGCACCACCATTAAATATAAGAAAGCTTCCGTACAAAAACAATTAAATCTATCTCACGAATATCAAGCATCAGCACCATCCAATCCTTTTGCTGCAAAAGGATCATGAGTAGGACCAACATCCTGCCCAATATGACGCTGCACCAGTCTCTGCAAATCTGCCATAACCTTGTGTTCACGCTTTGCCTTCTCTTCATAATTGAACATGGCCAATGCACGCTTGTCCTCCGCGCTATACACCTGGTTTTCCTTTCTAATACGAATAGCATTCATCCTTTGGTGCCTACTACCACTCATTACATAACCCAAGCTCTCAAATTTCTGAATCTCCTCAGCTGAAAGACCCACTTCACCTCTACGAGGAATACGCTTCCCTTGTTGCACATACTGCGCAATGGCATCACCTTCACCAGGCCTCAATGCCCCACCATAGCTAATATGGCCCTCAGCTCTGGGCAACGGCATTGGTCCAACAACAGGTTCATTGTCCAATGCAGGTTTCTTCTGTGCCTCGATCATTTCCTTAAATTTCAGCGCTTCCGAATCAATTTCGGCCTTTCTAGCCTCATCAGCCATTGATTTACTGGTTCCATCCACTTCAGAACCTGAGCTCCCATCCGACACCTGACTTTCACTCTCTGTTTCCAACCTCTTACTTCTCTTCCTTTCTTTGCTGCGCGAACCCGAGGAACGCGTCCGCTTATTAGACCTTTTACCTTCGTCATCAGACTCATCACCCTCACTATCGTCAGAATAAGTATACCTACTCTTCCTTCTCCTTCTTCTCTTACTACTCTTGCTTCTCCCACTCCTTTTTCGCTCCCCCTTCCCCCGTTTTCGTTCCTTTTCAGAATCCGATTCACTCTCACTCTCACTCTCACTCTCATCATCATCTGATTCACTATCCCTCCGCTTAGAACTTGAGCTCCTTCTCTTCTTCTTCAGCCTATAATCATCAGACTCGGACTCCGACTTACTACTTGTAGATTTATCCAAGTCAACATCTGATTTCTCATTTCCATTCCTCAATTTATCTTTCTCTTTCTCACTCGAATCACTGTTATCCGATAACTCATCGGCCTTACCTTCAAATTCCTCCCCCTTCTCGTGCAGTGGCGGACTCGGCGTACGACTCCAGAAGCAATACTTCATTGACTTCCTCATCTTCTGCCTTTTCAGCCTCCTCCGCTCTTCAAGGCTCAATCCCTTCAACTCTTCATCGGACTCCGATTCAGACATTCGACCATTGCTATAACCGCCTCGTCCCTTACCGAAGCGTTTAGGCAGAGAATTTAGGGTTTCTCTGTACCTAGGGCTTGGGCTTCTTCTTCTTCTTCTTGGACTAGGGTAATCGGGCGAGCTTGACCGGCTACGGAAGCGATCGCCATCTCGATGGCTCTCGTCGTAGCTGTTGTAGGAGGGGCTACGGCGGTCGCCGCGGTGGTGGTAGTTTGGGAAGCCATCTGCATCCGGTGTGTAACGGGCACGCCCACGAGAAACCATCGAGGATGCGTGGCTTTGGATTGCGATTCTAATTGAGGCGGTCTGTACATGTAATGGATTTTGAGTTTTAACGTGGGTAATTTCGTCAATGTACAAAAAGCGTTCATGATACGACATCACTTACCTCTGCTTATTTCTTATTGGACGAACGTAGCAATAGTTCTAGGAGGCCAAGAAAATGAGTCGACGTGGTGAGGATATGGATAAACAGATAATGTGTTCACTGTTCAAATATACTAACGAATCATAAACCTGATGAATTATTTTCATATGAAGAGGATATCTCCGTTTGGTTGGCACGAATTGTTACTAGAGAAAGTAAAGTTTTTTTTAAATTTTAATTATTACGTTTAATTCGTTTTTTTGAGTAGTTAGGAAAAATAAAAATTTTCCTAATTTAAGGAAAATAGTGGTACTTTTCATGTAATTTAAATCCTAACACTCCTTTAGTATTTACATTTCTTTTCTTAAGAATTTAATCTAAATATACACTAGACAATCTAATCTTTTCTTCTCTCTCAACTCTGCGACTTTAAAATATATAAATTTCAAATAAATTTTGATTTAATAATTAAAAATATATAAAATAAATATTAGTTTATAAATAATAATTTTTAAATTATTTATTTTTAAAAATAAAATATTTTATTAATACTTTATTAATAAATATTATATAAAAATTAAAATAAATTTAAATAAAAATATTTTTAAAATTTTATTTTATTTATAATTATTATTAGTAATAAAAATATTTATTATTATTTAAAAAAATTAAAATTTACAATAATAATAAAAGTTGAAATAGATAAAATATCTAATTAAAAAATTTTTAAAAAAGGGGGAAGGAAAGATAAGAGGAAGGAATGGAAAATTTTAAAAAAAATCTCTCATATTTTTTAAATTTTCGGTATCGGCCGATATTTAGATTTTAAATATTTTTGCTCAGAAGTTTCAATCGACAATCTTCAGGTTTATATTTTTTCTTATTTAACGATTTCAATTTTTATTCTATTTGTAGGGATATAATTGAAAACATAAGTCAAAATTAAGTTACATTATATAAAATACTGTTACATACCAAACATTATAATAAAAATCACCCCAACTTTTCTATAAGAATTCTTATAAGTATCCAAACATGTGAATATCTTTACTTTCTATAGATTTATTTTTCAATAAATCATATTCTAAATGTACTTTAGTTTCTTGCCAATTAAACGGAGCTTTAGAATATTCATATATTTAGAGTATTCATGAATTTAGATAATTCATGTATTTAGATAATCTATATCAATTAATATGTTGCATGTATGTGAGAGTTCATTTTATTGTAGCCCTCTCTTGTCACCTACATATACCTTGGTGGTATTGTCATTTGAGTATGTAAGGAAACTTGAGAAATTGAAAGTGATAGCGGTGAAAAACAAATTGTATCAAGTTAGAAGAAAAGTCAATCCAAGTGTGTTTTCCTCCTAAAATTATTGTTCTTAGTATGTGAATTCTAACCACCCAATTTCCAACAACGATCCACCATTAAAAAAATGTTCAATATTGTAGAATATCCAATTGTCGAGTTCAATTCCATCGAATAATAGAGACTCCACTCGGCGGAAGCGATATAGGTTTATTGTTCTATAGAAAAATGCCCTCCACACATTTCCCTCATCTCCACCATCTCTTGTCTCTGGGCATCCTGAAACTTAAGTTGTTATTACAACATCTCTTTGAGTTGATTACGCAACGCTTCCTTCATTCCTTTTACATCTGACTCCTGATGCTGAGAGAATAATTTAGAGCGTGAAGGTTTAGGTAAACATAATACCAGTTAATAGTAAAAAAAGATGAGCAAAGGGAAGCAGGTGACAGAGAGAAGAAGATTTGATAGAATATATTTTGATTATATGTGTCCTAATATCCAACAACGGTAATAAATATACCTGTTAATAACAGTACAAGGAAATAAGGAGATAGTAACAAAACTATTGTCCTCTCAACTAGTGCCTTCATTCATTTAAGTGTTAATAAAACTGTTGTCCTCTCAACAAGTGTCTTCATTCATTTAAGTGATAATTTAACGTTTTGGGTAAAATTAAAGATGACATCGAAGTCTTCTTCTTCTTTATCCGGAACATAAATCACTCAAAAAGAGCATATATCAGACAGATAATCTTTTGTTTGCCATAGAGTTTCATTTTACAGGTCTTCCTTAATATGAAAAGCAATTTTCAGAAGGAAAGAGGCAAACTCATGATGGTAACGTCCAGCAGAGTAAGCAAATAGGTGAAATTTGAGAGTGAAGTAAAGAATCTATACCAAGTCTCTCGCAAATAATCTTTCATGATTGGACTGAGGTTAAGAATCTTCTTTCCAAGAGATTTGACCACAAGTCTATTCTAAGAATCCTTTTCATTAGTTCCTTGGAGGTGTTGCTAGTGACATGCGGATGGAACAAGAATCATCATCATCTTTTTGACACATTTTGAGTTACAAAAGATTGGAACATACCCAACCCCTTCTTTTCTACAAATGGAATGCACTTTCCTTCATAATCTGTCCACCGGACATATGGGTTGCTCCTCTTTCTTCCTCTGGCTTCTCCTCATCTTTTATGTCATTTCCTCAAACGGTATGCTCTTCTTTATCTTTCTCGTGGATTTTAATGTTACGCTAACGCATCGCACATTGACGTGGTTTATGTGCATGAAGCTGAAAGAATTTTATTTAGTTCTTCCACTTGGTTTAATAACTGATGTGTGGGCGAGATCGAATAATAGAACAAACTCTTTGGAGTATTTCAACAAAGGAATTTGGATGTAGGTAACTATTTGTTAATTTTAGGATGTAACTTGTCATTTTCAATTTTTGAGTGTGGGCCTCATTTGTGTAATATGGTTACGTGTCCAAATAAAAAACGTTGAATAGTGGGTTGCCAAACCATTCCCATGTTGAATTACATGGCTTAGTTTATCATTCTTGCCATATTAACATGATCTTCCTGTACCTACAGAGGTCATGACAATATCCACTGTTCTGCTTAATCAATTAAAATTACAAAATTATATGGTCCATTTTCCTACATATAGTCAGTTGCTTTAATCTTATGCAACTGAAATAATCCACTGACTACAATAATTATATGGTCGTTTTTCTTCGGAGGTCGTATTCATTCATAAAATGTTTTTTAAGTCTTTAGTATATGAATTTGTTAATGGTGTGTTGCTTTATCCTGCAGTAGTTCTGGTCGTGCATGGTTTCACAGGAACATACGGGGTAAACTATGGTAGGATAGCAGATAATTTACCTTCACCACAAAGCGTGGTGACACTCCTGAAAGCTTGCAAGATAAAGAATACAAGAATCTACGATGCGGATCATGAGGTTCTCAAGGCCTTCAAAGGGTCAGGCATTGAAATCATAGTTGGACTTGGAAATGAGTATCTGAAGGACATAAGTATAGGCGAGGATCGTGCCATGAATTGGGTGAAAGAAAATGTGCAGCCATTCCTACCTGGAACTCGTATCGTTGGCATTGCCGTAGGGAATGAGATCTTGGGGGGTGCAGACCTCGAGTTATGGGAGGTTTTGTTGTCTGCTGCAATGAATGTTCACGCTGCACTTCAAAGACTAGACTTAGCTAAAAGAATTGAGGTTTCTAGCCCGCACTCTGAGGCTGTGTTTGCTAATTCGTACCCACCTTCTGCGTGTACATTCAGGGAAGATGTTCTTACATACATGAGGCCATTGCTGCAGTTCTTTTCACAGATTGGTTCACCTTTTTACATCAATGCCTATCCTTTTCTTGCCTACAAGAATGATCCTGAGCACATTGACATTAACTATGCACTTTTCCAGAAAAATGCTGGAATTGTAGATACAAAGACTAATCTGCACTATTACAACATGTTTGAGGCTCAGGTTGATGCGGCTTATGCTGCTCTAGAGAAGGTTGGTTTTCCAAAGATGGAAGTTATAGTTTCTGAAACAGGTTGGGCTTCTCGCGGAGACGAAAACGAAGCAGGTGCTACCTTACAGAATGCAAAGATTTACAACAAAAATCTGCGCAAACGACTGATGAAAAAGAAGGGAACACCCTACAGACCAAAGATGGTGGCGAGAGCCTATGTGTTTGCGTTATTCAATGAGAATTTGAAGCCCGGTCCAACTTCAGAGAGGAACTTTGGGTTGTTTAAACCTGATGGAAGCATTGCGTATGATATTGGATTCACTGGACTAGCATCGTCCTCAGGGTTGTCCTCTTTCCATCCTTTCAAGGTATGGAGTTTCCTGGTTGTATCCGATCTCCCTATGATTCCGAATTAATAAATAACAAATGTTGTTCATTTCTTGATTCAGCTCGAACTTACCGTCATTCTTTTCTGTTACTCAGAATTTAACTCCTTGTACGTTTCTTGGTCAATATTTGGCTTACAGTGCACTGGAGCTCAACATTGGCTAGCGTCTTCCTGTTCATTACTCCCTACAAGTTGTCTTGCAGTTGTGCTACTAATTTTAGCTTCATGATATGATAGGCAGGGGTGCTCAAAGTTTGTAATGCCATTGTTCTTGAGTTGTCACACTAACTTATTTCCTAAGTCTTGGATCAAGAATAACTAAAATTGGTGATGGTCTTGTCATTCTATCATCTCCAGTAATTTCCCATGTATATCTGATAAATGGATTTGATATAAATAAAATGGAAAGGAGCAATTTACGATACTCGCATCTTCTTCCTTCAATTAATTTTTCTATTCAGTATACCAGTCTTTGTTGTTGTTCTTGGGTGAAAAAGAAATGATAAATCAATCTCCAGGCATTCTAGCTCCGTCTTTGATTCTATTATTTACCTATGTAATCAAACAAAAAGTAATTTAAAGCCCTTTTATCTCATAGTCTTGGTGTGGTTCTAGTCCCAGTAGGATATATAAAAAGAGGAAAAAAAAAAGGTTAGGTACAGATTAATCCAAGAGTAGACAAGAGGATGCCCTCAAGGTAAAATCTATTCTTGTGCAAACTCATAGCTATTTGTGAGAATAAGACGATACATTATATATTTTTCAATTGTTTGATATATTAATTTAAAGTTTGAGTTTAATTATACATTAAAATTTCTGAGCTAAGTTCTTTTGTGCCGGTCAAACCCACTTGGGGTTCAGCCAGTAAACCCAGACCAGAAGCCGAGGCGCCAGTTCCAACTTGACTCTGCTTCTTATTTCTAAGCCCAGAAAGTGTCAAACAAGCACCGCATAGTCTCTTTTGAGTTTTGACAATTCATCATTCAAGGGTCATTAATGAGCATGACTTTTTTGTAAGTTCTTAGTCTTCGCAATGCGTGGGAATACACGTCACCTTTGTCAGCATTTTTGAAGTCTGGTAATGTGGACGAAGTGAAAGCTTACCATAAGGAAGAAACTTCTTTAGTTTCTGGATTGTTCAAAGTCCATGAAACTTGGAAGCCATCAAAGTCTAGTTTATGGACTTTTCAGACTTCCAATTGTGGAAATATGTGTAATATAAATATATGTTCATATTAGCATTGGTGGATCGTCTTGTAAGAACCAGAAAAGTATAGCTGTAGACTTGTATCAAATATTTAAATTTAATCATCACTGTCTCAATGATTGATTAATTAGCTTAATTAAGAATTGTCGTCATCAATTAGTTTATATGGAAAGCTTTTCCTAAACAAATTACCGTAAAAATAGATATAGACTAACATTTAATAATCAGATTTTCGATGATTTGACTAAGAATTAGTTATTTATGCATTAGGCTCACTAAGTGCAGAAAAAGAAATTAGGGGTTAAAGGAAATATTAATTTGGTAAGTCTTAATTCAATTATTAGGAGGATAACCATCAAAAAATTTCTTAATATATTTAAATTTTATCTTGTAATCTTCATACTATTATTTAACATTCCCCATTGCTAATCCTAAAACAGACAATGTGAAAGATATCATTACAAGCAAGTAACGAAGATAATTGCACATTAAGCGCGGCCCAAAAGAAACGGTCGATTAATCTTTTCACTTCGCCTATTCAAAGTCTCCATGAATATCACATAAAAGACCACCGGCATTCTTTGACTTACCCCTGTGGGAAATGCAATTTGCTCCCTCCGGACCCTATCTAATTTGACACAATCAACTTATGCATAAGCCTCCATAACACTATATATGTATAGACACCCCATGTGCCCCAAGACATAAACAATCACAAGCAAAATACAGAGTCCCAAGAAGCAAGCAACAAGAGACCCTTTTGAGAGAAAAAGTGAGATGGCAAGGCTTACGGTTATTGCCTTTGTCTCTGCCGTGATGGCGGTGTTGCTGGGATGTGCGGCTTCGCAAACGGTGCATGTGGTGGGAGATAGCGTAGGCTGGACCGTACCACAAGGTGGTGCAACCGTATATTCCAACTGGGCTAATGGCAAGACCTTTGCGGTTGGTGATATCTTAAGTAAGTCTTTCTCGTCTACTCAATGCTCTTCTCTTTTTTAATGATCTTATAAATTCTTATACACCATGTTCATTGTTTTCAGCCTTCAACTTCCAAACCAATGAACATGATGTACTCCAAGTACAGAAAACATCCTTCGACGCATGCACTTCAACAGATGCTATCGGAGACGCAGTCACCACTGGCCCTACAAACATAACACTTGCCTCCGCCGGCGTTCACTACTACATTTGCACCATTGGCCGTCATTGCCAGTTCGGGCAAAAGCTAGCCATTACAGTGTCATCAGGAGCTCCAGGAGCCACACCCCCAACTACATCACCGACTACACCACCACCAACCACTCCTTCTCCTACCTCTCCTTCACCGACTTCCGGCGAGGTTCCTTGTGCCCCTACCCCATCTCCAAGCTCCACTAAAGAACCTACCGGTTCGACTCCGACGGGACCAACGACCTCCACCACCCCTCCCACTCCTGGTTCATCAGCCTCTAACGTGTTGGCCAGTGCCTCGGTGTCCATGTTGGCTCTAACCATGGGCCTGCTGTTCTAAAGAGAGTACTAGTTGATCATATATATGCATTCTTTTGGAGTTATTTTTCATTTAATAAGATTTATTCCCAATTAGTGTTCATAAGTTGGGAATTATTCACTGCTGTATGCTAGATAAATACGTTTAGGTTTTTGAGAAATTATATCTTTGGTCATTATGATGACTATTTTTGAGGTTAACAGGTTTCTATACATCAAATCTCAGCTGCCATTAGACACATCTCTGATTTTTGAGATTGGTTATAAAATACTGCCTATAATCCAATATCGAGTACAATATTTTCAAGACAATCAACATGTTCTTCTTTTGCTATTTAATAATGAGATCACGCCATAACGCTAATAGTGCCCAACGACAGTAGTACAGCCATTTATGTTTACTGAAGACTTCCCCTGTGACATTTTAAGAAGAGTTGTGTTTAGACCAAAGAAATGAAATTGGAGATGAGAATAATTAATCTCCTAATTAATTGCTGATTATCCTATTACAAGGGTTAAACAATACATGTGATCTGCAGCTTATTTTATTCGGTGGTTTTGGTAATACTAAACAAAATTTTGTCATGATATTTGGAAAATCAATTACTTGTTGCCTTACAAGAAAGATACACATTTGCTAACCACAATCAATGCGATACTCTTCATGCGCTTATTAGTAATTTTTTTTCCTTATTGGTGTTCACTTGTAACTTGCCTGGAGCTCTTGATGTTTACTTATCAGTTTATGGTTGATGTTTTACTTCGAAATTTGAATGATCATTCAATCAAATAGAGGTAATATATATAGTTTTAAATAGAAATATCTGAGTGTTTTAGGCATTATATCTCTAATTTGGGAATTTGATATCTTTCATACTTTACTTTATCACGAAACTTATTATTTTGTACCAAAAATATTATGGTTAAATAATCTTCACCTATTTCCTATAAGGGCCTAATGTTCTCTACTGCAATAACAATAAAATCATAGAAACTAACAGAGCTCCTCTTTTATATTCTATCAAATAACAGGTTAATGAGCTTAGTGGACAAGGACGGAGTTATTTGAGATTTAAAAAGTACTTTGCACCTCCATAGAAAATTTAAAAGAACTCGTGTTAACTTATACAGGCATATAAAAGCTACCATCATCTTTTACCAATCTTAAAGGGCTTGTCTTGTTGGAAATGTTCGGTGTAAAACCTAATAATCTTCCATCAAGCCCTACTAGCTTGAATTCTCTCTGTCGTTTTAAATTATCTCCAGCAAAAGAGCTAGTGTTGTCAATGCCTCCATTAAGCTTCTTTTCATCTTTGAAGTCATTAACTCTGGTGCGTTCTAATTTATGGAAATTGCCAGAGGATCTTAGCTTTTTATGCTATCTAGAAGAACTTGGCTTAAATGGAAATTATATGGAAGAAATCCCTTCAAGCATCAAACAACTTTCTCAATTGAAACTTTTGTTCGTGAGCCAGTGCCCAAGGCTTCAGTCTTTGCTAGAGCTTCCAGCGAGTCTAGTAGTTTTAATGGCAATAAATTGTGAATCATTGAAGACGATATATACCTTCACAGAGCTAACTAGAGAGTCAGAACACCTTCACTGTTATGTCAATGTGAGCAATTGCTTTATGTTAGATGAAAATGAATGTGAGGTCATCACAAATGAAGTTGTGAGAAGTTAGCGTTTTGCATATGAAATGAAACATCATAAGGTCACTCTTTATTCTCTTCACATTTTTATAATCACCAATAAACTATACCGACTATTCAGTCATCATCGTCTGATTTAAATCAAAATATTAATAAAGCACCTCCAGCATCGAAGGAGGTTACTATTAAAGAACTTGTGATTGACTTAGAAAATCTTCCTTTCGATCCAGGATTGAGACCTAATATAATGGAGTATCCTCCTGAAAAACGAGATTAGGTGCGTAGAGTTTATTTATTAAAAGGTCATTGTCAATATCGAAATCATAACTTTTCTCAAACCATGTATAGAGATCGTAAGCGGAAATTTGTTGTATCATGGTTTGATGATTTCAAGGATTGGTTGGAATATAGTGTTGAAAAAATGCTGCATACTGCTTATATTGTTATCTTTTTTCGGCTGATCATGAAAGAAAATATACTAATTTTGTATATGAGGGTTTTAGTGCTTGGCGAAAGAAAACAAGATTAAGAGAACATGTAGTAAATCATTACTCTGATCATAATAAATGTCGAATTGCTTGTAAAAATTTAATAAACCAATCTCAATCTATTGAGTTAGCTTTTTCAAGGCAATCAGAGAAATCAAAAATTGAATATCAGTATAGGCTAAATGCATCAATAGGGTGTCTTCGTTATCTCTTGATGCAAGGGCTGCCTTTTTAGGGAAATGATGAGTTTGAGAATTCAACAAATCAAGGGAATTTTCTAGAATTACTAAAATTCATAGCTTCTAACAATGAAGAAATTAGGAATGTTGTTCTATGGAATGCTCCTGAAAATCTCAAACTTACATCACCCGATATCCAACGTGATATCTTTAATGTAGCTGCATTTGATACAACAAAGGCCATTATTTTAGATATGGGTGATGATTTGTTCTCTATTTTAGTGGATGAATGTCGAGATGTGTCAGTAAAAGAGCAAATGGGAGTCGTCATTCGGTATGTTGATAGTTTTGGATGTGTCATTGAAAGATTTTTTGGTCTTGTGCATGTACGTGACACAAGTGCAACTTCACTTTTAAAAGATATCAAATCATTATTCTCTAACTATGGCTTGAGTATTGTTAGCTCGAGAAGTCAAGGCTATGACGGAGCTAGTAATATACGAGAAGAATTTTATGATCTTAAAAGTCTAAATTTGAAGGAAAATTCTTGTACTAGTAGAGATTGATTTTCGTGAGAGAGTTTAAGAAAATAATTGAAGTGATTTTGATTGTTGAAGAAAACCTAAGTAAGAAGGTTCAAATTACATTAGATGTAGCAGGTGGTCAATCCGAAGCAGGAATAACCTATAATTCTTGTTTATTAATCCAAAAACAAAGTGTGTGAAATTAATACGTAGAAATTTATGAGCACAATTGATGAAAATCTTGCATATAAGATGTGGCTCCAATAAGATGGTTGATTAGTCTCTACCCCTAAAATTTCAACTTTGGCTATCAGGCATTGACAAGTCCTGTCATTGGTGACCCAGTAGGATAATTTGCTTCGTGGAAACTGTAACTAATTAGACTAAATCGACTTTGTTCATCCTCATATGTGGATATCCCATATGTCACAAAGGCTTAACACAAATAATATCTCGCATCCAAAAAAAAAGAAGAAAGGACACTTATGGTAGAGAAGTGGGAAAACAAAGCGAAAGAGAGGAAGAGAGACGACAAGGTGTGTAGCGCCCCCTTACCGTAGGGTACATATCGGGACGCCCGCAGGTCACTCCGACACGTAACCCACGACAAATGTGCACTACCGAGCAACCAACTACAATCCACATGGCATCAAATAAATATAATTAATCACTAAAATTGAAACCAAATTTCCTTTTCATTTCTCAAATCCATAATTACAATTCTGTCCAAAACTACAGTCTATACAATACTTAAAGAAATATTAACTCCTAACTAGGTCATCCCAAAAAGAAGATCACAGCTGACCCACCTCTGCGCCATAGCCTCTCTTGCCGATGATCCACAAGGCAAAGAAGACTCTAACAATCTGGAGCTAGGAAACCTACTATCGCTGTCCTGAAAAATATAATGCAATGTTGGGTGAGTTTGCGAACTCAGCGAGAAACCATCATCGATGGTCCACCCAACTCATGCATTCACAAATCATATACACATAATCACACAATAGCATTTACAGAAATATCACATGCAATTTCATTTTTCACATTTCGCAGTCAATCATATACATATGCAATGCGCATGTGACACTTCCATTTTCTTTTCGTTGTTGTGACCGTGCGCCTGAAACTGTCCCAGTGACGGGCACATTGCGTTGAGCCTGAGGCTCTGATAAACGTTGGGCGTGATATGCCCTGATACATTGAGCCAGTGGCTCTGTAAACATTGGACCAGAGGTCCTGTGCGTTGAGCTTAAAGCTCTCATATACGTTGGACCTGAGGTCCTGTTGCGTTGAGCTTAAAGCTCTGAGGCATTGCTCCGGTCACAACTGCCTTTATCTGATCATACTTTTATGCATGAGATGCACATGTTCCAATTTCCATTTACAGCCATTTACATTTCAATGAAATATCCCATTCCTTCGGACCTTCGATTCGGTATTTCAGTCATGTACTTTTACAATTTACCTCATTGATGCATTCATGGTCATTTTCACACAATAGCACTTCAATATCACATATTCAATATTTCAGACACCCATGGTCCGAAATCAATCAAATCAAACACACATATATCCATCCATTATCTCCGCATGGCATTAATGCATATAATATTAAACAGATAAAGGCTGAAGAACCAACTAGGTTACTCACCTGCACTTCCGAGCTACGGCCTGGAAGTCCCCACAATTGTCGTGGAATTGTTCCATCGGTGCCTTTAAAACAATCAAATAATTACCCAATTACTAATGCACAGTCAAAGATAATTTGATGATGCACATGCTTTAAATAAAAGACACACGATGCCTATTCATGACCTTTCCCGGTGCTATTTTCCAAATTCCACTTTCTTTTGACGAATTGTAATTTTTCACTCAATTGCTCAATAATGACTCATTCCCAATTCAATAACGTATTACAGAACTCCCCAATTTCAATTCTAATATTCAGTCAATTTATCACGTCAATCGCTAGGGTATTATCTCACAGTCAATAGCATTATTCTCTAGGTCAAATTCATCCTTTATGCTCAGTTCCTAAAATTCCCAGTAGCAATGAATTTACTTTTAATGTCTCACATTATCCCCCAATTACCAAGTACAATCCTTAGGTTGCAATACAATCACATTCTTAACTGTCTTTTACTAATTGCGATCTCAAAAACCTGAATTCAAACTCTCATTCTTTTCCTCAATTGTAGACCTCTTTATCTAGATCACAACGAATCAAACCTCATCTCAATTGGAGGTCTACACCATTATTTATGCCTCAAAATCCAATTAAATCCAATCAGAAATTCTCCCTCGCCGCGACCTCAAGCTATTCGCCACGGCGTCATGCGGCGCTCGCCGCGACGTGTAATGACGCTCGCCGCGGCGAACGTTCTCCTTATGGCTCGCCGCGATGCATGGAAGAGAACTCGTCGCAGCGCCTAGAACTCGAGCTCGCCGCGACGTCGAGAGGGGCTCGTCGCGGTGTCCAGCGTTTTGGAGCTCGTCGCGACGTCTGCCATCTCGCTCGCCGTGACGAATTAAACATTAATTCGCCGCGGCGAGGCTTCACGCACGTCGCGACATGCAGCTTGCAGATCGTCTTCTCCGATCCGATTTCCACCATTTCTCTCTCTAAAAACCTCCATAACTCAACCATAGCTACCCCAATCTTTACAATTAAACCCATGTATGCATTTAGCTAACAAATCAACAACATTAAACCCATTAGCTTACCAATTAAGCATAAAACCTCAGATTTTTCGCAGCCCAAATTCCTTCCTCTAACAGCCACGGTGAACTCTCAAACTCCAACAGATCTTCATCTTCCCTCAAGGTTTCGAGTTATTCTTCTATCACAGTGAAGGAGCAAACAAAAATCGAAGATCACAAGGGAAGGAGAAACGATCGTGCCCTAGGAGAAGAGAAGAGGAAATTCTTTTGCTTTTCAAACTTTTAAAACATATGCTATTAAAAAAATAATTACTTAAGCCTCCTGTTTCTTTCCTCATAAT
>JANTPM010000001.1:24859409-24874571 GCA_025434745.1 Erythroxylum divaricatum
TCTTGATTTGAACAAAACAATGAGTGACTTATTTACTCTACTATAAACATGTACCCACCTTGAGTTCCTTGCTTAAAACTTGCTTAGGAATGCCTTTCCTCTTGTTCCTCTTGCTCCTCTTGCCTCACTTGATTTCCTTAACCAAATAACCAAAATTTCAATCAATTTGGTGTAGAAATCGGAAAGTCAAACTTTAGCAATTCAAACTATAACTAAAGCTAAAACAAAAATTCTATGCTCAACTTTCATCCAAAATTGAAGATTCTTAGAGACTGATTCAGAACTTTGTCTCTTCATAAAATCTGTATCCCTATGTCTCTAGCTTACAACGCATTAAAAATTACCTCATTTGGACATCTACAGCAAAATATATGCCCAAAATACCAAAATTCACATATGCTGGAAACTGGGGGCTTGCCGTGACGAAGGCCACGCTCGTTGCGACGAATGGCCTTTGTGCACGTCGCAATGAACGACCTCTTTGCATGTCGCGACAAAAAGGCCTTTGTGCACGTCACGACGTGCGGGTCTGGAGAATGTCTCCGAACCTGAATTTTCCAGCATTTTCCAACCTCAATCCTTCCCTTTTGCAAAAGCAACACACTTAAACCTTGACTCAAGTTCCATACTACATTGCTAACCCATTAACACCTTAAAAATAGTCACAAACTCATCACCCAAGGATTCTAACCATTTTTTCCCTAATCCTTTTAACAACCGATTTCAACATATTCAATTTATCTTAAGGTTTAATCTAACTACAATAAGATTAAAAGAAGCTAAACTTACCCGAAAATGTCCCGAATCTGTCGAAATCCCTTAGGAATGCAAAACCTTATTTTTCTCTTCTCTTCTCCAAGCTCCACGACAACTCTCCTGTCTTTTCTCCTTCACTTTTCTTCTTTCTTTTCTTTCTTTCTTCTAATTTTTACTCTTAAGTCTAATGGGATGGGCAAATACCATTTTACCCCTCCACGTAAAACCTTAACCTATCCAAATCAAGTGATCTTTCCAAAATGCCCTCACACATTTTTACCCCTTTCATGCTCATTTAAATCATACTAAACTCAAATAAACATCAATTATCCATAAATACCTTTAATTTAATCAAACTAAGTCATAATCACGCAATTAACACAATTCATGCTTAATAACATCAATTAGAAAAAAAATTGGGGTCCAACACTTACTTAAGGTATACATACTTCTAATCTAACTTTATGTAGTCGATAGTCTAGCCCAAATGATTTGTTTTGCTAGTTTGGTTTAACCAGTTGGCCAGTTTGGTGTCTTAGTTTCCCTGTGTGTCCTTTAAGGACCCTGAGTGGTATCAGAGCTAGAACTTTTGTTCTTGCCTTGTATATTTCGGTATACTGTGCCCCTTGGTTTTTCAACTATGATCCTATTAGAAACTTTGCTACAAAAATTTAGTCCACAGTGTGTGATTTAACTTTGGAAACATAACCAACCTTTACATCGTGTCAAGCAGGTAACATTTGACTCTTGTTTAGAGGAGTAAGAAGAGATCCTATAAGAAATTAAGGAAATACTGTCTATTGACCCTGTTCATTTATCATCAACTTTGTCTATGTCTTCTTTACCTTCTAGTGTAAAGCATATGTTATCAGACAAAATAAAAAATCTTAAAGAAATTACTCATGTACCTGTAGAAAATCGTGTTTGTGAGTCTTCTTTACCTCTGTTGAATCCGTATAGTATTTTTTCTTATGACCATTATTGGATGAGAAGTATTTGTAGTATTTTGTCTACTTCTAGACCTCGTGTGAAGGAAATCATCTAGGTTTTAGAGTGGAATAGTGTGGTCTCAAATCTATTGTTGTAGAACAATATGTAAAGTTTGAAATACCTAAAGAACTGATCTCTTTATGGAGGGAGCAAAATCGTACACATCTTCATATTAGAGCTATACGACTTGTTCTAACTCTTCATGGAAGAAAGGGAATACCTACGATAGCTAGAATATCTCTTCTTGAAACTACTTACATAACGTACCAAAATGCTCTTGTTGGTACTCTACTAACAACGCTCAACAAAGGAAGTGTCATCTTAACTGTAGCACCTGATTTCAAAATCAGGTTAGATGATCCTACTTTGTCTTCTAGATCATTGGAGCATGTCAAGATCCTACAACCATCATGGCTACTCTATATCACCAGATGATCTACTACTATATCACCAATTGGCTCAATGGTAAGAGGCGTGCTTGTAAAAGCAACAAAACCCTGAGGTCTTGGGTTCGAGTGCCAGAAACTCACCTAAGGCCAGAGGGGACAATACCTGGCAAGGTTGAGGGTCATGGGGGTTCGCAACCCATGGGCTCAACAGTTGGGGGTCATGGGGGTTCGCAACCCATGGGTCCAACATGTGATGCTAATATACAATTAAAATTTTAATCTTTGACTTTTCATTTAAACTCTAGCTTTCAATAAAAAAGTTTCGATGGCCCCTTTATATTTTAGAGTAAAGACTCTATTATGTAAGGTTCTTTACTAAAAAAGAGTCTAAGTTAAATATGGAGGAGAAAAATTTAGAATGAGGCCCTGTGGGGTTGATAATTTTTGGAGAGTAGAATTTTTAGAAAATTTTAAACTTTTAAATAAATAAGGTAAGATTTTATCTAGGATTCTTTTTAATAAAACTAAGCTGTAGTAGGCCTCACCAATAATTAGATTAGAATGAATATACATTTATCTATGCTAAAAAATTGACAAAAAGATAATTGTAACATTTTTGTAATTTTTATTTCCTTAAAAGAAAGGTTTCATTCATTGGCATATCATATCTTTATCCGCTATATATAATCACCCACCTCTCTTTTAACACTTGAAAGATTTACTATTTGGTGTTAGATATTTATGCAATAACTAATAATTTATATATTGTGTACAAAATTTTTAATTAAATTAATTTAAAAATAATTTGATAAGTTTTTATTACATTTTATATAAGAGAAATGAAGTGTATAATTTCGAATTATTGAATAACATATAGTTACTTTAATGACATATGCCATAGCCTTAAGCATAAAGCTTATGCCTAGTACATACTAAAACAGAAGAACATCCTAGCAATTATAATTTAAAAGGTCACAATCTTTATTAAATTTATTTATTTTAATTAAATTTTATCAAACTTATGTGAAATTTTATTTTAGCTTAATATGAATTCTTAACCTAATATTACAAAAAAATAAGTCAAAGTTCATTTTAAATATCAAATTTTAAATTATCATTATTATGAAAATTTAATTATATTGATTAAGACTATTACATAGATGTTACCATACATAGTATACTAATGCAATCTAATATATGCAAGGTTAATCATCCCATTATTATCTAGTTTGCTTCATGTTTGATTCTTCAAATATCTTTTTTTATATTTGTTGTAAGTTTCCTATTTTAAAATTTTCAACTAATTCTTATTAAAAAGATAAATTATACAATAATTTGAATCAAAATTTATGCTAATAGTTTATATTTTTTTCATTTCTCATATATCATAATAAATTACTATTTATTTTTATTTGTATATAAGATATTAAAATTTTCTCTTTTTGGTTTTCCTCTATCACAAATATATAATTATACGGATTTATCTTTGTGATATATGATCAAGCTATTTTTGTTCTACTGTACATGTCTCATTCTTCAAGTTCCATATAGGTGCTTTTGTTCCTTTTCTAGTATAATTGTGTTATAATTATTTTATATGATGTTGTCTAAAAAGCATTTATCTGGAAGTGGAAAAATGAAAAAAGGAAACAAGTAGAAATTTTAATACAATCCTAAAAATGAGTTATTAATGAATTTACTAAAAGAGTAGACTCTTCTAGTGAGAATCTTAAGGAATTAGGTATAAGTAATTTTGAACAACATAAAGAAAAATTAAGTGATAAGATTCATGTTCATCGGGATGTTAGTAATTTGAGTGAGCATGATCATATACTAAGTGCATTCAATTTAGAAAATTTAAGGGTAAATGAACAACTAATTCATATATTGGATATTTATGATCTTAGAAATTACGGTAATCTTGATAATAAAGTAAGGGACACTTTAATTAAAAAAAGGATTGTAAGAGAATGAAATCTTGTACTTCCTTTAAACAAGACCTCTCAACATTTTTTATATTCTTATTATTCTAGAAAATTGAGTAATAGAGAGACAAATGATAAAAAATAGTTGGTTTACTCTAAACATATGGATAAAGTACATTGTTTTTATTATAAATTGTTAAAATCGAATAAAAAACAAAGTGCATTAACAAATGATGGATTTATAGATTAGAAGCATTTTAGTGAGAGACTCAAAGAGCATAAGAATTATGTTGAGCATATGAATAACATAAGGACTTGAAATGAATTAAGAGTAAGAATTGCAACAAGAAAGTGTACAAGAGAAAGAACACTGAAGACAAGTATTGATAAGAATAGTTTTTGTTGTAAAATATCTTGTTAAATATAGTATAAATTTTTTAGGATCCAATAAGAAACTTTGCCAAGATAATAATGTTAACTTTTTAGGATTGATTGAGATAATTGCTGAATTTGATGTAATAATGCAGGACCATGCTAGTCGTATTCAAAATTATGAAATTCATCATCATTATCTTGGTCACAAAATTCAAAATGAGTTAATTTCTCTATTAGCCTATAGTATTAGAAGTTACATCATGAGGGTCATAAAATTCAAAATGGTTGTGCCAAAGATTGTGTGATTGACATGTAACTGAATGTGTTTATGGCATAGGGGTGAGATAATAAAGTCCATTAGATTGCTTAGCAAAACCAATCATCTTCAAGGTGCTGAGTTCCTGAATAACACATGAATGTTGAGTAAAAGTTAGTTGATAGTGGGAAAAAGAAGTAAGTTGACTAATGGAAATTAGGTTGAAAGAAAAGTAAGGAACATAGAGAACATTGGTTAGAACAAGAGAGGAAATGTGTACTGAACCAATGTGTGTGACAGGTACATGTTGACCATTGGGGAGTTTAACTGTTAGATTTTGGGCTGTGGTGTAGTCAGTGAATAAGTGTAGGTTGCAGATGATATGATCAGTGGCCCCGGAATCCAAAATCCAAGTAGAGGTCCATAAGGGAGATTCAGTAGATAGAGATGTACCTTTGTTATCTCTAGTGAGTGTGTTGACCTGAGGTATATTAACTGAATTACGTGAGCCATCTTTATCTTTGTTTAGCAGATCCTTCAACTGACAATATTCTTCTGGTGTCAGGTTGAAATGGGATGATGAAGAAGCTTCTCTGTGTGTGTCTGAAGTGGCGTTTCTAGCAGTTGTGGTATGTTCAAGGTGAGTTTCTGCATTATTGACAGATTTAGGTTTGGATTTGAAGCTCTCTCTTGGCTGATAGTTGTTTGGTTTGCCATTGCCTGACATGAAGTTGGGTGGAAACCCATGTTTTTTGTAGCATTTGTCCTCTGTGTGTCCCTTGTAACCACAGAAGGTGCATAGTGGCCTTTTGTTTGACTGAAAAGTTTTTCTGGTGTCTGTTTTAGTAAGAAATGTTTGAGATTCATAATTGGGTAGTTGTGGTGTTGTGGAAAGAAGTTGTCGCTCATGTTGAGCTACCATAGAAAAGACCTTTTTGATATCTGGTAATGATTCAATCAGCATGATTTGTGACCTAACAGTAGAGTAGGATTCATTTAAACCTTTCAAGAAACGTATAACAATCACTGTCTTGCATAATGCTCTACATATCACAATGGCATTGAGGGTGACATTTGCATTTAGGCAATAGTCTTAAATTATGAAATTCATCCTATAATATTTTTAAATGAGTGTAATAATCAAAAACAGATAGACTTCCCTATCTGAAACCATATATTTCTTCTTGCAGGTCTGAAATTCGAAAGGAATCCGCCTATGAGAATCTGTCATGCAAGTCTTTCCACACATCAGCTGCTGAATCCATCCAAATGACACTCTGAGCAATAGACTCATTTACTAAGTGCATCATCCAAGACAGAACCATGGTATTGCATCTTTCTCAATATGCATAAGTTGAATCTTCTCTGTCTGGCATAACAATATTGCCATCTATGAACTTTAGTTTGTTTTTTGACAGATATTAAGGCGAAAACATTATCAGATAACTTAAAAGTTTCATGAAGTGCATGTTTCACCTTTCTTCTCGTAGTAGCAGCATCATGTTCTTATTATTTGCAGAAAGTGGAAGACCAACTCCAAACCAGAAAAGGACTGATCGGTCATCACTTTGTTGGAAACTGAACAACTCGCCATGCACAAACCCTTTTGTTGTTAATAAGTGACTACGATCCTTTATTCTTTATAATTTATTTAGTTTCTTTATTTCAAATAGACAAAGGGTTACACATCACCAAGCTGATATTACGTACTTAGGTTCTTCTAGGACAGGAACATGTCCCTAGTTAAGATGTTATGGTTAACAAACCAATATATACCTTAAGCAAACGCTTGAATTGGTTTATTCTAGCATATCCAAACGCTTCATCATGTTCTACTTGTTTCTTCTTTGTCATTTTCTTTTTCTTCTTCTTCCCCCTCTATACTTGCATTACTTCCAAATAAAATATTATATTACTCCATATACGATTCATCAGTTCCGTGAATAGACAGTGGTGGTCGTTCTTCTTTTGTATAATATCCTTCTCTCAACGTCTCCTAGCAGCTGTTTCCCGTTGAGCATTGAAGAACACCGCTGCGACAGGGTGGCCAAGATCATTGTCTTCTGCAAATTTTCTTGTGTTAAATTTGTCCCTGGACGATGGCGTTGTCACTGTATTTCTTCTTTTCTGCTTGAACAGAATGAACACGAACCTGTGTATCCCTATATTGGGCCTTGGCATCTCATAGTTCACCACTTCCCTCCCTGTTCATAAAAATTCAGAACCAGAGATACCATGAATTAGTACACTTGTCCTTGTTTTTAGATCCCTCTGTCTCTCTCATTTCCTTCCCACAATGGATGTGGAGACTTACCAAATGTGGCGTCCGTGGTGCCTGGTATGTCTGTTACTATCCTGCCAAGAGTACATGGTCAAATCAAGTTCATGGCTCAACAGCAAAAATTGATATTTCATGAGTAACTTTATATTTTTGTTTATAAGGCATTCTTTTAAATCAAGACCACGATTAAAATTTTGTGGTATCACATTATAGGTGTGGCATAATATAAGTTGTTTAATTACAGCGTAAATTTTTCTAAAAACAATTATTAAAAATATGTGATGGATTTGCACCCCATTATCACGCGACTAAAATTTTATTGATGATATTTTAAAATCATGCGAGTGGGTATAAATTAAATACAGATGTGTGTTGAGCATGGATAGTTGGTACTCAGATAATTTTCTTCACCAGAATCCAAAGGATCAATGGTTTTGTTGAGTATACCAGTGTACGTGCTCCCTCAGGTATGGATCACTAGGACCAGGAACATCTGGGTCTGTCATGACCTGCAGTAGTGCGATATTTTGAATCCAATTTGAAGACACAACACTTCATTACTAGCCTAATCTAAGAGATCAGCGCTAAATTAATTAACTAGCAAGTATATAAAGGAAAAAAATCCGTACCAGGGTGAAAAATGATCTCATGTCCCCGCCTTGAACGTCAACCTTCGGTTTGTAAGTAACAGCAGATGGGAACAGCTCATGCCCATTATACACCTGCTTGTTGGAGTTATAAGCCACTGTCATCTTCACGGTTGGAGTGAAATAGTCGATGACGTCTCCAATTACCCTCCCAACCACAAGAGGATCTGTCATGCTTGCCATTACCAAGAGCTTTTGATGAATGTAAAGAAGAGAGAAAGAAGGCTAAAATCTAAGCAGTGAAGACTACAGTCGATGTGGATAACAAGCTAATATAAGGATTCTAATTTATCTTCTTTGGAAGATCACTCTGAGAAGTGATGAGGGCAGAAGCCTCGTATTTATAGTGTTGAGAAGCAGTTCCCAAGCTTACTTCCCTTACATAGAAACCCAGAGGAGGTAGGGGTGTTAACAAAAAGGTTAAATGATTTCTTTCGTAAAGTACGTACAGAAGCTACCAGGGGAATGTTCCCATAGTTTTTTGGTTTTAGGTCCAACATTTCTACAGTTTAGAGGCGTCGACTGTTGCAAACAGCAATCAAATCATGCATGGAAGGGTTAAAACTAGTTTAGGTCTCCCAAGTTCCCATGCCATTTGTAGTAGAAGTTCTCAATATATCACAGGTTCTTCATGTCTCTATTAAACGGGCGAGCTTCGCTTACAATACATCATAAGTATAGAACAAAATGAAGTTGTATAAACTTAATTATTTTCAAAAATATAAAATGGCATATCTTGTTAAAATCTTTTGCTGCTTTGGAAAGCTAATTAAATCAAACTGCCACTTCTTTTATATCAAAAGATTATGCATACCACATACAAGTGGAAGTGGTCATCTCTCCAAATCATGGTAGATGTGGATATGATGGATACAATCTTTCTTGCGTTATCTACGTTAAACTTACCAATCTGTTTTTATTAGGTCTTATTATATTAGGATTTTTATAAAAGACTCTGATTTTTGTTATAGGCATCTCATGATTATTTATGAGGCTGGTATATATATGTCTGAAAAAAGGACCTATGAATGGTTTCCAGTCTCGTGGTAGCTATTCATAGCTAGTAAACGATCATCACCTGCAGATCATTTGTTCAATTCGTGTCCTTTTCTTATTAGTGGATTTAAACTTTTCAAAGAATTACAAGAATATATACTTATATATGTATAATTACTTCTCTACTAAATTCTTTTTTTTTTGGTCTCTTTTAAGATATATTAAATAGTAATATCTAGATTGGTGATATTCGATCCCAAATATTTTGAATTTATAAAATTTCATAAATAATGCATTACGGAATATTGATATATAGTAAGCCTATATAACTTCCAAAAATAATTGAAATTATATTAAAATGTTGAATATAGATAAGTCTAGAATTCAATGACATAATGTAATTAACACAGATATTTATATTTATTAATCTAAATTTAGTATTTCCAACACCTCCACGATTCGAGGAGTACATGCAGATTACAGTGAAACTTCATATTGTTACAACAACATTGTAAGACCAGGTGCATCAATTCTATCAATTAAGAAGGCAATGTAACACCTGCATGTGTTGCTTCGTTGTTTCCCATTTCTTTTGTCATACGCGAAATAAATTCAGAACCACCATTCGCTACTTTGCTTTGCTTGTTTTTCGCATTTGAATATGTTTAGTTGTGATCATGGATATCTCGGAATCCAGCATGTTGATCAATCTTCAGGGCGTTAATTGTTGGAAAAATCAAAATTGACTGCAAGAGCATAAATCAACATTAATTAACGTCATTTTGTTTGGCCATATACCACATGATAATCATTTAGATGGCCATTTCTGTGTTCCAATATATAGAATTTGCATCATCAAGTTCTTGTTTCGGAAGAAAAGTTGAAAAAGGAGAAAGAAAAGTGAAAGGAAGTGTACAATGGTGAGCTGTTAGATGATTTGACAGGCTATGTTGTTTCCAAGGGTGACATTAGGCGTTGACATCATGGCAAACCGAATTGGCCAAAAAGAGGGAATACCACTAAACATGGTAGAGATGGCCACCAGAAGTGACGGAAAGATAAAGAACAGGAGGAGACAAGATTTTCTGTCTAGTATTACTTTGTCTTATTCTGTTAAATAAAATTTCAACCATTTATTTTGTAAGACTCATGCATGATCCACGTGTAATTTATGCGGGACTTATATAAATTAATAGCTGAAATTTATTGGACAAAATAAGACACCATAATATTAGATAGGAGATCTAGCCTCGAGCAGGAGAAAGTGAGAATTCCGGAAAGTTCAAAAAGGCATCTAATTCAACGAATTAACAATGTGTTACTAATAAGAAAGCTATGTACACTTTCTCTAGCTGGTGTCGAATTTTAGCAATTTCTTTACACATGAATCATATATTATATATGTGCAAATAAGACAGCAGATTAGATTAGTTTGAGGTGATGAGGGTCTCTACTGGAATTGTTTATTTAACATAAAAGGAAGGCTGCATAGGGAATTTTTGCAGATCCTGCTAAGACATTCTTAAGCTTGGAAGCTTTTGCATTAAAGGTAAAAGGAAAATATATGAATTCCAGAGATGGCTGTTGCAGGAACCTTCCCAATTTTGCAATTACCTTTCAACTTACCTAATTTGAAAAAAACTTCTCGAACAGCTTTTGGTATAAAGTAGCTCCACCATAACCCCCATCAACAACAAAAAATAAGCAGTGGTTTGGAGTCACTTCAAGTAAAGATATTCATCGGAGGGCACTTCTATGCTACTGCTGGTAAAATGGAAAGGAGGAATTGTAACATATGACAGCTCAACTGCTGTCTTTTCCTGAGATTCCTCTCTCGACTACAAGTATTATTATTTGACAATGTAAACTCCTGAATAGCACTTGCCATTCTTTCTCCAGAATCTTTTCCCTCATCGTATGCCATTTCATTCTTTTCAATTTCCACTTATGTGCTATTTGGTTTCATATTGTTCTGAAGACCAGCTCATACTTGTAAGAATCATTTTTGTGCTGGGGAAGTGGATGATTCCATTTCATAAATAATGTTAACAAGCAAATGCCATGGCTAGACTCCATTAACCATATTTATTCTTATTGTTTTATTAATGGAATTGGAAATTTGAATCAATCTAATAAGAAAATTTATATAAAATATTTAAAATTAAAAACAAATAATAAATATTGATCATATATATTAACGTAAGATGAATCATTTATTTTTTAACATAATATATATGATGACATTATTACCGTGAATGTATTGATAATATTTTGTTAAATAATATTCCTTAAAAAATTAAGGTTATTATTATTCAACTTTTATATATTTAATAAACCCAATTACTTATGTAACAGTTTTATCAAAACTCTTATTTGACGTTGACTTTTAGTATAACTACTAAAACTTAACTTGTTTTATATGCAACACATTTATCAAAGATATTTCCATACAATACAAGTATTAGGTTCAAAATTTTGCAGTTATTTACATTTTCAAATTTAACATTGAATACTAATAGATATTCAGAAATTAATTAAAATTTTATAAAACTTTTAAATGTTACATTCAAATTAAGATTAAGAATTCACTTCCAACGAGTCACTTAAATTAATGACTTCAGAATTAAATGAATTATGATTTATATAAAAAAAGGTTTATGCATTGTCTAGTATAATTCCTTCAATTTCAATGTCACCGCTGTAGCTTTGATTGGATAGTTGATGCTCCTGGAACTAATTGCTGGCGGTGTGGTAGGATTCATCTATTTTGTAGACACCGTTGAAATAGCCAGCCGTTGGAACATTTGACCACAATCCTTTGATTTGGGGCACTAGAAGGGAATCGTACAAGTGTGAGGCTCTCTCCCTCGTCCATAAATAAAAGTATCATGAGAAGTCTATCCAATGCATCTAGCCCAAAGGTTCTTTTGCATAAAATGATTTTAGTAATCCCGAAGCAAAGTCTTCGATAATTACAAATTGTTGTCCGAACTTTGTTTACTTTGATCTCACTTGTATGTCATTCCATTATTGTATATATAATAAAATATTTGACATCTATAATATAAGATCATTTTCTGTCGTATAAATTATCATCTGGTCACATTTTCAATCTATATTATAAAATTGTCATTTCAAGTGTAAAATGTATCATTAAGTCTTACAATCATAACAAATTTTATATATGATAACTTATTATGCAGATTTTGAAACAGTTCTGTCAATATTAGCTTTATTTTGCTTATAATATTCATATGCACATGGTTAATTTATATTAAAATTGTAAAACAGTTCTATCAATATTAGTTTTATTTTGCTTACAATATTCATATGCACATGGTTAGTTGCTATTAAAATTTTTTGGTCAAGATAATGTTATTTCTCATAGAAATTTGTACCTGAGAAATCATACAAAGTAAATAATTAGTTAATGAGGTATGCCTAAACTAATTGGAATAAATACCTTATAGTCAAGGAAAAAAAGAAACTAACAGCTCATAAAGTTCCATATCTTTTATCTTCATTCCTTTTAGACCGCATTCAAAACAAAGCATGCACTTGTCTAAAAAGGTTGGCTTGTTCTGTACGAGAAGACCATCAAAGGAAGGCAAGACAACCATAACTACAGTACAAGCATATGAGTTGTTGAAATGAGGAAGAAAGTAAGCTCATTTGCAAAGTATCCATCCTTCTGTTGGAATGGCTTTTAGGTTCACTAGTAGGGATGTCAATGGCTCGGATCCCCTCCTTTTTTAAAATTTTTTTTACAAAATGACGTAATTTTTTCAGTCCATGCTCAATTCATAGTCCGATCGATTCGAACCATTTTGACCCATAGCCCAATCAACTTGAGTTAAAATCGGGCCAAACTAAAATTGCCATCCATATTAAGTAAGATTCAGGGGATAGAATACCATTGCATTATGGTCGGTCAGTTAAAACATGTCGTATTGAATGAAAAGTGATACTAGGGACACTAATATCATATTGGACTTTGGTACTGATCGATACCAACCAATATGAAAAATATCGATTAATACTGATTTTATAATGCAAAATTGAAAATTTAGAGGATTAAACTGAAAAAATAACAATATTTATCCTAACCCTAAATCACTCAAATTATTCGTCCTAACCTTTCCTCTCTTTCTCAAAGACAATTTTTTCTTCCATTTGATTTGCTCTAATCTTCTCAACATTATCGGTTCGTCATCCTCACCATTATTGGACCACGTCTCCTCTTTCTGCCAGTGCCAGTCCATCACTTTATTGTTTCTTTTGTTGTCCTTTGCTACAGTCTACTAGAGGATAGATCAGGGTGGTTTTTCCGCTAATTGTAGCTTAGTTTCAGTGTACTTCTCCTACTGAGTAAAAAAAAATCCGAGGGCAACAGAAAAAATACTCATATTACTTGTTTGAGTGAGATCTTTAGCCGGTTATTCCTTCCCTACTAGTGCTTCTGGACAACTCTGGCTCCAAAATAACTAACTAATCGTTTATAGAAAAGAAAAGTGTTACGGTTTCTTTTGTAATTTTACAACTGTAAAGAATCGGAACTTCGTTTCTCTTAGTCTCTTTAGTCTTTAGTATTTTATGTTTGAAGGTTGAAACAGTGAAACTATAAGTAAAATTGAACTCCTGGTTTAACTCCTCAAATACATGCTGTGTACTATGTCAAAATGTAGATGAAGACCAAAACTATTTGTTCTTTCAACATGCTTATTCAAAAGTTATCTGGAGTCAGATTCAACACATGACTAATGCTGTGAATAACTATTATGAGTAAGAACCTACTCTAAGATGGTTTATCATTCAATTCAACTATGGGAAAGTTAACGCAATGCTACTCAAAATAGTATTCATCACCACTATTTGATATAATTTTGTCATTATTTTTGTGAACTAGTATAATAAACATAATTTTATACAAACTCCAATTAATTTGATTTAATTTGATGTCAAGATAATTGGGCTTGGTAATTATCTCTCAAACGTGTTATTAGGCCTATGTTCATGAGCTTGTTATGATGGGTAGGCTTAACTCATATTTTACAGTGCACAGAAGGCCCAACTGCTAGCCGACCTTAAATACAATCGCCCCATTTTACAGTCCTCTGCGTCTCTGTCATTCCGCTTCACAGAAAATAACAATGGATTCAATTGTTCCCCAATTTTTAGGTATTTATCCATATAATTATTGAATCTAGTAGGTTACAATCCTAGGGTTAATCAATTATATTGATTAATTATGAAATTAATCATTAATTTTGTGTTAACTTCCTTCAATTGTTATTAGAGCAATGTTAACCCTAATTGTGACTGCTAATTTTTTGTAATTTTTGAAATATTAATTTAATAGAATTTGGAAATTTTCGGATTTGTTAATTGTTTTATGTGAAATCATTTTTGTTGTTGTTGATTTGTTTCAGTTTGATATCAAAGCATGTAGTAGGTTTGTTAAACTTACTCGAAAAAAATCGAACCATAAAATGTTTCTTTCTTTTTTTTCCCAAACCTATTTAGTAGCTTCTTTTATGAAATCGATTGACGGGTTTTATAGATCGTTAAATTTTGAATCTATTGACACTAATTTCGATGAAAACGGATCAAAATTGAGAAAGATATAGCCATTTTTCCTAACCGGGTCGCGAACCGAGTTAGGAGACCTAGATTGCTAGTTTTCGGTTGAGGAAGATGACACTCGACTTGGTTGGACCGCCACACATGAAGACGCGTTCGACCATCGACCCAGATTGTTAGTTTTTGGGTGAGGAAGACGACACCTGACCCGGTTGGACAGCCACACGTGAAGACGCGTTCGGTCGTCTTCAATGATAGTTTTTCCCTAAATTTTTTCCTGCTTGCTCCACTTACCTAGTTCTATTTTATGGTTTTTTTGAAAATTTTTGAATTTTTATTTTTATTTTTCCCAAATTTTAAAATTAATAAAAATATAATGTACTCTCTGAATTTTTTCTTGAAAATTTTTGTACTTATTTCTAGTATTATTTGAGCTTGTTGGGTCTTGTGTACTCTCAGTGTTATGTAGTTATGCATCAAAATTAATTTTGAATGTAATTTATGCATATAATATTATATTATATGATTACTATAGTTAAATTTGTAATTATAGTGGTAACTGAACCTATGGGAACAATCTTGGGGAATGTTATTGGACTATTGTTATTCACTTTGTGTAATTGTGAGCTCGCCTATCGTAAGACCAATTATTACAAATTGATGTTGTGATCTTGTTATTGGGCATACATTAGATATTATGTTAATGATGAACTTACTATATCGGTTTGTCTTTATCAATGTGGTTTCTAATGTTTTGTTTAATTCATTGAATTATGTCTTTAAATTTTTCAACATCCTATCGATATTAGCTTTGAGGCATAATTTAATGTTCTGGGTGATCTGTGTTGTAATTCGGGACCCTTAGGTAGGATTGCAATTGCATGAGAACCTAGTTGTGTTGTTTGCCTAATTTTGCTAGTTCTTGATACATTTGCTAAATCTCCTTGCATTGTATCAATTTCCAGCT
>JANTPM010000001.1:24923828-24939518 GCA_025434745.1 Erythroxylum divaricatum
TAGATTGGAAGTCAACAAATGCATAATCACTCAAGAAAATAGGCCTAATTTATAGTATAAATTTGGTCCAATCACCCAAACAAGTCAATAATTTCTTTTTCATGTTGTTTCTCATTTAAGTGCTTGCTCATCAAATATGAGTTTGGAAAAGGAAGGTCTTGAATACTTACCTCCTTACCTTTGCTGTGTTTTAAAGAAGGAGGTTTAAAATCCTAAGCTATTCATTCTTCTTCATTGATGATCATCAAGTTTCAAAGAGTTTGAAAGAAGGAGATCTTCGAAGCTCTCCATCGTTTTCTCTTCTCAAGCTTCTCCCTCATCGTTGATTCCAAGCTCTCCAAGGACAAAGGTAAGAGCTAGCACTCTTTACTTTGTTCTAGCTATTCCCGGGTCAAAGGGTTTGTCCCGGTTAGATTCTTCGATCTCTACGTGGATACCGTTAGAGACGGTCTCCTTTGGCCGTTATGGTTTGAGTTTGTTGTATAGACACGTGGATCCTGACTTTCGGGAAGGTCCCGGAAAAAAAATTTTGTTTTCCGCACCGTGGGCATGTAATGCTCACACTGGAATTTTCCTACATCTAAGACTCCACAAGAAGTGTCGAATGGTACGAAACCTAACCTAACTCACCTAAGGACTTTCGGATGTGCTTCTTTTGCACATCAGAAAGAAGGAAAGCTGGAGTCTAGAGCAATTAAAGGAGTTTTCCTAGGATATCTAGAGGGAGTACAAGGTTATAAGATCTTACTACTTCAAAAGCGAGGCTTTAAAGCTATTATGAGCAAAGATGTAATCTTCAAGGAAGGTGAATTCCCTCTGCTGAATAGGAATTGCATAAATTTAGACCTCCAAAATGAAGTTCAAGGGCAATTAGGATCACCGAACCAATCAGTTTCTTTCTATGTGCCACCAAAAATTGAAGAAGGTGGCATTACTCAACCTCTTGATATGGAACCTATGCAAGGAACTATTCAAAGGACAGAAGAAACTAAAGGTGAGGGTGAAGAAGCTGCCCCACACACAATTACAGAGGACCCTTAAGGAGATCTACATAACTATCAACTCACAATAGACAAGCAACCAAGGCAGAGAATTCCTATTAGAAGGTATATAGACTCAAACTTGGTGGAATATACATGTCTTGTGGCTGAAACTATAGAATGGAAGCACCTGAAACTTTTGAAGAAGCCATGATTAAAATTGATGCTAAACAGTGGAATGAGGCTTGTGAGAAAAAGTATTCATCTATAATGAAGAATATGACCTGGACTCTAGTGCCTAGACCTCATAATGTCAAATTAATGGAGAACAGATGGTTATTCAATCTGAGATAAGGAATAACAGAAGTTGAACCAAAAATATATAAGGTAAGACTTGTAGCTAAATGGTATAAGTAAAAAGAAGGGGTTGATTACAAAGAAATATTATCACCAATAGTCAAATTTAAGACAATCAGACTTATCCTAGTATTAGCTACTATCTATGACTGGGAAATCCATCAAATGGATGTCAAGACAACCTTTCTATATGGAAAGTTTGAGGAGACTATTTACATGAAACAACTAGTCGGATTTGTGGAAAAAGACAAGTCTGACTATGTCTACTTGCTTCAGAAGTCCCTATATAGGCTTAAGCATGCACCTAGATAGTGAAACAAAAAGTTTCATGAGATAGCAAGTGAGATGAAATTTGCAAGAAGTGCCCATGACTACTACTTATACTATAAGGACTTATGAGGGACAGAGGCTATCTTTCTACTAGTCTATATAGATGATCTAATCATTGCTGGAAAAGAAATAGGTAAAATAATTGAAGTGAAAAATGCTCTGAGCAAACACTTTGATATGAAATATTTGGGAGAAGCTCATAAGCTACTAGGGATGTAGATTAAAAGGAATAGGAGGGAAGAAAAACTATGGTTGACTTAGCAGAGTTACATTCGAAAGGTGCTTGCTCAATTCAACATAGAACAAACAAAGCCTACCTCTATCCCTATAAGCTCACATCTTTAGATGATTGTTGATAAGAGCCCCCAAATTGAAGAAGAGAAGAATGTTATGATAAAGTACCCCTATGATGTTGGAGTTGGTAGCATTATGTATATAATGCTATGCATCAGACCTAATCGTGCCTATGCTATTAGCATTCTAAGCAAGTTCATGTCTAATTCTGGTTTTGAGCATTGGCAAGGATTAAATAATTTCTTTAGATACCTTGCTGGAACCCTAAACGACGGATTGTGTTTCACTAAAGCTAAGTTAGCTAAATTCAACAGTTCATGCATACATGGATATGTAGATGCACACTATGCAACAGATAAAGACATACAAAAATCAATTTCTGCTTATTATTTTACACTAGTAGGAAAACACAATAAGTTGGAAAGTATAGCAACAATCAATTGTATCACTCTCAACTACAGAAGTAGAGTTTTATAGAATTACAGAAGGGGTAAAAGAATTAACATGGTTATCAGGCATCCAAAGAGAAATCCAAGCTAACCTAGCTACAATAACAATTTATACTGACAGCCAAAGTGCACTCTACCGGAGCAAAGATCCCATCCTGCATGAGAGATTCAAACATATTGATGTCTGACTCCACTTTGTGGACAGAATCGCACAAGGCTTCTTCAACTTGGAGAAAATCACAAGAGAGCAAAACCCATGACTTCGGGACAAAAATAGTAACACAAAAGAAAATCACTTTCTGTAGGAATTACTTACAGATAAGTGAAGCCCCATAAAATCGAAGTCAATTTCGTCATATCTCATAAGTTTGGGAAAACTAGGGTTTTTTAGATCCCTAAATCACTCACAGATCTATGAACTGAGTGAAGATTGACGGAGTATGAGGGAATAAATATGATGAAAATCACGTTTACTCCACTCAGATGCAACAAACACAGAAGAAAATTGAAGAATCGAAGAAAAAAATGAACAAATATCTGAAGGTCGAAGAGAGATAAGCTCTCGAATGTTCTCACTAAGTCAGAAACAAAAGACAAGGCTCAAGACACATACACATGAGGCACACGTGAGAAGAGTAAGGCAGATGTGTTCTAATCAATACATAGTCATTTACTAAGCATCAGAAGCTTCAATACAAAACACAACAACATTCAATACAAAATGTAGCAATAGAAGCATGTATTAATTAGTCATGTGAGGAGCACGTGTAGTATATACGACTCCGTCATGTGAGGAGCACGTGTAGTATATACGACTCCGTCAAAGCATTCAACACTTCTAAAAGGGATACAATTCAAGCATCAGACACATTGCATTTTTGCATTACATTGTAAACAAAAGTTCAGTGAGTATAAGATAGACTGAAAAATTATCAGAGAGTGCTAGGGTACTTATCTGTGGGTATTAGGAGAGTTTTAAGATTCTTTGCAAGTGTTGTGAAAAACATTCAATTTCTGTACATTTTTCTTCTTGATACTAGTGGAACCACTACAATGAGATCCTTGGACGTAGATAGCATCAGTGCTATCGAACCAAGTAAATTTCTGTTTTCTTTAATTTTTCTACAATCCATAACATCTGCAAGATACAACATCTTTATCAGTCTTTAAAATAAAAAATAACAATGCAACACATTTAACCTAACAATAGATATTTTTAAATTTAAAAATTAAAAACATAAACAAAATAGACACCAATCTTTATTTTAATTATTTTGGAGTTTAGGCCATATATTCCAATTTCCAAAACCAGCCTTGGATTTGTTGGTTCCCGTGAAGTGCTAGGTGCATATCAGTTGAATTAGATTATGTACGAGGCATAGATCCACAATTTGTGGCAGCTGTTTTAAACTAATGCAATTTATCTTATTTTCTTAACAAATATTAAAATAATATTAAAAATATAGAAATAATTTAATTAATGATTTGGTTTATTTTTATGTTGTGTTAGAAACGTTAAAATTTTAATTTAATAAGAAAATTATATAACAAAAGTTTCAACATTAGTTGGCATTTGTTTGTTAAATTTCATAACCTAAATTAGGACACTCTCACACTTTCTTAAGGACTCGTATTCATCAATATTGAGATTAAATATCTTACGAAAGAATTATTTAAATTTAGATATATGAATGTAGCTGAAAAGATTTAATTATAAAATCTTTTTCAATTTGAATAGATAGCTTTCTAGGTAAACATACCTTTGAAAGCGCATGTTATGTTGCATTGGATATCACGAATTCTTTACTGAAATAAATATTCGCATGTTATGTTGCATCGGATATCACGAATTCTTGGAATTGGTGAAAACTGAATTGGGCGACCTCCGTTGGGTAAGGGTTGGGGGATTTTGGATATTTTAGGCAACAATGGTTTGACTTTGCCCCATTAGAAATGCTAATTCTGAATGATGCAGTTGCCCAATTTTGAATTGCAAGTTGGTAAGTAATTCCAGTCGCAAAATCCTAGGTAAAAGTTGTGCTATAAGAAATTGATAATAAAAGTGCCATTAATTTGCTTTACATAATTGAAATTAATTACTTAAAACTGTCTTTTTTAATTTATAAATATTTTATATTTTAATAAATACATAAATAAATTTTTTAATAAATTAAGATTTGATATAAAAATTAATTTATATTCATAATATATAAAATTATTTCAATCCCCAACTACATTCAAATATTATAATTTTCTCTATAAATTATAATTATTTAACACACGGTTGATCTTTTCTATATTCACTGTAGAATTATAAAGATATTGGTATTTTTAGCTAATATTATAAAATTAAATTATATGTCTATAGGATATTTAACTTACTAATTCTATATAAATTTTATAATAATTGGTAAATGAAATATAAATCAAAGAAAATTTATTAAATAAAAATATTATATGATTATATTAGTAAAAATAATAGCTACATGTTATATAATGTTATATTAACAAAGTCCAAAGTAAAGACTTTAACCTTTTCACACCTCCTTCAACTTCTTCTTTATAGCATCTTATAAGAAACTCAACGAATTTCACATTTTTACAATATCCAATTAAAGAAGAAACAATTTTCACAAAAGTACGCAAGTCGAAAGTGTGAGAATCGGTAATCAGTTAATATCTAAAAGGCGGAGTGTCACGGTCGCACAATTGTGTTACAGATTTTCCCATTGGAAGACTGCATGAATACTCATATGTTTCCAATTTCACCTTTGATTTTCTTTTTAGCTACAAAATTAAAGTAGGTGGGGTGGATTGATTGGTGGCATATTTTAAAAAGAGTTGAATAGTGCAATTGCAACAGCTGGGACTACACGCACACCTGGTTAAGACAGGAGGGGTTTTCTTTGCAAATCAGAAAATGCCTTCAACTATTCACCGCGTCGAGGGACTAAAAGTCAAAACCATCTCCTCAGAGAGAGTGGAATTTTGGGGATGAGGCTCAAGTAATTAGGTAGCGAGCAAGCTAACGTGATTGTTCATCTCCTAACTTTTGATCTTTTTTTTCACGAAATATTTTACGGAGGTCTCAATTATAAGAAAGCACTTTTAAACTATTCACTCTTAAATTAATCATCGCTTGAGTTAGATAAGTCTCTTATAAAAGACAAAGTTCTAGCCTCAAATTTTAAACAGCTACATACATAAAAGAGATTCAAACCTGCGATCTCACTTAAACTAAAAGAACCTCTTACTAATTCACCTGCATCATATAATTTTTTTCTCTCTTTATGTCACTTTTTGCTCTTTTTATGTCACATACCAAAAAGAATATTGTAATCATCGGACAACACGTAGTCAGAAAGGCACATCATCTAATTTGTTCACATTGGGTTTTTACTTTTTTATACGTTGGGAAAGTTACAACTTACAAGGGTTGGTGGCCGCAGAAACGTGGCGATGGTTTTTGTCGGATCAAATCAAAGATGCTTATAAAAATAGGGCATTCCAAAATATCTTTTCGTTACCATGAAGGATAAAGATGGATTTTTTTTTCTGATTCAAGGCATGTTTGGTTAAGCTTTTATTTGTAGAATTTTTGTCAGTATAATTTATTTGAGAAGAGTTTTTTTTTAAAATTAGTTGATTGTTTGACTGTCAATTAAAAAATAGCTTTTTTAAAAGAGCTTCATATAATAAACTGTTTGACAATATAAAAATAAAAAATATTTTTATTAATTTTAACTATATTTTATTTTATAATAAAATTTTTTATGCTAAATAATTTTTAAAATATACTAAACAATATGCAAAGTACTATATTGTAGGAAATTTTAGATAACCATCTTGTAGGAAATAATTTGAAGAGATGTCTCATTTTTTATAGAAAATAAAATTAATATGAAAATAAATATTAAAAAATAAAATCAAAGATGCCTATAAAAATAGGGCATTCCAAAATATCTTTTCATTACCGTGAAGGATAAAGATGCCTTTTTTCCTGGTTTAGTTTATTCCTGCTTTTTATGATTTAGTATATTCTATTAAACAAATATAAACTCCTTGGTTTTTTAAAATAAAAAGAAAAAGAAAATTTACATTCATTTAAAGAAAATTTAAGTTTTTAACCAAATTATAAGGAAAATATGTTTCTTTGAAATAATAATAATAATTATAATTATTATTAATCATATCAGCGTCATCTCTCTCTCCCTCTTTCCATTTTGTTAGTTGGCGCTATACTTTTTCGGGTAAGTACATGAGATACAGAACTTGATTATTCATTTCCGGAAGTGCAAAGGCTAACAATGAGATGTCCAAATCTAGATGATGCTACAGTCCCTTGTCACCAATAATCTTGGCAAGGATTAACTTCCATTTTAAAAAAAATTGAAAGGGTGCTTGATTGATGGATTTGAGAAGGGGTTAATAGGTATGGAATAAAAAGTGAGTGGTTAGTTGTTAATTATCTTTATAGGGGTAATAGTTTGATATCTCACTTTTGAAAAATTCTCTATTCCTTTCGTATAATAGAAAAATGAAACTCTTTCTTTAGTAGGACATTTAAAAAAAAATATTTTTAATATTAATTAATTAAATATAATTAATTATTTGAAATATAATTAATTAATTATTAATTAAAATATAATTAATTAATTATTAATTAAAATATAACTAATTACAATATAATTAATTAAAATAAAATAATATAATTAATTGATTACATTATAATTAATTAGAATATAATTAATTAAATACATTAATTAATCACAATATAATTAATTAAAATATAATTCATTTATTAGCAAAAACAACGTGTTTTTGTGATATTTTTTTGGTGAGTTTTGATGGTGAATAAAAGAGGAAAAGTGTGATGTTTTTTATCTGAATATTTTACTGAGGGAGGCTTGTGGGTGATATTACCAAGTGTGAAGAAAATTAAAGATAGCTAAAAGTGTGTTGATACTTGTGTGATCCAACTCTTGCACTTGAAGCATTATTTACTTGGTGAAGATTTTGGTTGGGTATTTAACTAATGGGGTGTGCGTGATCTGATTTTTGCTACATAAGTACGTGAGTCATTTGTTAATCCTTCAACTTTAGCGGTTATGGTGAATAGGCAGATCATATGGCTTTTAATGTTCAGAATATTGGTGCATAGCTGGAGATATATTGTTGTGTACTTGAACCTTTGTGTTTGAAAGACATTATTATGGGCTGAACGATGGGGTGCGTGAACTGGAAGTCTAGTGATGATACCTGAGTGATTATTCAGTTGCTTTTGGTTTCGTGATTGTGTAGGAAATTATTCCTTGTCTTTTTGATAATTGTCTTTTTGAGTGTTGTGTTGTGTTGTTTATTCACTTGAGCGATTTATTTGTTGTTCTTGTTTCAAAAGACTGTTGAGAAAAATATTCTGTTGAAGTTAACATGATTCGATCATGTTATTGGGTGTGAAATTCTTTCACAATTAGTGAAGACGACGGATAGTGTCAATGGTTGAGTGGTGTCGGCGCAATAAAACCTTGTATAAAACTATTGTTGTTAGTGAAAGAATTAAGTTAGGTGCGGGCTCCACAAACGTAAGCAAGGTATGCCGAACTGCGTTAACAGATTTTGGTGTTGATTTTTTATTTTGCCTTTGATTGTTTAATTTTTCTGGTTTTTAATTGTGCTAGAAACGATTGCGATAACATGTGAAGTTTTGCGAAACTACTACACCCCTATAGTTCTTTCTATTGGTATCAGAGTAGGTCACCAAATCAGTACTTGATACATCAAGTCGGTGCAGATCCTTGTTTCGCAATTATGGCTATAAAAGAAGGCAGCTCATCAAATAGTAATTTCAAACAACAAGGGACAACTCAAAAGGGTTAAAGAAAAGTGAAGAAAATTTAATGTCATGAGTGTCAAGGTTTCGACCATGTGCAAGTGGAATGTGTTAACACCTTGAGGAAGAGAAAAGAAAAGTGCTATACAAGCATTTAGAGTGAGAATTAATCTGGAAGTGAGTATAGTAGTGAAGGAGAGGTTGTGAATGGTGATGCGTTATTTGCTTTATACAACAAAAGTCCAGTTACTTGCTTTATAACAACTAAGAAGGAAGTAACTGACGACGAAAGCGTGATTAAATCATAAAATTCCTGAAAAATGTTGAAAAATCAACTCAAAGCTTAATCTCAGATTATGACAATGATGACAGTACTTCAGATGATAAAAAGAAAGGCATTTATGAAGCCTATGAGTTAATATATGCTAAATGGGTCTAAACATGTAAGAAAAATGAGAAGTCGAAGGAAGAAAACTCTACCATGAAGAGCACCATTCAAGACCTTGAGAAGAATTTGTTATCTACAATAGATGAGCTTAATGAGACAAAGTTGAAGCTGGTCAGCATAGAAAAGGGAATAAAAATGTTAAATGGAGATACTGAAAAGCTAGAAAAGTTGTTGAAAATTGGTAAGAATAAAGGAGATGTTCAAGGCATTAGCTATAAAGGTGAATATTCCAAGTCAAATGATGAGAAAATTGGTGTGACTAGATCTGTCCAAGGAGAAATTTCAAAGCAAAAATCAGAGGTGCCTACCTATATGTCGCTTTCTGGAGTAATTGGGCACATAAGATCTAAATGTTACAAGTTGTTACAAATGATGTTTCAAAGGGGTCAAAAATGAAAATCTAAACACTCTCCATTAAATTTCCAACAACAACCCATATGTAATATCCCGTTACCCATGTTAAGGCTAGAATTGTGATTTATGAGAAAGTACTGAAAAATTAGGAAATGCACATCATGCTTTAGTTAAATATGATTGTACATGCATTCATTGACATTTTTCGGGTATAATTGATTTATAAATGTGAATTATTAGTTATTTGCATTAAAAATTTATTTGGAGACCATTAGTATTATTTCAGAATTTTTGGTGAATTTTAAGAAATTTTTAAAATTTTGGGGTATTTTAGACTAGGGAAAATATTGAAATAATGGACCAATTATATTATGACATATGGTAGCTTATAAGTGTGACAAATGACTTAGCAAGAATGTAACAAATGGAATGGTTAATAAGTTGACAAGCGGACAAATGGAAGTGTTGCAATTGGCAGCATAAATGGAGGGCAAATGGGAGTCATGCATTAGATATATGTGTCAATACATAATGAAGACACCTAGCAGCTTAGGTGTCAAGCCTTTATAAAGACACTTTGGTAGTCTTCGTTTGGCTCTCTTCTCTCCACTGATTCCTTACTATGACTTTTAATTTGATTTTGTTGTACTATCACGTTAAACTCTTTGCCACATGCTGCATGAAGAAGCTATCTCATGTGATTTTCTAGGCTGATGTACTTTGGGTGTTAAAAGCACATTACATCTATCTTGATTTTAGAAGTGTATTAGTTGCTTAGAAGGTGCCGTAATAGTTGGATCTTTGGAGTTGTTCTTTGAAATTAAAAAGGTAAGGGATTTCTACAATTGATAACATGAATTCATATAAGTTTTATGATACCTAATTTGGCCAGAAATATGTGTTATGATGTTAAACATTAGGTGCTAGAAAAATAATTCTAGTTTGGCATATGCTGTTTTGGTTTTAATATATGAAAGATAAGGATTATGGGTTATTTACTGAGTGACTTTGGAATTGTTTCTGGACAGAATATTGCTATGTAATCGAGGCATTAATAAGGTGCAACTGAGGTGGAATTCATGAATTTTGGTGAAGGGGGGTGTTGAAGGTGTAAGATGTGAGTTAACTATAGTAGTTTAACTGAATAGGTTTCACTATACAGACAATGATATTTTGAACATAACTTGATCCGTAGAGCTCCAAATGAGGTTAATTTTTGATTCAAAATAAACTAGCAACATTTGGTTACAAATGTTAAGAAGAAATTGAATTTGAATTTTGTCCTCAAGGATCTTGAAATTTAGCTTGAAAGTGAGTCTTAGCTTCAGCTGTAGCGCTACCAGAGACAGAAATCATATCCTGTGGTTATTGAATACATTGTATTGATGTAGGCCGAATTAGACTGATGTGTCTTCACCAAATTGTAGCTTATTCTCTTAGCTTTAAATTGGTATAAATTTTGTAATTTTTGGATATTGAAATTGAGAGATATGAGGTGTAAAACTTGAATGCATGATCATGCATTAGCCAAAAGTTCAAATGTACACAGTCTATGGTATTTTGAACATAACTCATAGAATAATGAACCAAATTGAATGATCTTAGTATCATTAGAAACTTAAAACATTGGAGAACAATTTTCCAGAAGGAAGTCTTGCCTAATTTTGTCATTTACCTTATTAGAATAATTATGTAAAGTTGAACTGAAAGTATATTATGAGAAAACAATCTGCAATGATCAATTGGGTTATGAAATTAGTTTCACATTGTTTTATTATGGTCCAAATCCTAAGTAAAAATTATATTAATGAGGGTTTTGCTATCTGAATGATATGGTGACAAAATCTCGATAAGATACCCAAAATTGTCATTGAACATGCATTGTGCATATTGTCTATACATTGATGTGCATAAAGAAATACTTATACATTCGTGCAAAATTATGATATATGAAAATGTATGTGAGTAACCTAAGATGGTCTCACCTTGATTTGTTTTGTTTATTACTGAATTGAATTAGATATTGATGAATGTGTACTGAATTCCGGACAATACTTGTCCGAAGCATTTGATGCGTCTGAATATCATTAGAAGTGTTATTTGTATGTGAATGAGACTGCCTACTTGAATATTTTGATTTTTAACTGGAAAGTTGAAAGTCGGATTTATGTATGATGACTTCTGAATTATATTTGAATTCTTAACGAAAGTTGAATATCAAACTTAGGTCTGATGACTATAAGATTTTGATTGTGAATTATGAATGTCTGCTATACATGACTTAATTCTGTATTTAATGCATTTCATAAATGCACGCTCTGATACAGACGTTGTGATCGGAGTAGCCAGTATGAAGGCGCTTGCACGTAGAGCTATGCTTCGCGATTACTGTTTCTGCACGTATAGCTATGCTCTGTGATTCTGTTCTGGCTTAGCCCAATGGGGCAGTATTTGTATATGTATGTGATAGGCTCTTGGTCACAATAATAAAAACGAATGTGAGTCTCATGTATATAACATTCATATATGATTGAAATTCATTGAATGATTTGTAAAACTAAAATGTAAAGATAAATTGAGATGAACTATTTGACTATATGAACTGTGTGATTGTATAATGATTGAATTTTGTTATATGAGTGAGCCATCAAGGATGATTACTCAATTGTGTTCGCAAAACTCATCAAAAATTGCAATGTGACTTTCAGGGTTTAGTCAACAACTCTAGAGAGGCTCCGAGTAAGAGTTCTAGGTCGGGATCAGTGTACGTCTACATATGTCTTCAGTGAATTTTGTGTTTTGAATTATGTTCCGTAAGAATTGTACAAAGTGTATGTTTATGATTTGGTAATGAAATAACTTTATGATTGCAAGTGTTTTGTTTTGTAATGGGTCCAAGTGATTATTGAAACTCTAATGAGTTCAATAATGATTGTGATTTTTATGACTGAAATTGTTTATAAATAAGTTGGATCAAAATTGATTATTGATATTTTGCATATATGTAACCGATGACTATTTTACAGCATATATGTAACCACATATTTGTAATGAGTTTTAACCGATGACTACTTTAGCATGCTGCTCTTGCGAGCTTTGCACTCATATATAACTCAAGATATTGGGTATATGTCCTGTGAGAGTAGGGTGTTACACCATATTACCGAAGCACTCTTGGGTTAGGAAGGGCCAAGTACAAGTACAAAGACGTAGTAAAGGAAAACATAATAAATTGTCCAGATTCACAGTTAGTTATTACTTTTGAAAAAACTATTTAGACTAAGGATAAATCAATTGCCTCAAATGAAGAAATCAACTAGACAATTAATGACCAAGATAATGTGACGAGGAATAAGCTTAGGTTTAAATTTCTTCGAGGGGCATAGGGACTTTGTGCTTTACATTTTTGAAGTATAGTTTGATGTTATTTATTAAAAAACAAAAAAAAAGATATAGAAGGAGTTATCGTTTAGGCTTTTTTAGTTTTTATTGATGAGTTTCTAAGGTTCAGTTGATTGATGTGTACATGAGGCTATGCTTGATGATGAGGTTTATAAATTTAACCAGTCTAGAGACATCAAATTGTTTTTGGTGACTGTTCAATTCAGGAGGAGATTTTAAGGTAACTACATGACTATTAGTCTTACTTTTTGGTATTTTTTTATCTTGAGGGGGAGAAATTTGGATGATTGGATATTTGATGGATGTTCCTTATTTTTTCTTTGGACGTTTCTTGAACTTGAAGAATTTAATAGATATTCTTTGGAACTTGATGTTGGATTGAGGGGGAATATTGTTACTTTAATACTTATATATATTCAATTACGTGATTCAAGGGAAGTTTTTTTATTAATGACAAAAATGTCAAAAAGGGAGAGATTGTTACGATATGTGTTATTATTTAATTTTGGCATTTTTGATTATTGGATATTTAAGATAATGGTTAAAAATATAAATCAAGAAATCTTATGTGAACTGGGTTCTTAGATAAGTGTTGTTACACAAATAGAAGTCAATCTTGAATGAAGATTGCACCGGATCGTGTTTCTTTTTGAGATATGAATAATGCAAGATGACGTGTGTGATTGTAATGTAAAAGGTTTCTATGTCTTGAATTTTTACTGCTACATGACTCAATTCTTAGTGTAAGACACGTGAGTTATTAGGTCATTCTTTTTTTGGTGGATGTTGGTGTGAATTTCTCAAGTGGTGGTCTTACCGCGTGGGTCAATGGGTGTTGTCTTTGTTTTTGTAGAAAAAACAAAGACATTTGTTAGTACAACATTTGTTAATTCTTCAACTTTAGTGGTTATAGTGAATGACCAAATCATATGGCTTTAGTGTTCAAAATATTGGGACATAGTTGCAGATTGTGCTTGAACCTTTGTGTTTGAAAGACATTATTGTAGGCTGAAGGATATTGTGCGTGAATAGGAAGTCTAGTGATGATACTTACGTGATTATTCAACTGCTCTTGATTTCGTGGTTGTGCAGGAAATTATAATATTCCTTGTCTTCTTGTCAATTGTCTTCTTGAGTATTGAGTTGTTTGTTTAATCACTTGAGTGATTTATTCATTGTTCTTGTTTTAAAAGATAGTTAAGAAGAATCATCTGTTAAGGTTAATATGAATTGGTTATATTATTGGACGTGAAATTTTTTCACGGGTTATGAGAACGAGCAATAGTGTTAATGGTTGAGTGATGTCAACTCAGTAAAGCCTTATGTAAAACTATTGTCGTTAAAGAAAAAATTAAGCTAGGTGAAGGCCTGTAGACGTAGACAATGTATGTCGAACTGTGTTTATAAATTTTAGTGTTAATTTGTTATTTTATCTTTAATTATTTAATTATTTATTTTTAATTATGCTAAAAACGATTGTGGCAAAATTTAAAAGTTTGCGAAACTACTACATCTGTGCAGGTCTTTCACCTTTCTTTGGTACTTGCTCTTTCCACCTGGCGAAAGCGCCTTAGCCATGCGATGACAATTCTCCAGCCACTACCACGTACATGCAATCCTAACACCTTTATAAAACAATCTTTAGCCACATGTAACTCCAACGCAAGCAGCAAACTCATGCCCAAGCTATCTTTATCAAGCAAATATGCAGCAACAATCGGAGCACGTGAGTCTCAACGCCTCCACCGCATCAGTCACCACCACCACCACCACATATAGCATTGAGAAAGAAAGGCTAAGAGAAAGGAAAGTGAGAGAGATGGTAGCAGATCAAAGAAGACTAGTGGAGGTACCCTACACGGCCTCCTTGGCTCACACAATGAATGCTTTGATTGCCAACCAAGTGGTCGCCTTGCCAGTGGCTGCACCACCAGGACGGTGGATTGGTGCTGGTGGGTCAATGATCATGGAGTCTGATAAGCATACAGGAGTAGTAAGGAAGCACTACATAGGGATGGTTACTATGCTAGATATCTTGGCACAAATGGCTGGTCACGATCAACTGAATGGTGGCGATGAAATGTCTGATCTTGATAGGAAGATGTCCGTCCCTGTGTCTTCCATCATTGGACATTGTCTCGAGGGCCTTAGCTTGTGGACACTAAACCCCAACACTAGGTGTGCCTTGTCTCTCATACGTTTCGATTTAACTTTAGTAGTCAATCAATATAAATTCACGTTCATTCTATTAACAATTGTCTTGCTCTCAATTTCAAACCTGCAGCATCTTAGACTGTATGGAAGTGTTCAGCAAAGGAATCCATAGGGCTTTGGTACCTGTAGACGGCAACACGGAGAACGTCTCAGGAGTTGAGCTTGTAGAGTCGGCTTCCAGCTACCGAATGCTTACGCAAATGGACTTGCTGAAGTTCTTGAGGGATAATGCTTCTGACATCCAAGGTATCAAGGAATGTGTGGGAAATAGGAGCCGTCAACGAGACTGTTTTCGGAATTACCGATCACACAAAGGTCATTGATACCATTAAGTGCATGAGAGCTGCTTTGCTCAATGCAGTTCCAATAGTTGTGGCCATGAATTCCCAAGAGGATGATTCCAGGCAGCTTATAAATGTACCCGGCTCCTCATTCCCTTTATTTTTGACCTCTCATCTTATGTTCACTCTCACTAATCAAACTCTTCAAGCCAGTCAATTTACCTGACTCTTTCTCTTATTTGATGTTTACCAAGGTAAGGGCAGGAAGCTAATAGGGACATTCTCTGCAACAGACTTGAGAGGATGTCATTTATCTTCATTGCAAACGTGGTTACCTTTAACAGCCCTGGAATTCACAGAGCACGTAGCGGCTGCACCAATACATGTAGCTCCCTCTTCTAACAATCTTTCACCTAGGGAAATCGTGACCTGCTATCCTGACTCGCCTCTCGGTGAAGTGATTGACATGGCTCAGCTGTTAGCAAACATGTTCACAGAGTTTGGGTCATGGATCGCCAACGCCTACTCCTTGGACTTGTTTCTCTTACAGACATAATCAAAGTCATAAGGACCTCACTTGTGGATCCTATTAATGTGAAGTGGGGCAATGTATTGTATGTTAGTTTGTGGAATTGTCGTAGCAGTGTGGCAGAAAATTCTGTGCAGTTTTAACCATAGTTGGCTGTCCTATCCTGTCTATTTTGCATCTGAGCCATCCACTCATGTGGGCATGTGGGCACATGCCCACATG
>JANTPM010000001.1:24940526-24951050 GCA_025434745.1 Erythroxylum divaricatum
TCCATGAAAATTTGCATCAATTGGAGTTGAATTGAAAGAGTTTGATTGAATCTTATGATAATCGGAATGATTTGTTTATATCTTTTCCGTCTGACATCCGAATGACTTGATTTTTGAAGCGTTGGATTCCTAAGACAATGAATTTCATTTTATGTGAAATTTGTGAATTTTAGACTCTTATTTGAGGAAGTTTGTCTAAATCAAAGTGAGATGGGAAATTTCTGAACATAGTTCAGTATTTTGTGAAATTCGAGATCTGTGGAGATCTGATTGAAGCGGTGTTTAAGGAAAAATAAAATTAATACATGGGGATATAATTGTTATGAAGAAATCAAATTTCAATTTAGCCTTTAAGAATGCCTTTTTGTGGAAGGAAGTGAATTGTTAGAAAATGTGTTAGTAGAATGATATGTCCGACATGTTTGGACTATAACTTTTGATGTAGTACTCCGAATTGAATGATTTTTGAGACATTATAAAATTAAGACAATTATGAACAATTATATAGAAGGAAGTTTTGACTAATTCCTTCATTATGATGGTGAAAACAATGTCCTAAAGTAGGATAAGTTTCAGGGGTAGTTTTGGGAGTCCACTTAAAGACTTAAGAGTTTAGCTTAACATGGAGGGGCATTATGGTCATTAGTCACCCATTTTAATGACATGGCACTATATAAGAGAGGAGTTGTTGTTTTGAGGGAAGTAAGACACGAAATTAGCAGAAAGAAAATAAAGAGAGAGGAGAGAAGTGGGAGATATCATGGAGAAGAAGGAGAAGGAGGAAGATGAAGCTAGGGTTTTGGGTTTTAGAGGTTCCAAGCAAGGTTTTTTTTAAAGGGGGGTCGGTGACCATATGATTGCGAATTTGGAATAAAGAGATACATAGGGAGGTAGGGCAAGTGGCCATACCTCCCCAGAAAGATTTTTGATAAGGTGGCTTACAATAATTTGTTCGAGTGTCGACCTCTAGCTTTTAAAAAAACAACTTAAAGGAGCAAGAAAATTAAGCAGGTATTATTCTAGGTCTTACACGAACCGAAGGAAAACCAAGTTGATCTAGTCGGATTAATCCTTGAAGCATTCGCGGCATGGAAGGAGAAGAGAACGTTGTTGATTGTTGCATGGTGGTTGCATGACGTGCTAGGTAAGCTAGCCAAAATAAACATAAATTATTAATGAATTCCTACTTAATACATTTCTTCACAAATATTTGACCACTACTCAAGCAATGAATGAACAAAAGTAGATTAATGCATATTATTGTAACGACTTTTCTTCTTTTTGGTAGGGTATGGTACCACTATAATTGGAACTCTTTGGGAATGACAGTTGTTCGGTTTCAAAAGCTAATATAATACAATACATTAATGATTATAATTGTTAAAATTCTATTCAAAATTAAAACAATTGAACAAAAAAGTAAAGACAATGAAAATGAAGGAATATTAGATGTAAAAGTTGGGTAAAATGGTATGGAAAAGCTTAACAGGTAGAAGAAACTGCAACGTGCATTTGACGAATTCTTATGTACCCCTTTGATTTTGTCAATAAAATCTGAAAGTTGAAAAGGTTGCTTCTTAATACCATGCTTTTCCTACAAAACAAATCGAGGAAGGGAGAGAGAGAGGAGGAAAAGAAAAGTAAAAGATTAAATAGGATGAAATCAAAGAGTATAATTGATTCTATATAAATAATAAAAATATTTTAAATAAGAAAAGTCTTTTTAAATGATAAGTAAAGTGTTAGAATTTTATTTCCGTTAGCAATTTATTAATTATCAATTTTGAAAATTAAAGTTACGAAAATTAAAATTTGATCACTAATTCAATAAATGATCTAGTTAAAGGAATTGATGTTAAATGATGAAGATGACTCTTTATTGGTGTAGGTCGATTTCATATGGAACTTATGATAAGGAGGTCTAATAAGATCACTATATTGTTTAGGTAAGTTTTATGAATGTGTAGTTTTCTTTGATCTGTTAAGCTTACAGCTTTACAATATAGGGTACTTGAGGAAAACTTTATTCAAGTAATAGTTAATGGCCTTGGAAAATTATATTGCTTATTTGTTTATAGTTTAAAATAGCATATTGACCTTATTTCTTATGATGATTTGTTTGGATTACTATCAAGTGAAAAAGAAGATTTGTCTAATGATGTATCATTAAAGGAAGTCATGTAACCAACAACCTATTATGCCAATACTCAACAATCTTTTTCTTCTAATTTTTGTGGTAGATAACAGATTTCTACACGCTCAGGTTGTGGTGGTCAAAATCATGGTAGAGAATGAAATACCTATTTAACCATTTTTGATAATGGTCCGTTTACACAATATTCTAGTCATCAAGTATTTGTTATTTCATAAGGATCATCAATTGTGCTCTTAACCTGTATTTATCATACTTGAGGTAGTTAAGATCATCTAGCCTAACAACGTAAAATTCCAATGTTCAATCAATAATAACCACACACCTATAGACTGAATGCCAATTTGGCTACACCTAACCCCTTATCGAACCATCAATGGATTATAAACACTAAGCCAATGCATCATCTTACACTTATATTGAAAATCTTATATCACATAATGAGTATCAAGGCCCCACGATGGCCAAATTAGTAATGGTGAAATAATTCCAATCTCTAATATTGGCTCTTTTTATTATTACTATTCAATTGTGCTTTTCACTTATGTGATATTTTACAAGTTCCACAATCTTGCAACAACTTGCTTTCAGTTTATTCTTTTACAAAAACTAATAATGTGTTTATTGATTTTTTCCTAATCATTTGTGATTAAGGATATCCACATAAAGGAACCACTGTATATCAATCAAAATGATTATAAGTTATATAATATGCTACTTGAACCCATTCATCAACCAAGCTCTCCTAGTCATTCTTAGGCTTTCTCTATATGGCACTCAAGACTTAGATATCCTCATATATGTATTGCCATAATGTTTTACATAATATTATAATTTAGTTTATTAATAATAAGGTCTCCAATTTGTGCCATGTTTGTTCTATTATTAAAAGGCATAAGTTACCCTTTTCTAAGTCCAATTGTATTGCACAAATTCCATTTGGTTGAATTTTTCATATTTATGGGGACCTTCTCTTATAATTTCCATTGATAGGTTTTCTTATTATATTATGTTTTATGATCATTATAACAAATACATTTGGATTTATTTTCTCAAATTTAAATATAAAGTTCTTAGCATGCATCAAATCCTTTCAAGCAGATAGGGGGTTGTGAATATCAACATTTGACTTCCTATTTACTTAAGAATGGTGCAATAATAATAATAATAACAATGATGATAATAGCAACAACAGTCACAACTTAGCAAAAGTCCCATTGATACATGGGATCTGAAAAGTTATAATAATACGCAACCTTTCTCCTAATTGGTAGAGAGAATACTTTTAATAGACCCATATAAAATAGATAATAATAAATAAAATAAATAAATATGTATAAATAAAAATATAAAATAAGTAATACAATAAATAATACAATAAATATAGAACAAGGTAATGAATAAAAAAAAGATAAATAAGTAAATAAATACTCAAACAAAAAACGTAAATTAATTAATTAATTAAACAAGTTATTACAAGAAAATATTTAGGCTAACTAAGAAAATGACTAGATTAAATAACTAAGAGAAAAGCACTACATATTAAATGTTTAGGCTAAATACAAGATATAAGACTTGAAGGAAAATATTTAAAAGACCTATGAGAAAGAGAAGGAACTTTTTATGTGATACTATTTATTTGTATCCTAGTATGTCAAAAAAAATTTTATTGAAGGTCATGAAATCGGTAAGTTCCAACAGAGTCATATCATTCTTTATCACCTCCTCCCAGTTCTTCTTAGTCCTTCCTTTTTTCTTCTTAGTACAATATTCTCGTATCTTCTCACTAAAGCTTCAAGGTGTCTCCTCTTAACATGTCTAAGCCCTAAAACCCTAAAAAAAGAGATGCATGAAAGGAAATATAGACATATTATGGAGATTGGTTTGTTCTAATTACATCATTAAGTTGTTTTATATGAATAATGAAATTATGCTTTTGATACAAGGGTTTATTTAATTAATAAAGTGTATACTACCACATTAAATAATGACAATCCCTATTATACATTATGTCAACAAAATCCTAGTTATGATACACTTTCTGTGTTTGGATATCTTTGTTATCCATAACTTCATCTTTACTCTCTTAATAAATTATCTCCTTGTTCCAAAATTTGTGTTTTTATGAGTTATAACAAAATTCAAAAGGGTTAAATTTGTTTGCATTTTTCTAACAAAAAATTTGTTATGTCACAACATGTGAATAAAGGTTCCCTTTCAAACATATTGAAGATGATACTTTATATGTTGCTCTAATTAATTAGTCCTCTAACAATACCAATCCTACTACCATTATTTTACATAGCCACATTTCTTCTTCTCATTCATTTACAAACATTAATCCTTATTCAAACATAACGACATTAGCTAAACCACCTGAACCTAACACTACTCCATCAAATACTTAAACACTAGCTTCACCACATAAACTCAATATACCTAAATTCAACCCACCATGTTAAATAATCCCTATATTCCTCAATCATCCTTAGTATAACTTGTTTAGCCCATGACTCATCTCTTTAAATTCCTACACATTGTACTACGTCAACTAGACTTCCCCTAGTAGTTGACTTATCTGACAATAATACCAAGTGCCTAACAACCATAAAAACTCACCACATGGTGATCAAGTTACAAACAGGTTGTTCGAAACCATATATATTTCATGCCTCTACCAAATGTGAAGAGGTCATTTGTTATATTCCTGTAGATCGAAGTCTCGAAAGGAGCAAGGTAATGTAAAAATAATTTAATGCCATACATGCCAACAATACGTAGACTCTTTTCCCTTCATTGCCATATTAAAATTTAATTACTAACAAGTGAGTTTTTCAAATTAAACTAAATAGGAATGAGAATGTTAATTGGTATAAGGCACGTTTAGTTATAAAAGGGTTTCATCAATGACTCGATATCAATTATAAAGAGACCTTTGGTCCTGTGATAAATCCAATAGTGATTCAATTATTTCTTTTATTGGCTATTTTGAAAAATTATAATGTCAATCAATATGATGTGTCCAATGCTTTTTTACATGGCACATATGATGAAGATGTGCTTATGAAGTAAGCACAAGGCTTTGAGCATCCAAATTTACTATATTATGTTTGCAAGTTAAATAAATCTATCTATCTAAGGCCTCGAGCAAGCTATGAGGAAATGGTATTAATTTCTCATTATGGAATTATTATCTCTTGGTTTTCAAAGCTCTAAAAATGATAACTCGTTCTATTTTATAAAGATGCCCACACAATGGTTCTTTTCTTATTTATGTGGATAACATTTTATTACAAGCAACAATAAGTTATTCATTAATCATATTATTCACAGTTTACAAACTAAGTTTCCTTTAAAAGAATTGGAATGTTTAAGTTATTTTATTGGTGTAGAGGCTTCCCAGACAAAGAGATGTTTATTTCTCTCTCAAGACAAATTTATTTATGAATTGTTACAAAACCAAATGTGCTTGATGCCAAGGATGTTCCAACACCTATTTGTTTAAAAGAATAATTAATTTCATTACGCACTGATCTCTTCCGAGATCTTACTATATTTCAAAGTATAGTAGGTGAACTCTAATATCTTTCCATGATTCATCCCAATATTTGTTATATGGTTAACAAAATATCTCAATATATATGTCAGCCATTGGTGTATTATTAGATGTAAGTCAAATAGATCCTAAGGTATCTCAAAGGGATCATAAATCATAGGTTGTTTCTTTCAGCAGCAACCAATGTCCAGGTTACCACTTGTTTAATATGGATTGGGTTGGTATAATCAAGAATAGGCATAACTATTTATAATGGATCGAATTTAGTTATTTAGTGCTCTAGAAAACAAAAGGCAATTGTTTGTTCCTCAACCGAGGCAGGGTATCAAGTCATTACAATAATGGTTTGTGAAGTTCAATGGATCTAATATTTTACCAAATAGATAGTTATAGTTCCATTTTTTAGACCTACTATTTGATGTGATAATTTATTAGCCATATGTCTTATAACTATGCCCATTTTTCATTCTTGCTCCTAGAATCTTAAGGTTGATTTCCATTATATTCGTGATAAGGTGTTTAAGTGAGAAATGTAAGTGCAATATCTTTCAACCCATGATTAAATTACTGAAATCTTATCAAGGTTTACATTAAAGCATAAATTTCAGCATATAAGGTGTAAGTTCATAGTTTTTGACAAACATGCTCAACTGAAGGGTGGGTAATAAAGCTAATCCTCAAGTTTGTTAACATGTTAGCTTGTTATATTTTGTACCCTTATCATGTATAAACTTGGTTTGCTGCAATCCTATCCCTACACGAAAGCCTTGCAGGCATATATATATATGTAAATTTTATTGGAGAATACTATAATAAAATAATAATGAAAATTTTGGCTGAACTTTTCATTAGCATTAACCTTAAACACACACGTACTTATAAATACATACATTAGCATTAACCTTAAACACACACGTACTTATAAATACATATATGCTTACACGGCTTTCGTGTAGGGATAGGATTGCAACAAACCAAGTTTATACATGATAAGTGGATAATGCTAATGAAAAGTTAAGCCAAAATTTCATTATTCTTTTATTATAGTATTCTCCAATAAAATTTACCGAAATTCTATGAAAAATCATTAAAAAATTACTAAGAATTGCACATTTTGGCCAATAGAGCAATAAGTAGGAGATAGAAGTCCCCCATATAAAGGAGAAGCAGTTAAGAGTTTCTAATAGTCTGGTGTGTGATCTGCACATGCCCTATACAATTGATGTATATAAAGGTTAACACATATGTTATAAAAAGTTAGGGTGTATGCACCATACCTATTATAAGGATTGATGCGCATAAGTTACATATGACCTACGCTTCTAGATAATGTATAGGGTAATGCATATAGTTTCCACATACAATTGATGTCTACAAGATAAAACAATTTAAAATTTTTCATAATAGTCCTTAAACTTATTATGGATCATTTATGGAGCCTTATAGATGAAAAAAATTAAAATTTAAGTTTTTTGAAATTATTGCATTGGTAAAATTTAGGTTTTACTTTAAAAAGTTTAAATGAAAAGTTTGAAGTTACAATTGAGTGAATTTTAATGAAATTGACTTGAAATAAAGGAGATAAATATTGTTTTATTATATTATATGGTTTATCAATTGTTATATATTGTATAATTGATCACTTTTTCATATATTTATGTTATGAATTCTTAAATTAAGGAAATTGACAATGTTTTCTAGCATTCTTATGTAACATTGAGCATACCTATCAAGATTTTGCATTATATAGTGGTAAGTATGTCACGAGTTTATGCTACCGTAGGAAAATGTGAGGATAATATGTGTATATCCCTTGTACTTATGGAATTGTTTGAATGCCAATAAAAATGTAGTCACTATAGGTCTTTTAAATTAGTATTTACACTTTTATTTGTATATTAGTGAATGTATGTAATTTTGTATCTAAATGTTTTGCTACAAGTTTTAACCTTATCTAAAATTTTGAGATGAGCAAAAAGATATTAAATATGGGAAAAATAATTTCTTTAGTGATTTATATACCCACAGTTGGTAGAATCACAAGAGTTGACTTTTATGTGAAAATTTTATCCTTATGTTTATAACATGTTCATTACAGATACTATTATAGCTTTTGATATCATTATTATCCTACGTTTATGATGATCGTATACATTATCTATTTTATAGTCACCTTTTTTGTTGTAAATAGCAAAAAAAGTTTACCTATAGAGTTTGTTACTCTTGTTACCACCTACATTACCCTTAAAGTATAGCACTCTTGTTGGTTCTTCCATCTTTAGATATACATGGAGATAGAGCCAGAAATAGAGATCTATATCTGTAAAAAAAATGGATATTGATCTGGGTTCCAAGCCACCCGCTTGAGAAGCTAGTCACCAGAAATCAAGGACAAGGAAGGGAAGCTATCTACGAAGCTTTTCTCTGTAGTCTTAGTACTCGGCTTAAACCATTCGACCAACCATTTCTTTTAGGATCCATTGACATAGTTCCGGAAATAACAAAAGTTACAAAAAAGACAGCAACGACCGTCTACGCTTCGCACCTTGTACGAGTCCAGGGAATGAGCTTAGGATTACTGTAAAGTCAAGTCTTTCTAACTCACAGGATTCATTCATCTTTCTCACTAGCGGGCTTGCCATAACTCACAAGAAGTTTGGAACATTAATTCTTTGATTACCCATTGTGTAGTTGAATACGAAAAACTAAAGAACATCACATAAACAACCCTGATAACTACTAAAAGATAACCTAAAGTCAAAACTTTAAAGACAAAAGGTAAGGCTCCTAAAAATCCTCCACTTAAATAACAATATTAGATCAATATTGTAACCACAAATATCATAAAAAGATATGAGATATTTCTTTTGTAAGAAAGAAAGATCATAAAAAATAGAACCTTATGAAACATAAGACCTAGAAGGGAAAATAAGAATTATCAAGTAAATTTTTAGCTTATATCATTCATGAATTTGATATTGTTATAACCACAACTGGTCTCTAGTGGTTAAAAGGTGGAGCTTCTAGTCATGATGCTTTTATAATGTAGGGATTTATATAAATGATACAAGTAATAAAAGATGAGCTAAAAATGATTTTTATTAATAACAAAGAATTTGATGTTAGATATTGCAAGAGTTATTTGTTTAAACCTTTATACTAGTTTTGAACTTATTTTGTATGATAAGTACTCTATATAATCTTTTAGATGAAACTTGGTCTTTCTATTTTTTTTGAATAAAGAAAGTTACAATTTTGTAAAAAGAAAAGATACCAGGGAAGCAAAATATATTTGTACAAAATTTTTATCATATGGTTTATATAGAATATGTTTTAAACTTTTGATGGAATCTTTGCTTTTGTGTATATTATTAAAAAAGGATGCTAGTAAAAGACCTTTGATAAAAGAAAAATTATTCATGTTGTATCATAAAAGATTACCTCATAAATTTAGAAAAAAAAACTTGAAAGATTAATAAAAGATAACTTTTTTTTATCTCTTGATTTTAATAATATAAAAATATGTATTGATTGTTTTGAAAGTAAGTCAACAAAAATAAAGAAAATGAGGTCAACTTATGATTTTTATTTTTTAGTAATCATTCATATTGATATTTATGGTTCTTATTTACCTACATTTATAAAATTATATATTTTCTAACTTTATTGATAATTATTCTATATATATTCTATTAATTATCAATTTTTAAAATGAAGATTAAAATAATTAAAATTTAATACAATATAAGGAAAATAAAATAACTCAATAAATGATCTAGTTAAAATAATAATACCTCATCAATATCGGTTGAATTCTTACTAGATCTATAATGAGGAGATCTAACAAAATTATTATAAACAACTCCTAGGCCTTTTGTTGTTTGTTTAAGTAAGTGTTATTGATATATAGTACCTCTTACTTATTAAGAGACCTGTGCCTTAAGAAAGGTGCAAAATGATCTTATTACTATTATTTCAAACAATTCTTTGTTAAGAGTGCATGAAAATTACAATAACTTGTTTAATGGTTGATGAGTTTATTAGAATTCTTCAAATAAAACTAGAGAGCAAAGCAAAATATGCATATTGTTGCCTTACTTCCATTTGTATAAGTTGTACTTAAATTAGACAGATGAATCAAGTTTGTGTTATGGTCAAAAATTGTTATTTACGATTGTTCCCTTCAAATTATATGATAAAAATTCATCTTTTCCACCTTTCCTTTTATTTGTTGAGGTCAATAAGTGGTGTATAATCTTTTAAAGTTCGTAACTTAACTTATCTTTTTTCAATGAAAATAATCACCAATTTGATCTTGTCATCGACAGAGCAATAGATACGTTGAGTAATTAGTTAACTAGGCAGGTCATTTTGATCTTGGGAATATTTATTTTAATATTTCACTTATAAAATGCCACCTCATTCTTATTAAAGATATGTCAAGAATTATTTTTCTTTCTTTTTTTTTGTATAAAGAGAAAAAAATACACCAAAAGCTAAATGAGTCGAAAGAAACTGATCCCAACATATCCTCTAAAAATTTAGAGACTAATACGGTCTACCGCCGTTTGTCAGGAATTATTTTTCTTATACTGATTATGTAATATTTTCGGTAGCTTTCTTTTATTAAAAAAAATCACCAGTTATTAGGCAGTCTAGTCCCATCACATATGTCACGTCCCAATTGATTATTATTTTCATATCAACGGAGTTCCTAACTAAAAACAAAGTGAGGTAAGTGATGAAGAAATTTTCTTATTTCATCATACTCTAAACTGTACATGACTTGGGACTTTATACTAACGCTAGAAAAGAA
>JANTPM010000001.1:24957867-24972676 GCA_025434745.1 Erythroxylum divaricatum
TACAAATGCAGCCGTTATGCTGCCGAAATTTCGTTAGATAATAAGTTGAAAAAGAATAAAAATAAGAATTAGATGTGTAAAAGATGGTTTATGGGATTTAGAATATTGTTAAAAAGATTTCTATGATTTGAGATGTTATGAATGAGATCGACTAAAGATGAATGAAATGAAAAAGAAAGGAATAAGAAAAGAAAAAAAAATTATACCAGATTTTGGATATGTCATAGTCTAGGTTTCCAACGCTATTTTGGTTCGCTAAGTCTAAGATATTTGTTTCCGAAATTGGAGTCAGTTTTGTTCGCCTTCATGATTACTTTCGTTTCAATTTCGATTTGCCTTCGCTTTGTGTTTCGCTTTGTTATCCGATTTGTTATTCGTATTCCGATTCGAGTATTCGCTTCGCTTTCGATTCTTGTGGTTTACGATTCGATTTTGTTTTTGCTATTTGTAGTTTTATTTTCTACTGGATGCCGGACTTTGTTTCAGTTTTGTGGAACCGTTTGTTTGCTTTGTCTTCGCTTTGAATTCGATTCGTTTCATTTCGACACTTGTAATCCGATTTTTTGATTTCCATTTTCACTTTTGCTTCCACTTTGATTCGTTTTTGATTTCGATACCTTCGCTACATTGTTTGTTTCCGTTTTGTTTTTCAGTTGGGGTCCGGTCCCGAGATCGGGTCCCAACATAAACAATGTTTCCCGGCTCTACTTCATTCATAATTTCATCCAAATATCCCAAAAAAAGTCTCAGCATTTCTAATAAGGCTAGATGCATCAATAGATTTCAAAAACATAGAGTCATTTGAAGAATAAACCAAAACAATTATAATAGGCTCTTGTCTCCTATTTGTCCAACTATCACACATAATTGAACAACCATAAGTACCTCAACTCACTCTTCTTTCAATCAAATAATTTCTAATTTCAAAAACAGAACAACTCAAAAGTTTACCACTTAAGTCGTCAATCGATGGCCCTCTGTATCCTGGACTATAAGAGACTATTGCATCCATCATAGGTTGATAATAATAAGACTAAGAAACATTGAATGACGAACCTGTATCATACCACCATCTAGCTACTGTCATATCGAAATTGTGAGTCGCATCTCTTGATTGCATTGCACTACGAATTGAAGGTTGGGCTCCAGGGTTTGTTCGTAGTGCGAAGAAACTAGTCACCTGCCTTCTTCTCTTCCTTACATCAGATTCTTCAAGATCCTGAGGTTGAGATGGAACACTACCAGTACTACTATCACTACCACTTCCACCTTCAATATTTCCATAATCACCATGGAAACCAAAAAACGAACTTCCACTACCAATTTCAAAATTCAATCTTTCCCTTCTATCTTTCACAAATTGATGTTCATCAAGCAATGTTTTCATCTGCCACTTCACACCATTTTTATTTTTTTACATGCTTCCACATTTCCTTTAACCCCAGCTAAATGCCTTTTCAATCGAGTAATTCATCCACCTTTCAAATGCTTGTTACAAAACAAACAAATGGTATGATTCTTTTGATCGGGAAACGTACCAGCGTGAGTCCAAGCTGGATCACTGTATCTTCCTAAAATAGGTTGATCGGGAGTATTTGAACTTCTTTTCATTTATCTGTACACAAAAACAAATAACACATAATTTCAGTATAGAATGACAATATGCATATCCATCTTATATAATATAACTCATTCTGTATAAGTCAAAAGCTAACAATTAAAAACATTCAACATATATAATAAGTAACACAAAACATACTCTGACAATTTGCAATTTCAACAATTACAAAACAATCATAATGTCATTTCTATTTCCTTCCATTTCCAACAATTTCCAATTATAACAATCACAAAACATTCATTATTGTTTTTCCATTCCTAACTATTTCCAATTCCAACAATCACAAAACATTCATAATTTCATTTTCATTCCAATAATAGCCAACAATTTCTAATCCTAACAATTACAAAACATATATAAACAATTTCTATTTTTATCAATTTCTAACAATTTCTAGTTTCCAACAATCACAAAAACATACATCAACAATTTCTATTTTTATCAATTTCTAATAATTTCCAATTTCACACAATCACAAAACATACATTAACAACTTTCATTTTTTTCAATTTCTAACAACTTCCAATTTCGAACAATCACAAAACATACATCAACAATTTCCATTTTATCAATTTCTAATTTCACACAATCACAAAACATACATCAATAATTTCCATTTTTATCAATTTCTAACAATTTCCAATTTCCAACAATCATAAAACATACATCAACAAATTTCATTTCCAACAAGTTCCAATTTGTCACAATCACAAAACATACATCTACAATTTTCATTTTTATTAATTTCCAACAATTTTCAATTTCACACAATCACAAAAGATACATTAACAACTTCCATTTTTATCAATTTATAACAATTTCCAATTTCACACAATCACAAAACATACATTAACAACTTCCATTTTAATCAATTTCTAACAATTTATAATTTCTAACAATCACAAAACATACATCAACAATTTTTATTTTTATCAATTTCCAATTCCACACAATCACAAAACATACATTAACAACTTCCATTTTTTTCAATTTCTAACAATTTCCAATTTCCAACAATCACAAACATACATCAACAATTTTCATTTTTATCAATTTTCAACAATTTCTAATTTTCAACAATCACAAACATACATCAACAATTTCTATTTTTATCAATTTTCAACAATTTTCAATTTCACACAATCACAAAACATACATTAACAACTTCCATTTTTATCAATTTCTAACAATTTCCAATTTCACACAATCACAAAACATACATTAACAACTTCCATTTTAATCAATTTCTAACAATTTCTAATTTTCAACAATCACAAAACATACATCAATAATTTTCATTTTTATCAATTTCCAATTCCACACAATCACAAAACATACATTAACAACTTCCATTTTTATCAATTTCTAACAATTTCCAATTTTCAACAATGACAAAACATACATCAACAAATTCTATTTCCAACAAGTTCCAATTTCCCACAATCACAAAACATATTTCTACAATTTTCATTTTTATCAATTTCTAACAATTTCTAATTTCCAACTATTACATACATACATCAACAATTTTCATTTTTATCAATTTCTAACAATTTTCAATTTCACACAATCACAAAACATACATTAACAACTTCCATTTTTATCAATTTCTAACAACTTCCATTTTTATCAATTTCTAACAACTTCCAATTTCCAACAATCACAAAACATACATCAACAAATTCCATTTCCAACAAGTTTCAATTTCCCACAATTACAAAACATACATCAACAATTTTTATTTTTATTAATTTCCAATTCCACACAATCACAAAACATACATTAACAACTTCCATTTTTATCAATTTCTAACAATTTTCAATTTCCATCATTCACAAAACATACATCAACAAATTCTATTTCCAACAAGTTCCAATTTCCTATAATCACAAAACAGACATCTACAATTTCTATTTTTATCAATTTCTAATTTTCAACAATAAAAAACAAACATCAACAATTTCCATTTTTATCAATTTTCAACAATTTCTAATTTCACACAATCACAAAATATAAATTAACAACTTCCATTTTTTTATCAATTTCTAACAATTTCTAATTTCACACAATCACAAAACATACATCAACAGTTTCCATTTTTATCAAATTCCAATTCCACACAATCACAAACATACATTAACAACTTCCTTTTTTTATCAATTTCTAACAATTTCCAATTTCCAACAATCACAAAACATACTTCAACAAATTCCATTTCCAACAAGTTCCAATTTTCCACAATCACAAAACATACATCAACAATTTCCATTTTTATCAATTTCCAATTCCACACAATCACAAAACATACATTAACAATTTCCTTTTTTTATTAATTTATAACAATTTCCAATTTCCAACAATCACAAAACATACTTCAACAAATTCCATTTCCAACAAATTCCAATTTTCCACAATCTCAAAACATACATCAACAATTTCCATTTTTATCAATTTCTAATAATTTCTAATTTCCATCTATCATAAAACATACATCAACAATTTGATAAAAATTGTTCATGTATAATTACAAAACATACATCATCAACAATTTCAATTTATTATAAAACCAATATTTAATTTGATAAAAATCATGTGACAGTACAAAAATTGTATATATGTTATTTATAGTATCATAATTTTCAAATTAAGAGTTACAAAATTTTCAATTTAATTATAAGGATCTTAACTCTTATCAATAGCCCTTTTGTATTGCCAACTGAAGTACCGAACCAATGCAAGTTCAATTTCTATATTTGTTGATTTAAAAAGGATTTTTCATTATATTCTAATTTTATGCCTTAAATTACAATTTTTTGTGGTCAACTTTCAAGGTAAATATGTTTCATTATATTATAAATTTTTGCCCTTAATTTATAATTTGCAACTTCATATAATCAAACCAAATTGCAAACCAAACATCCATGAAGCAAAACACAAATGACATTTATTTCAGAATTCAGATACACTGATATACAACAAAACACAACCAATTCAATTCAGATTCAAAATTTTTGATCACATTTCTAACTCCAAGTCTATAACCAAATAATTTCATACACAGTGCATCATCCAACCAACACTGTGCATCATCCATGATCCAACCAAAATTCCAAAACCTAAATCACGCAACAAGCGAACAACACAAAAAACCATCCAAGTCTCCAACACTAATCCAACCAAATCCATCAGAAATTCACAATCCAACTATCCAAGTATCCAACACAACAAAAAATTTAATTAAGCATGAAATTTCAGAAATCAGAAAAAATTCATAAAACCAACTTCGGTTCTTGAAGGGTCTTCGAGTTTTGTCAAGGGTCAAAGGGTCGACCTATCTCTGGTGGCTTCAGATGCATCTCTAGTGGCTTCCTTGTGGTGTCGCGGTGCTGTGGCGAGGAATGGAGAATGTGGTGATGTCGGGTGTGCGTGGACGTGGAGGAATGACGAAGCTTCAAACCGAAGGGAGAACGACCAAGGGAGGAATACCTGGAAGAGCTGAAGAGCAAAGAAGGCAAGCGTGGAGGAGGAGGCGGGCGACAGTGACGGTGAGAAGAGCAGAGGCGGCTGGTGGCGACGAGGAGGAGGCGACGCGACACAGAGATGAGAGAAGAGGGAGAGGAGGAATCGAGTGGTGAAAGTCGAGGCCTCGGAGGTTAGGGATTTTTAAGGTTAAAAAATTTTCAATTTTGCATTTAGGTCCTTAGGTATTACAAATTTTATGATACTGGCCGGTATCGACTATCGATACCGACTGGTACCGATGGTTACGCGTACCGTTCTGATTACCGACCTGTATGATACCTTCCAGCCGGTATCGACTGGAACGGTACGGTATCCATATCCATGTTTGTATATATTGAAGGAGAGAAACAAAATATAGCTTTAGAAAGATTTCCCATATAGCTTTCGTTAATAATATGTTTCTCTTTTCTTCATTCCATATTATTTCAAAGAATGTTAAATTCTTTTTCAAAAGTTATTTCTTTCACATCTTATATCTTAGACCGTTACCTCAATCCTTGTTTTTGTCCATGTAGGATAAGTCTGAAAGGTGACCTTTAATAGAATATACTTTAAATTCTAGTGTATTTATATGAGACCTATCATGGATGTCTCAAATTATCCCAATATCTCTCAATCACAACAAGCTTTATATTCTCTAATTCTTGCCTAATAATCTTATGCAATCTCCTAAGTCAAAAACCATAAACTCCTAACGGGTTTATGCTTGATTGCATTGCATTGGATTTGAGAGATTCTACCATTAGTTTTAATTAAAAATAAGCAAGGAACAAGTCTTTATGAATATCATAAATCTCATTATACAAATATTTTATATGTATTTCCTTCTATATAGAAGCTTGATTCTTTTGAATCCATCATAATCTTTTTTGTTTCACAATCATTTAAATTAAATTAAATCATTTTTAGAATATCTTATTAGACTAAATTGTTTATAATTTTCTAGCAAAATTCTAAGATAGCAAATATTAAGTCAATTATCTTGAATTAGAGCTAGAGTAAGGAGGATATTTTAATTTGATGCTCATACAGCCTCAAGGATCTTCTCATAATATAAGTTGAGAATATATGACTTACATTATCCTTATTGGTCATCTATGCACATATAATGTGGTATATATGTTACAATATTAATGTTATTTTATCAATGCGTATGTTTAATCTCATAATATCATACATAATTTATGCATACCTAGCACTTAATTTATGTTTATTCATTAATGATAATTAATTTATGTTTTTGTTATTTATTTACTCATTAATCCACCTTTTTGAATTCACATATGATATGTTAAGATAAATAAGATAAATGCATCATTTCCTTAGAACATATCATCATTAATAACCTTATTATCTTTTAATATATGTTATATCAACAGTAATGTTTTAAATTTGAACTCTTATTTATTACTTAAATTGACTTGTTAAAACTTATCTTGTCTCCACTTTACAAAATAATGAAAGCAACTACCTGTATTTGTTTGACATACTTATTTTATTTAAAACCAAATGTTTAATACTGATCATTTACACATTCATTCTACAACTAAACACTCAACCTAAAATCAAGCATTCATAATTTTTATCTAAAATTCATTCTATAAATTGATGTTTAATACTTAATTAAAAATATATTGTATCAAATACTTAATGATAAATAGAACATAATCATCGATAATATGTTAATATTCATATAAAGGAAATAAAATAGAACCAAAATTTAAATACTTCGTAATCTTAATGACCTAACATGCATAGAAAATACATTTATAATAATCAAGTTTGTTAGTCCCTAATGACACTCAAGAGGGAGGTGAACTGAGAATTTACAAAATTCAATAAATTTTCTAACTAATGTACTCAATTAAGAACAATCAATATAAATGAGTATGACGAAATTGCTTAACATAAATTAATCAAATAATTGAAAAATAATTTAAAAAGGATAAGGAGAAGAGAATATAAACTGATTTATAGTGGTTCGACAAACAATTCTTGCCCACATTCACTCCTAAGACTCTTCTTAGAATTATACTATAATTCTTCTTTCAAAGCAAAGAGAAACCTTTACACAATCTTTCTTAGTAAAGAGGAACCTTTCTTAGTATCTTCTTCTAAGGTGTAGAGGAACCTCAATCTCAATTGGAACACCCTCAAGTATAATAATATATTCCTCAAACCAAATATTACAAAGTTCCTCACTCATTTATCTGATAATTCCAAATGACCCACTCACATAAATATGATACAATGATGCTCAAATAATTGAAAAACCCTTTGAAATGTGTGTATACAACACCCAAAGCCTTATTGATGCAAAAAAATAAATAAATAACACATATTTATAATGTTTTAGGACCCGTACTAGTCGTTAGAGCTAAGAACTATCTATTACAACTATATACAATGCACTAGTTGAACAATGTGCATTTGCAAGACTAGATTCACTAGTCATTGGAGCACTAGTCATCATTATCATTACCCAGTCTGAAATCCCGTAATTAAGTGAGATTTGGGGAGGTCTGATAGTATGCAGCCTTACTATATATTAATCAACTAATTTATCAACCAATGTTGCTACAAACTTTCAGTACATCAAATTTATCAGCTTTAATTTATATTAGTTAATCATTAACCTATATAGGTCGACCAATCACCAAAAAAACATAATTTTAATAGCTTCAAGTGCTCAAACTCAATTTAGTTAATGCAAATACGAATTAACCACTTCCCAAAATGTTCCCCAAAGCTTGTTTTAAAGATTAAAAGCCTTTTTACATAAAAATTAAAAGTTTCAATACCTTTTGTTGAGTGAAAAGACTCATGTAATGAAGTTAATATGCATGGGGAGAATTTTAGATCATCAAATTAACAAAGTGACATTAAAAATAATAACGCAAAATGTAAAATAACCTTTATGAGCCTTAATCTTCTTATATTCTTGCTTTGATATTCATTATGTTGAATGTAAACTTTAAGTTCTCTTGTTTAACTTCATACATTATCTTCTTAGGTTTATGGCTTCTTTATGTTCTATTATTTCTATTCATTAAAATAATAAGGACATTAGTCGTAATTATATTTTTTATTATCAAAACATCAATTAGAATCTCCTTTGGTTCAAGAATCTCCTTTTTTTAATGATAAAAAAATTATTGTCATATTAGAGAGAAATAATAAAGTTAAGAACACAAAAAATATTAAGAAGTTGATTAACTCCCCAACTCCTCCTTACTTCATGCTTAAAACAAAAATTTACTCAAGCATATCGTATAAAGTTCAAAAAAACAAAAATGACAAAACAATCACTCCCCTTGAATGTTATCACTCCAATTAAATCTAATATCACCAAACTTTTTCCCTTTTTCTAGAATCATAAAAAATACTAACTAAAAATAGATAATATATATAGAATGTCATGCATCAAGCTAACTTGGTTAAAAATATAAATCTGATCATGATTAGAAAACTTTTTCACTAGAGATTGCTATTGAATAATTAAAGAGCTAAAAAAAGGTCAATTTTGGTAAAAACATTGCTAATTTTGTATAATTTGAAAAAAAAACAATTTCCTTATTATTCCAAAGTGATAGATTTAATGAAAGCACCAAGGACAAGTTTGAAAAATTAGATGTTCGAATTGTAACAAATAAAAATGCAATTGTAATATTCAACAATCAATTTTATAAAAGAACATATAGTTTTGAAAGCTTGAAAATTTCAAAAATAGAAGCACAAAAAAGTGCCCAAAATACCAATATTGAACAAAATTAAAGATGTATCATATAATTGAAAGGAAAGTAACTCTCCTTTTACAATTTAACTATTAGGGAATCAGTTTGAAAAATTCTTAATTAAGAAAAAATTGAAAATTCCAAATATGAAATTCAAAATTGATAAATTTTTTATGCAATCTAATGATATTTTTATATAATGAGTAATGACATTTTTCAAAGAAAATAGTGAATTGTTTGAGGTTTTAGAGGATACAAGCATAAAATTTAAGAATAGAAGAAAAGAGGTGAAGGATATATTAAAAATAGGAGGATTGATTGACCATATGGCTTCAGCATTGGTGTTTCAAAGATAAACAAAAGTAAGCTGTGAAAAAATGGTTTGGGTTTAAAACATAATCTATTGATTGACTAGTGAAATATATTGGTATTTATCAACAAAGGATGATGACGAAACTCTTCACAAACTCTTCATAAAAGAAGGGAGTCTTAAAATTAAGGACATTTGTCAACCATTGAAGGACATTGTTCAGCCAGTGTGGTTGTTTAAGTGACTAGACAAGCAAGAAAATAAAGAAAAAACTCACTAAAAAGATAGAAAACATAGTTTTTATTTATATTGGTCCACCGTACTAAGATATTTGTTGATTGGTGTATTTTGGAAAGCTAAATTTTTTTTCAAAACTTAAATTTAAACATAAAAGAACACTTAATGAGTTATGGTAATATCAATATAGAATTATCAAAGACCTTAGAATTGACTTTAAACACACAAGTTCAATTACGAAAAAAAGGGATCTTTATCATATAGAGTTTCCATCAAACATACCTAATACTCTTCTAATTAGGTAAAATTTATCCTTATTTAAGAGTTTAAATAAATAATAATCCAATTAATATAGATTCTATCTTAATGTCCTCATTTTGTATAACTTAAACCTAAACAATCATCACTAAGGATTTATACTCAAATTGCCACATAAATGCTATTTGTCACATATTTTTAAATTATGAACTAATAATTACGTCATGTTAAACAATACTTATAAGAGATTTGAATGAATATTCAACTTAAGTTTATAGTCCATTAGAGGCTTCTCATCTCTCACACTTGGTTTAATAATTGTCTCTTTTGAAATATCTTTAGTGGTTAAATTCTGAACATCGTACAACATCTTCTAAAATTTCTTGAAGGTAAGAAGATTAGAATCTTCATTATAAAATGTATGAAATCCCTTATAATACTCAATTCAATAATTGTTGTCTTTACTACACACCATTTGCTCTTTCTTTTTTTTAGCCTTACAAACCAAGGTAATCAATGTATGTAATGAACCCAAATAATCTCATTTCCTTAGTTGTTAGGTTTATTCTTCTTTTTAACCCACACTTTCAAAGGTTTGCTTAAAATTCTTTGTTTAAGAAAAAAAACTATCAACATGTCCATACTACAAAAATGACTTACCATCTTATATAAGTTATGATGATGATGCATATATGCATTTCTTATACTTCTTTGTGTATATGCATAATATGGAATCTTCTTTTGAATATTAAAGTTGTTAAATGTATCCTATGGTTGTTAAATGTCCTATGATTATATTTGTGATGCCTAATACGAATGAAAGCTTGAGATATGCTCCTTTGATGCCTAAAAGGGTGTGCATGGTTCTGTATGTTATCATAGAAGTTATGCCTATTCTTCACTTGATAGTATTGAACTCTGTACCTAGGTTGTAAGCCATATATAAAATCATGACACTTTCTTTTAGGATTAATTATAGTGGATATGGAATGTGCATGCATATGCTTAGATGTGGATGCTCTATACTTGTTTATCACATTAGGTAATAGTTTTTTACTATGTAAATATTTTTTTTCTAGATAAATGTTATTTTGGAATTGCCTTAACTTCCATGGTTATATCCTATTCCATGCTTATTATTTGAATCCATTTAAGTGCTAAACATATTTTCTAGTTTTTCAATTCCTTTAGTAAACTTGGACAAAATGTCCTTAAAAGAATCTATCGTCTTTTTCAATGTTTCATTCTTACGCCTTAATGCATCTAAGTCATGATTGATACTTTAAAGTTATATAGTTCATTTTTCATCTTTTCATTCACTCATGCATTCATCTAGGTTCTTTTGAGCCTCTTTGAGTTTGGAGGATAGTTTTTCTTTTTCATGCTCATGATTTCAAGGCTCTCTACTAATTCATTATTTGTCAAATCAATATCACTATCATTATCACGAGAATTAAGATTGGATGTTACCTTATTATTGTCCACAATAGTAAATCACATATGAGCTATCTCTTTTTTTGAATGCTCGCTTGCAGATTCACTTGTGTCATCCCAATAATTCTTTAAGTGCTTTTGTCCCCTTCTTCTCCTTCTTATAACTCCTCTTATAATTCTTATTGTCTTTGAGTTGAGGACATTGTGACTTTATATAACTGAGTTTTCAACATTCAAAGCAAGTAATATTCAAGAATTTATATTTTAAATCATTTTTACATTCCTTGAAATCTTTCAAGAACTTTTTACATTTTTTAGTGAGTAACCTAATGTTTTCTTCTTTGATTTCACTAGTTAATGTCTATTTCTCTTTACTTGATTCTTTTTTTAAGGATTTAAATGCTAAATTCTTTTTATTTATGAGTGTCATTTCGTTTTGTGTCTCTTTGAACCTTATTTCATATGTGAGAAGAGATTATATAAGTTCCTTCAATGATAGTGTTGTTAGAACCTTGACTCTTTGTATAACAATCACTTTAGCTATCATTTCTTTGAAAGTGACCTAAGTAACTTTCTTACTATGTCAATATTCATATAGGTCATTCCAAAACTTTTAAGAGTATTAATAATATCAATAAATCTAATATACATATTAGATATACTTTCATTATGCTTCATTTGAAACAATTCATATTGATACGTTAGCGTGTTTATTTTTCTCTCTTTTACTTGATTGGTTCCCTCATGTGTAACTTCTAAAGCATTTCAAATTTCATGAGTTGTTTCATACATAGAGACGCTATTGAAATCATTTCTTCCTAATACACAAAAAGGAAATGTATGGTCCTGCTATTTAAGGAAACTAATCTCTTATTTAAAGGTTTTCATTCTTCCTTTAATTTGGGTACTTTTTATTGTCTACAATTTTAGTAAGAAGAAAGGGGCCATTTGATACTATTTTCCAAAGGTCTACACTTTTGGCCATTAATAAAAATCTCATTTTTGTTGGAAATTTTCCAACAAAGGAAATCATTGTTATTAAAGAAAGGTGGTTTACTAATACTTTATCCATCTTGGTTAAATAATGATGATTATGCTCTTATATAATGCCATTACCATCTTTGTTATAGGATTTTATTAGAAATACCAACCTAATAGACTTGCTCTGATACTACTTATTAGTCTCTAATGACACCTAAGAGGGGGAGGGCATGAATTGAGTGCTTAAAAATTCAAAAAATTTTCTAACTAGAATACTCAACTAATGATAATCAATATAAAAAATATCTAAAAATTGCTTACTATAAATTAATCAAATGATCAAACAATAATTTATGACTTCATTTTGTTCAAAAAATTCTTTTCATCAAAATAATAAAGACGTTAGTAATAAATATATTTTTACCATCAACACATCAATTTGAACCTCTCTTGGTTCAACAAACTTGGTTATGGAATTTGCAATCATTTATCTAATAGGAATACACTTCATATTCATTTTTCTGGAATAAAAGTCACTTATTTTAAAATCATCATGCGCATAATAATTGTTCGACAATTAATAATTTTATTTTGATGAATTTGTTTACCAATATTACACTCATTATAAACTAAAACACATATACACTAAAACAATAAAGAATTAAAGTTACGTTAACTTAAATATTTAAACCAACAATTATAATAAACAACTAATAATTTTGCCAAAATTCTAAAAATAACTATGCTTAATTATATTAGACCTCCTACAGTTTGAATGTATCCCTAGTAGCCTCTAGCATCATTTTTTGTTTAAAAAATGGAGAAATAATAACGTCGTAATTATTTTTGGGTTACATGGCACATCACATGTCTTGAATATGCCATGTAAATTATCATGTACACTTCTTACATTGTCTTGCCTCTATTTTTTTAACTCTTCCACCACCAAGTTCACAACCTCCTTGTTCATTGTTTACAAAAAGAATCTGAAAAGTAAGCAGATTATTATAGATGTTTGGTTAGAAAAGTACAAAGAAAAGTCGTAAGAGTTTTTTTTTTCATGTTCTATACAGAGATTAAAATGCTACTTTTCTTTAGTTCTTGGCTTCTTCTAATATGCAAATTTAGATAAAGGACTCTTATATTCTGCTCTCTTGAAGTTCCAAAGCTTTCATACTCCTCAATTCTTCCTTTAATATCTTAATAGTTAATTTATACTTTTGGTGTTTCTAGTCTGAAATTTTTGGTATTTCGTGGTCAATACTATAACAGCACAAATATGTATTGTAACAACGATTGTGTCCAAAAGTTACATATTTGTTAAGATCCAAAACCATCATGCTAAGTGGTGTGAATATAGAGTTGCATTAGGTGGACCTACAAAGATTTTAAAGTGTTTATAGAGTTCTTATTCAAATTTAACTCTTTGGTTTTTTTTTTGCTTCTTTTAAGTGTACGTTTGGTAACTAGGAACGAAGACGTGAGAATGGGCGTATAACTTACATTTCTTAATTTTTGCTTGTTTGGTTGTTAATAATGGATAAGATAAGAATTGGTAAATATGACATAGATTTTAAATAATCCTGAATTTTTATTCCTAAAATTGGTGTAGGTATAACTTAGATATTAGGAATAATAATTAATAAATAGTCATGGGCAAACGTAGCTTCTTTTTATTTTTCTCATTTTCTTTGTATTTTGTCTCAATTGAAACTCTTTATTTCAGAATTTAATATTAATTAATTTATTTAGAAAATAGATCATTTTGATTAATCATATTACTTTAATTAATTAATTTATTTTAATTCAATGATTCATAAAATAAGTTCATTATTTTTTTGTTTTATTATTATAAGAAAAATATACAAAAATGTTTAATAATTTAATAATTTATTAAATCATTAAAAATTAATTAAATATTTTTTATTAAATACAACATTTTTAATTAAGTAATAATAATACAAAATATTTTAATTAATTATTTGCAAATCAATCACATAATAATCAAACAAAAGTTAAAAAATTGTCATTGCCATTCTTAATATTTGATACTAAACACTGGCATAACTATTAACTTCTATAATCTTATTTGTATTATATGCATACCAAGCACGTAGAATCAATAATTTCATTCTTATTTTGATTCATATTTTTCATTTTGATTCATATTTTTTTTCATTTTAATACCTTCATTACTGGTTACCAAACGAGAATTAAGAGATAATAAGTTCGGGAATACTTTACGACGTTATGGTTATTGCATTCTTCAACTCTTTAACTTCTCCTATGATGTTTTCTTTTTCCCAATACCACACAACACTATGTCTTAAATGGCATAATAAGACATGTATTGTGTCATATAAGTCCCAAACAATCAAGACGTCATTTTATTATTTCTTACGGAGAATGACATCAAAGGTTATAGGTGGAAGGTAAATGGTAATTTTAAAAAAATCAAAGAATAAACTGAAAAAGGTCCTAACAATAACTATAATCTCTTACTAGGCATTATTTTTAATGTATAATTATAAATGACTTTGGTTGGGACGGTCATACTGGGCCTGAACCCAGTATCAACGATGCATGGGCCGATCGGTCCAATCATCAAAGACCAGCCTTATGCCTGCGCCAAGTTCAGGCCCAAGCAGCGATTTCTCTGACCCATTAGCAGGAGAGAGTCTCCCATGCAAACACGTAAAGATCTAAACCTAG
>JANTPM010000001.1:25056057-25071904 GCA_025434745.1 Erythroxylum divaricatum
GGATCTACACATATTGATCTTTGGGATATCATCGAGAATGGTCCATATACACTAATAGATGTTGAAGGCAATATCATCTCTCGTGACAGATGGTCAGCCAATCAGAAAGCTCGATTTCAGTTAAATTCAAAGGCCAAGTTCTTTTTAAGTTGTGCCCTAAGCAGAAGTGAATATGATAAGGTTCATGGATGCGTATTTGTAAAGGAGATGTGAGACACATTATCCATTGCACACAAAGGCACAAATTAAGTGAAAGAGTCCAAGATTATTATTCTTGTTCATCAGTATAAGTTGTTCAAAATGAAAGATAAGGAATCTATTGATTAGATGTTTGGATGATTTCAAACAATCATTAACGAACTTAAAGCTCTTGAGAGAATCTACAATAATCAAGATCATGACAGGAAGATTCTCAGAAGTCTACCTAAAAGATGAAGACCTAAGGTTACAGCAATACAAGAAGCCAAGGACTTAAGCAAGCTGAAGCTAGATGAATTGCTTGGTTCATTGAAGATCTATGAAGTAGAGCTTGATGTAGAAGATAAACCTAGAAGAGATAAGTCTATCGCATTAAGGTTGGCAAGAAGAATCAAAAGAACCAGAAAAAAAAAGCATATCTTTAAAAACATTAAAGATTGAAGAAATCAAGGGTAATGATACCAGTGAGTCTGATCAAGATTCAAGTGAAGATGATGATGAATTATCCTTCATTTCAAGAAGATTACAAGGATGTAGAAAAAGAAAACGAAAGGAAATAAAGATTTTTCTTTTAAGAATAATAGCAAAGAAGAAGTCAAGAATGAAAAAATGTCTGCCATCTGTTATGAATGCAACAAACCAGGACATTACAAGTATGAATGTCCATTGATCAAAAGAAAGCAGAAGAAAATTAAAGAAAATAAAAAGAGCATGATGGCAACATAGGAAGACTTGGATTCATCCGAATCTGATTCCAATTCAGTAGCATCAGAACAAGCAAACATATGCTTGGTAGCTAAAGAAGAATGCAACGATGAGGTAACTTCTAACCTTAATGATCTTCAAGAAGCATACTTAGAATTATTAGAAGATTCACATGTTGTTCTAGAGAAATATAGAATTTTGAAAAAACAAATTTGTGAAAAGCTTGAAAAACACGCAAGTATTAGAGAAAGAAAACATCTGTCTTAAGAAACAAGTAGACGATATGAGAAAGAAAGTAAATGTAGATAGATCTAAAGAAATTAATCAACTGAAACAAAGGATTAATAGTCTTTCAGCAGATTTATCAACATTTACTGATAGTACTAAAAGGATGAATGAGATGATTGGAAGATATAGACATCCAAAGGATAAAAGTGGTTTAGGATTTACTAATAATAATGTTCGTTATAATAAGAACTGTGTTTCTAGTAGAAAGAATAAGAAATAATATTCTTATTATTCGAGGAATTATTGTAAATCTAACTCCAAAGGACCCAAGAAAATATGGGTACCTAAGAAAGATATAATATATACTTCAGATCTCTCTTATTGAAAAAAACAACTAGCACTAATGGTACTTGGACAGTAGATGCTCGCGACACATGACGGAAAGAAGGTTTATGTTCCTAGACCTCCAAAATAAGAAAGGAGGAACATTAACTTTTGGAGACAACCAAAAAGGCAAAATAATTGGAATCGACAAAATAGGTAAAGATTCTTTCGCATCTATTGATAATATTTTGCTAGTTGAAGGATTAAAGAATAATCTAATTAGTGTAAGTCAATTATGTGATTCTGGTTTTGAAGTATTCTTTAATCAAAATTATTGTGTAGTTAAAAACATGGACAGTTCTGTATTCTTTTCTACTAAGAGATGAAACAATCTTTGTAAGATTGATTTAGATATTTTGAAAAGTCAAAATATTTCATGTTTTATATTAGCAGATGAAGAAAAACTGATTTGGCATAAAAAGCTAGGTCATGTTAGTTTTAAACATATTTCCAAATTAGTTAGACATGATTTGGTAAGAGGTTTACCAAAAATAAGTCTTAACAAATATTTCTTTTGTGAGAGTTGACAAAAAGGAAAACAAATTAAAACATCTTTTTCTTCTAAAAATGTTGTAACATCATCCAGACCTCTAGAGCTATTACATATAGATTTATTTGGTTCAACTAGAACTTTAAGTCTTAGCGGAAAGAAGTATGGTATCGTAATTGTTGATGACTTCACTAGATTTTGTTGGATATTATTTTTATCACAAAAAGATGAATCTCTTAAGTGTTTTAAAGTTCTTTCCAAAAAGTTACAAAATGAAAAAGAAACTTCTATTGCTGGAATTAGGAGTGATCATGGTGGAGAATTTGAAAATGAAAAATTAAGAATGTTTTATGAAGAGAATTAAATTTTCCATAATTTCTCTGCTCCTAGAACTACACAACAAAATGGAGTTGTAGAAAAAAAGAACAGGACGATTCAAGATATAGCAAGGACTATGTTTTGTGAAATGAATCTTCTTAAGTATTTATAGACAGAAGTTGTGAATACAGCTTGTTATATTCAAAATAGAGTATTTCTGCGACCTATGTTAAATAAAACTCCATATGAGTTATGAAAAGGAAGAAAATTAAATATTTCTTACCAATGTAATAAATCCAAAACATATTTAAAAAATTCACTTTATGAATTCACGAAACCCTAAAACTGGCTCAAAATAACCCGAGAGACAATTTGGTGAATTCTAAAATTTTGAGTTTTTTTTGGTATTGTAACTGATGTCAACATTATGTCATTGCTGATGTCAAAGGTGCATGTAGCACGTGTATAACCTGACGTGCCTTGGATGCATCAGGTGCGTGTTTTGCACACACCACGCATGCACCAAGGTGCCCACTACCTTTTGGGCATGTGGTGCACGCAACACGCCAGACAAGCGGTCACACTCATGTGTGGCCACGTGTTGGACAACTACACGCACTAGACTTACACTGCCTCTGAGAGACGCGAGAGTCATTCGAGTGCGTGTGCCAATAGTTTCTCTCTCCTCTCTCAGTTGTCACTGGAAAGAGGTAATTTTCGGCAACTTTCAGGTGATTTTATAGGGACGGTTAAGCATGTAAATAATTTGTTAGGAAGTGTCTAACAACCATTTGGGATTAGAAAAGCAGGTACAATTTGTTCTTATTGTTAATTGGAAGCTTGTGGGTGTTCCTTATCTTAGTTCATCAAATATCTTAGTTTTGTGTTGCTTTGTTCTTGTTTTGAACATTTATTCATAAGATTGTGCACCTGTTCATTACCAAATGTGATTCTATAAATGAGATTTATGCAGATTGCAGTTAAAAGGATAATGTTTGGAACAACAAAGCTGATATGGAATTTGCTGTTGAGGTTGAGATACTAGCTCGTGTTAGACACAAGAACTTGCTTAGTTTACGTGGTTATTGTGCTGAAGGACAAGAGCGCTTGATTGTATACGAGTACATGCCAAACCTGAGTTTGCTTGCTCATCTTCATGAGCAACATTCGGCTGAGACTCCAGTATAGGAATGAAAATTGCAATAGGTTCTGCTGAAGGAATTGCGTTGTAGCACACCCCTAAGTACCTTGTTATCATAAGATCCAGTGAGATGTATTAATTTCATAGTTCTGTTGATGATCCAGCTATCTTCACCACCATGCAACGCTACATATCTTCAATCACATAGATGTCAAAGCTAGCAATGTTCTATTGGATTCTGATTTTGAGGCTCAGGTTGCTGATTTTTGGCGTTGCTAAGCTAATCCCTGATGGTGCAACACATGTAACCACCCGAGTTAAAGCTACCCTCGGCTATCTTGCCCCCCAATATGCCATGGTGGGTAAAGCATCAGAAAGCTGTGATGTGTTATAACTAGGTCAGTCTCTTACGAGAGCTGGCTAGTAGCAAGAAAACTATTGAGAAGCTAAGTGTAACATCGAAGCGAACAATTGTAGATTGAGCGCTGCCATTGGCTTGTTAAAGGAAGTTTTCTCAACTTGCTGTCCAAGGTTGAACGGCAAGTTTGAGGAGAAAGAGTTCGAAAAGAGTAATGGTCAGTCAGCCGGATAAAAAAGCCCACACCGCTTCAAGTCTCAACAGCTTGCTGATTTTAACGACGACAGGCAAGTTGTTGAAGATAGCTGCACTCCACCTGAGAATTAGAGAGGAGGAGAGAGATTCCAAACGTTATGTTTTTTTTAAATTTGATCTATTTGCACCACTAATCGATTTATTAGATTTGTCTAGCAGATAGGCTGTCTCAGGTGTTCGTGGAAGCATGTTTTTATGAATGCTGAATTTGATTGATTTTTGTATATCGCCCTATTGCTAAATCTTCCAATTCCAAAAACTGTCTATTTACATCTGGAGCTTAACACATCAAACTTAAGAAAAGTGGTTCTCACAAAGGGTATTAGAAAAAAAACAAATCAGTACTTGCCAGGAGTCCAGGGCTGCTAAGTGAATGTATCCTCCCGGTCACCCTCTGCAGTCTCACCCTCCTCGAGGTTGCTGAATTCCAGGAAATGGGTGGGCCTATGATCCTCATGGTAATACTCTCGGGGAGACCCCAGCTTCATGCCATACTTCATGCTTGCTGTATGCTTCACTCCCATGAAGTTGTAATTCCATGGACCATTGTCGGGAACCTAGTATACACGCAAATTTGAACCCAGTTAGCATCCAACAAAAAGGAAGGAATTATCAAGTAAAAAAAAAAACTCAAAGGGAGACAACATCCAGAGACAGCCTAAACTTTCGTGTACTTACCATATAGAAACCGAAAAAGCGGTCACTTAGAAGCATCTGAACCTTCTCATAATGAGATGGCAAGTAACCATGAGGATTGCTTCCAGTGTCCTTGTTGAGTCGCCCCCACTCATAACCGCTTGGCGTTAGCTTATATGCAATTAATGAGCATGATCCTGGAGTGAAACTGCAAGTCAATATGATGCACTTTTCCCCATCCCACTGCTTGTTGTTCTCTAAAATCCGAGCATGTGCAGTGAGATCCTGTAAGAATCAACCACTCCATTTAGGACACGAAGCACAATTGTGTAGCTAACATTAGAATGAATCGAATTGACTGCAGACCAATGATTTTAAAGACAAACCTGTGGTGATAGCTGAGGAAGCTCATTTGGTTGTGTATGCATCCACCCCAAAGGCTCCAATTCACTGAGGAAATCATGCTCCGGTAGAGCTGATGGAAGATGTACTTGTTGATGAGTCCCCCATTGCGGTGGCATGGCAATACCGCGAATCTCCTTAACCTGAGGATTGTCCGGTGGACTTATACCATACAAGTAGCCAGCAATTTGCGTCCGTAGATCTGCTATGCATATAAACTTCTTCAATATATTCTTTGGCATAATGTATGTATATCCAGTTTCCTGTGAAGTGATAAACTCCAACTTGAGCAAATCCAAAAAACTTTCAAACCCAATAGAATAAACACAAATATAGAATATACCTTAATATCCTCCGAATTCACATATATATGATTAACACGAAGATAGAGATTTGTGGCTGATATTGCTCTAACACGCCAATCTGTCTTGGAACCAAATGCAGCTTGCTCATAGGGACTTGTCGTGGTGACAATGAGTTCATCACCATGCACATTTGTGGTCCTTGTTGTGACTGCCGTAAGCTGGCTTGCTTCTTTAGCCTGAAAAGTTCACACCACTGTGTTAGCCGCATAAAAATCAAAATTTAACAAGGAGAAAGGCACAAAGGTTACCATAAATTACCTGTTTCTCTATCTCAGCTATTTGCTGCCTTTGTTGAGAAGGTGGTGTGATCTCAGCTCCAAGTATAATGTCTCGGATCTCCGATTGCGTTAGAGCTGATGTATTTACGTTGTTCTTCTTGGCATAGTCTGAAAGTATAAGATCTCTTAAAGCAACCTCAACTTTCATCCACTGATCATCAGTAAGAGAAGGCCAGATGTGATGAGCCTCAGTAATGATGGTTTTGTCAGGCTTCAATAACATCTTTGCCTTCTCATTGTTTACGTGGAGTGCACGAAGGATCAAAATGAGTCGGGAGAAAGCAGTATAAGAAGAAATACTCTTTAGCCAGTCATCATAGATATTAAATAACACCATTTGTGGCTCTGTTGCCTTCAAAATTAGATCACCAAATTTCTCTATCTTCAAGCATGCCTGGAATGGGAGTTGCAATTCACTTCCCTTGATAACTATATTTGGAAAATCAAGTAAGTGAACCTCCAGTGGATCAAGCATTCCTTTACGTGTTACAATAATTTGCTTTGGCTGCTCCTCAACAGGTAGCGAACGAACAAGAGCAGCAACTTCTTCAGCAGTTTTCCACTTGGCAAGCTGACCGAGACGCTTCTGTCCTGCCCATACACTAGTGTGGATGACCTGCAAGATATCAAATTATTAAGAATCTCCTACAAGGAAACAGCTCCAGTTCAGGTAGAAAAGCTAACGAGGATCAACCTTCAAAAAAAGCTGTCCTGTCCTTGGATTGAATATAAAAATTGCACCATTGATGGGTTTTGTTGTCAGATTTCCTTCAAAAGTCTTGTGAATTGTTACACGATAGACATTAGTGTCATCAACAAACCATATTATCTGATTGCTAAAGATCTCCCCATAGTTCTGGGATGATAAATAAGGTTCTGTGGGCTCGGAAGAGTACAACTGTAAACCTTTTCTAATGCGCTCCCTCAAGACATATAAAGCTGGGTTTGACTGCATTAAAACAAACGATTAGCACAAAATGCAGAAGCCATCTGCGGCATACTCAACTGAAAGATAATGTTAGTAGACAAATTGTTTACCTTCATAATTTTATTCATTGCCTGAGCTAGTAGAGGTTTAGACCCAGGAAACCAGTTGCCAAAAGCGGAGTGCAAGTTGTATGCTAGATCAATCCCAATCATCACCCCTGAAGCCAAAGAAAAGGAAAAATTAATCCATTTGAGATAGGAGGAAAAAAAATTAATAGAAGAAAATTACCAGTTGGAGATGGATATATGGACATGTTGTCTGTTGTGTAATCCATAAATTTTGCCCGAGTATAACGCTCAATATCATGAGAGTCGTAGTCACCCCATCGAAGCTGAACATCTATCCAGTATTTGTTGCTTGCCTTCTGATCAAACACATCCTTAGACTCAGCCACAAGACTAGGCTTTGACATAGGCCATCTATGGGCTGCAAAGAGGAGAATGTCTGCACAAGAGCTGTTCATCTTATAACTCTTCCTTGGATGGATGGTTTCTTTTTGAACAGTTTCAATTTCCAATGCATCCAGCTCCTGATCCAAGACCTGACAGAGATCCATGACAACACTCTCATGAATCTTTTGCCACAAGTGAGCACGGAATATCTGAATCAGTGAAATCTTCAAGGTTGGAATCTTCCCATGCATAAAGATTCCAGTTAGATCCAACTGCACTTGGAAACCCACATACACATTGGCTCGGTTTATTGTAGGTGACCACCACAGAGTGAATCTACGGTTAGGAATTTGGTTTAAACCGGATCTTTGAGCATTAGTGAGCTTCTTATACTTCATGGACTCCTCAAAACCAGATGCTTTCTCCCAAAAGAGACCTTCCCAGGTTGGAAAACTGGAATACAAATAGAGCAATTAGAAATATGCTCTAGATGAGAATTCATCACCTCCTCTACAGAGGCACAGGTAACCAATAATAAACAATCATAATTAACTATTCAAGGACCTTAGAAAATAATAATCAATTCAAAAAATTTTAAATGTGCCACTAGAGATGCCACAAGCAAGCTTAATAAAGTACATCAATCTTCCAGGTCCAACGAATGTGCAGCCACTTCTTAACTCCCTCTTAACAAAGTCCAAGAAACAAGTACATAAATTCTTCAAAAAGATTATCATGTAAAAACAGATACTCACTAAGTTCCTTTGAACAAGGTATGCTCAAGAATCCCCTCAACACCACCAAGAGCTTGAATGACATCTGTTCTATAATTGTTCAAGTTCCACAGTTTCCCATCATGCCTCTGATGAGTCCACCAGAAAGGATTTTGCTTTAGAACCTGGTACTGTTTGAAATCAGTGCGCACCCTCCATCCTTTATCATATGCTAGTGTGTGCCTGTCCTTTTGAAACAATGTATTGATACGTGGAATTCCCCTATCCCATGAATCCTGTAAATTGGAGGACATAATTTTTAAGAATATGTTTTCAAGATAAGAGCAGAAACATTATACAAATAATCCCCTTTGCCCCTTCCTTCTTAAAATTTTTCACAGGTTCTAGGGGAAGGGAACCTCAAACAGCCAGTAAAACTATGAAGAACGAATTATCTTTTAATCAATCAAGATACTGCATCAGGTGACTCCACAAAGCAAATTGTAAACACTCCCGAACCAAACAAAAATATGAAAAAGAAAAAGAATAACAGCTTACTTCCAAATCTTCGAGTGTTAAGCGTCTATTCTGTGCCTGCGCTTCCTGCCTCTTTAATGCATACTCTGCCCAGACCCGCTGTGAGTCAATGAACTCACTTTCCCAGGGCTATTCACAAATTAATGAAATTATCAAAAAGATGAGGACATAAGCCCCAGAAATTAAATAAATGGGATCCCAAGAAATTTTCTAAAGACAACTGAATTAGAGATTACCTGAATGTACCGGTAAAGATTTGGAATCAATTGGTCTTCTTCATGACTCATACCACTCCTGAAGTGGGTTACACCAACATCTGTCTGCTGACTATACCTCAGGTCACTTTGTGGGATCAATATATGACCCATTGACAACATGCCCAGTCCTCCAATTTCTTTAGGAGTATAGAAAATAACAGGAGGGAATCTGAATAACGAATTACACTCAAAGACTGTCGACCAAGATACCTAAGAAGATCATAGCAACATAAGATATTTTAACAATTACCTGCTCGGCATTTTTGAGTTCAAACCAATTTTGATTCGGGTTTGAATTTTGTTTTCACACTTAACAAGTAAGTCTAACAGCTCCTGGGTATGCACAGTTGCCTCACGGAAATAAGTCATTAGACCTAAAAGCAAAAATGAGAAACACATGAAAATTTTCAGAAAAAAAAAATTTCAGCAAACAAAATGATTTTGAACCAGAAATGATATTCCAAGAACCTATCAGGGCTGTATTCCATTTGTTGACTATTTTTGTAAAAGTAGTGGACCCAGAAGACATAAGAATCTGCCGCACACGATTCTCAAACACCTTCATGTGCTCGTCATCAACTCTTAGGAAAGCAACTGCAGTACGCTCCTTGGTCTGCTCATTCTGCAAATTCCAAACACCATCTCTGGTATTGCTGAATGCTTCTTGTGTCATTCTTATCTTGGGAAGTATTCGAACCTCAAAACCACTCCTGCACATATTAAAGATGTGTAAATAAACATTACAATTCTATAAAGAAATATATGAAAAATCATAAAAGCAAATATACACACATGCTGAAAAGCAAGTTCGGATTATCCTTGCTGTAAACAGAAACAAAGCTATTTTCCCACTCCAAAGTTGTGATGCTTCGAGGAAGACGATTCTTCATATCCCAGAAGACACTCCGCCCAAGATTTACTGAAGTAAGAGTTATAGAGAAGATTGTTACACCATGATATTATACAACTAACAGAATGTAACTTAATAACAGATACAATAATCATTCAAAATAAAAATTTATATCATGGACATTACCATCATGTTTCATGAGCCTCATTCTTGCATCTCTGGGCCAACATTTCTTATTTTGATAGCCAACCATATTTTCATTGTTAGGATCAGGATGTTCAGTTAAATACCGCTGGATAAGGTCTCTGGCCTCTTCATGAGTAAAGCGGAACAGTATATGCACTCTGTCAATATACCTAGAATACAGTCGAATTGGATGTCGTGTCTCAACTTTCGTATCCCAATAAGTCATGAATTCATTTGGCATTTGTGGTGGACCGGCAATCTCGCTGGCTCTGGTAAGTCCAAGAAGCAAGAGATCCAAGACAAGTCCATAATATTGCACAACAAAAGATGCAAACTGAAGACCGCGTATCAATCCATACGAGTTTGTGTGACTCATGTCTTTGTAGGACAACACAACATTATTCTTTGCTGTGACATAATCAGCAATATTATGATCAAGAACCAAACGAAGAAGCCTGCAAAATCAAGGAAAGAAAGTGAACCTTCAAAAATTGCAACCCCTGTCAAAAATACTTATCAGAAGATACATACATGTCTCACCTATTTAACATTGTCAAGTCAATCTTTTCAAAGAATTTTTCGAACTTCGTTTGAAGCATTACCACACACTGCCCCTCACTTGTATCCCAAACACCCTGTAAATTGTTTATACCCTGACACCATTTATAGACTAATAATGGTGGAGGCTCAGAATCTGCAGGTTTAATCCAGTTGGGGAAGAGATGGCGTTTGTCACCTTCATACCATAGGTATTGATCAAGATATGCATCAGTTATTTTTTCAAGAGGCTCAATTTCATATACTGGAATCAGAGAACTGTACAAATCCATGAACTCTATACCAACCTGCAAAGGAAATAGAAACAGAAAACATGATAAAGTGACGCTAAATTCAAACTCAAATATGAAGATAAGGAACAAGCCAACTGAATTTTGATCATTAACATACTTCTTTGAATGCACGTTGAGTGAGCAGATGACGCTTAATTCGTGACAATGCCTCATGTGGATTATCATAAGCTTGTTCAATTAGACCCAATTCTTCCCTCTGTAACTGGTTTAGTCTCACAGCCACACTATAGGATTCCTTCAACCTCTCAAGGGCAAGGATAAGTAGCTTGGTGTCATGCTTATATGATAATGGAGGAAATGGAATGGGGGAAAACTTTCTGGACTCCAACCAGTGCACAGTTGTTGTATAGATGGCAACTGCTTCTTCAGGGGTAACGTACGGACCATCTTTCAGATAATTGTGTTGACGTTCCTGAGAGATGCAAGATGTGCCAGTACAGTAACCAAACAATAAGTAATCAATTCATGTAATAATTATGCAGTAAAATGAAAGTTATTCTTGGAAATTTTACAAGGAACAATTACCTGTTCTGCCTTCAGCCAAAGGCGAGTCAACCTCCCAAGATTTTTGCGACAAACTGTTTTATCAACAGTTGCACCTCTTCTTATACGTTCACGATTATAATGAGCAACATTTGTCCACCAGTCTGCTTTTGACTTGACATATCGTAGAATCATGTTTTCAATAGGAACTGGCAAACCAGGAACTTTCCAAGGAATGTTCGCTTTCCAACATCGCCAAGCTTCACTAAGATGCTGCAGTATGGTCCTGGCTTTATTCTGTTTGATGCCCTCTGCAATACTAACAGATCATCAGCAGACAAGCTAAACCACAACCAAAGGAATATCAGAAGAAAATTTGTCATTAATGGAAAGATGTTCACCTGGCATGGCATCAAGAACATCATGCATAACAGCTGCTCGGAGCTCCAAATCAAAGTGGCTCTCAACACGTTGCTTGGTAACAGTCTTAGCTGTTCCTTTTGAATGACGCCCTTCAAACTGTCTTGCCAGTAGATTGCCCAACCACCGTTCTAAGAGAGGCACTATGCCACGCAAGAAAAACAGCCATACCCTCCACATAGGCGCCCAAAATCCACATCCAGGTCCCTTCCCCACCGGTCCAGTATTGAAACGATAATAAATCAAATGCTTCAGGTCTTTGCACATCCTAATTTGTCGCATCAGCCTGTATTTGTAACGATACATCCCAGTCAACTGGCCAACATGAGAAAATATATACTGTAAACCATCAGCCAGTTGAAAGGCATCCACATTACCCAATCGGAACTGGATATTAGCATCAATGACGAGCTTTGTCAAACGTAAAATCTCACGGCAGAGATGAAAAGCATTGCCAAAACGGGACTTTTTACGTTCCTTTGTAGTAAGAGTCTTCACAGGCTTCAAGTTGAAATTATAATCTAGGTGAAGATAATTAAGATTTTTCCTGTGTATTAGCAAATTCAACATGTTGTAACCCTGCCTGCAGACTTGAAGACCTGCCTCAGCCCAATCAAGTTCTGTTGATTGGAAGAACTTTGTTGCTGCTAGAGATCGAAACAAGTGCTTCTTCTTTTGAGCTTTGGGTGGCTTATGATGAAGCTCGTTCAACACAAAGCATTTTAAAAGTTTCTGATAGCTGACCCTAACTTTCACAGGATAGGTTGGAGGACTGCACAACATGAACCAAACAACATATTAATTCACTATAAACCAAATGAATTAGCATGTTACAGTTGAAAGAGAAATTATGATCTTACCAATGTTCCTTATACCACTCAGATACAAGGGGTATGTCTTCTGCTCTTCGCATTCGACCAGACCTCATGTTAAAGGGTCGTGGAGCAAACAGAAGAGAAATGCCAGCAGCAGTGGTATCCGTATAAAGTTGAGTATATTGGAGCAAAGGTTCTACCCCTTCTGGTAAAAAGAAATCATCATCATCCTCATCATCATGAGCCTTCTTTTCACTGCGCTCCTTGGGGGAAGAGGTTATGGGATGTAGTAGAGGATCATAATAGAAAGCGGGTAAATCAGGATCCTCAGCCTTTATGTACATTACCATGGGTGTATGATAAACACCAAGTTTCACTTTCCTAGGCCTATTATTGTAAAGATGGGGGAATGCAATTCTGTACTCAGTCCTCAGAGGCGACCTTATAATGAGTTTGTTAATGTCATTGAACTCATTCCAGTCTTCATCTCCTTTCTCCATGTCACGATACAAAGGCTCAAATTTAGGTCCACCTGGTAAAGGAAAGCAGCTATAGTTTAGAAAGATTTCTTACTCAGAACTCAAAAGAAAATTCTGTCATTTTCTTATCAACATGACTAACTATAGCATTAATCACCCATTAAGAAGGGCGGGGACAAGAAGAGGTGAACAAGGTCAAGCATAAGCAACTAACTTAAGTTCCAACAAAAATAAAACATTCAGGAACAACCAACACCAAAATATTGAAGTTGCACCTAGTCAAACAAAATAAACAACAAAAAATATGAATGAGCATTACTCATGGTCTTTCAAATAAGCAATTTAATCCCAGTTTGTAAAAATATCAGATATAGCGAGACTGGATCCTATAGGAAACCACAGAAGTATGAAGCTTACCAGGTATGCACATGTTCAAAGCCTTAGCTGTGAAGAAAGACTCCATGTCAAACAAGTAGAAATAGTTGCGATCAATCAGATCAGAGAGAAGCTGTCCTGCCAACCTGTGAAGAGTTGCCATGATTGGAAGGGAAAGATGCCACTTCCTATAACTCGGACCATTGATAAGCTTTGTTTTGACAAGAGGCTTATGGTCATAAAACCAAGTATATACAGCAGAATCTTCTTCTTCATCTAACTCTAACTGGATAGGCTCTAAAGGATCAACATCTAACAAATTATCAGCATAGTCTAATGGAGGCTCCTCATCATCAAATGGTGGAAACCTCATTCTTTTGAAGTGCCTCCGGTCCCTCTTCTCTCTTCGCATCATAATCCACATTGAGCCCCACTGGAACAGGCGTCAAATTTTCAACTGCATTATAACAAGGAAAGTAATATAGGAAAAAAAGAAGCCCATGCCACAGTTACAACTTCCTTCTGATTGAGGAACAGACCTGAGCTAAATAAATAGGTTCAACAACCCACGGAATTTCATTCACAAAAGTGATTGCACCAGTGATGTGATAGAGAACCTTCACATCACGAACCTGCTCCCAAGGCATCGGCATATTCTCCAGAAGCTTGTAAACTGCATGTGGAATGAATTTAAGGGCTCCAAGATATACACGTTTATCATGCCGAAATTTCTTCGTAGACATATCGCCATGGTCTCTGACAATGCATATACTTATTAAACTAGCTGCTTCAGAATTATTTGTCAATATGGAAATATTACACAAAAATCCAATTTCAAGTCCTTAAGAACTTGAAAGCTACATATCAGTAGTCAACAAACCAAAATACCTCACTTCACCCAGAACTTCAGAAAAGTACACAATGAGAAAAAGAAAAAAAGGATAAGATTTAAAATGTTCATAGTTAAGCTGAAAAGCAAACTTAAATTGTATTTTGTTGACAAATATAAAAATTTGAATGAAAGCAATATTTACATAAAAAGTGAGGCTATAACTAAATGATTCTTCAAAAAACAGAGAGAGAGAGAGAGAGAGAGAAAATACCCATTACAACAGAAGACCTAATAGAATTATTTCACCAAATTCATGACTTGAGAGCAAGTAGGAACGTGATTCAATATTAAATGAAAATTGCCACGTACTAATAAAAATAATTCACAACTGAGGAAACTAGGAATAAATCAAACAACGGTGTTATCAGAAAACCTAAAGTAACTCTGGAACCCTCTAGCAGCCCCAAAATTAAAACTAAATTGAGAAGAAGGAAATTTTCAAAACTCATAACCTTCACAATTCGCATCATGAGTAAAGTACTAAATCAAAAAACAATTCTTTAAAGACAAAACTAACCTGATAATCTTCCTCACATGCTCTGGAGGCATGTCCTCATTCTGTGTCTCAACGAAACCAAACTTTCTCTTATCACTATATCTCTTCGTATTCAGCTGCTGCCATTTTCGCGCCTTCTCCTCAAGCCTCGCCTCGGCGTCAGCTGAAGTATCAGACGGAGACTGCGGTGCAGCATGCGGGAGCACTGTGTACGAAGGCTGAGAAGGTGGCTGCAGTACGGGGGGACCCGCGGTGCCCGGAGGCACAAGATGAGCTTCGGAATTGTTGCTCCACATCGCGCTAACTCCAAACCTACTTCACATACAATTATCAATGGCGGATTCTCAGGGTTTCGAGGGAGAAGACCAAATTGAAGCTCGTGGCTTTCTAGTTACTTTGCAGTGCTCCTCTCTACCGCTCCGTGGGTGAGAGGAAAATAATGAGAAAATGAGCAAATAGAAGAAGAAAACAAGTATGGGTTGGGCTTGAGGCTTTATAAAATGAGCATGGCGGTAAGGGTGAGAGTGTAACAGGTACTGCCTTTCGGTCTGGATCTGGATTGGGCGATTAGAGCGAGAGCGAAGGCCTCATTCTGGACTTGAGTCGACTATGGCCCAAAGAGAACCCAAGTATAAAGAAACATTAAATTATATTTTTACTCCAATTTCGCAATAATGGTTGTGATTTTCAAATAAATCTGTATGAGAAGAGAGGAAGGGTAGGAAAATTTTTGGGTTTTTTTAATTAATTTAATCTTATGTTTCTAAAAAGACCATTTTATGTAGATAATTAATTATCAGTAACAAATTTATTGGTATATTTATAATAATTTAAATATTTATTTTTAAAATTTTAATTAAAATATAAAATTAGATAAATTTTAAAATATAATTCACCCTAACACAAATCATACACACTCATGTTGTTTTATAATTTCAAAAATTCTTATATTTGAAAATTCTTTAAAAAATTTAAAATCCCTTTTTACAGTATTTTGTTTGCAAGGAGTTTCAATGTCATAATGACCACTGTATATAGTACTTATTAGTCATATTACAACCTACCATATCTACTATTCATCGAGTGTGTGCACTAATAAGCCATGTGTGTGCCTAATTATACATGAATGCTCTAGAGATTAGCCAATCCTCGTAGGAACAACCCCATTCTACACTAATATATGTGACTCCTAGTGTATAACGCAATCAAATACACCACCCATAAGGGATATAGAATTCGTTAAGAGCTCAGCTTATTCTCACTTAAGTTGTAACGCCTCAAATTAAGGGTTAGAATATTTAAGGAATTTAGTACGAATTATGTTTGTTATTTGTTTATTAAATATTTGCTTAAAT
>JANTPM010000001.1:25077846-25088363 GCA_025434745.1 Erythroxylum divaricatum
TTTCATGTACAAAAGAAGAGCAAGCAAGGAAGAAGAAGGTAGGAAAGATGGGTAAAATATCAAAAGAAACAAAGGGGGAAAGAGCTACGTAGGTGGAGGAGAAAATCCAAAACAACAAATCACCAAACCCTTTTGAAAATGAGAAGTGTCGTAAGAGTGTAGAAAGAGCTTCCAACAATTAATTAAATGGTGACTTTAGGTAAAAAGAAGGCTCACTTGGTGGCATGTTAGGCAAGTGACAAGTGTCACTTGCCACATGTCACCATTTTACATACTCACCTAATTTCTTTCAAAAAAAAATTCCATGGCTCAAAATAATAATTCCTAAAATCATGTATCAATTTGTCAGTGTCATTAGACAGTCTTTTCCAGTACCGAAAATCTACTCAGTCAGCCACTAAGTAATTTTTCCAGTCCGGACATTTTCCTCGAAAAATTTCAGAAAATTTCCTAAAAATCCCTTAAAATATAAAACACTCACTGGCTCACTCAGAATAATTTTTCAAACACAATAACTATATTAATCACAATAAAATTGCATTAGGCCCATCTACCGGGAATGTCATGTATGCATGTACAGTTATTTCATGTGCACAGATTTCACTGTTCACTAGTGCCAGTATGCATGGACAATATGAATAAATCCCTATCAATCTCTTCCTATGCCAATTTACTCTTTTACCCTTCTTGTCGGGGGTGGGATGTTACATGCTCTATTTTCTGGCCATCTTATAAAATGAAGAGGTGAGTCTTTATTCAAAGATCACCAATATATGATTGACCTTATTCTACCAATAAAAATCCATGCCTTTGTTCTAAATTGAGAAAAAAAATTCTCAACACATGATTAGAACTACAAGAACTTATACACACAAGAAATAAATTGTGAATTTACATCAATTACTTTAAACGACTCATCGAAATCTTCAAAACACACTAAAATATTACATGTTCTAATTTCTTAACCAAGAAAATTATGAGATTGCAGTTGGCATTGGCTCAAGTGAAGGTCTTTAAGCTTGGTACATGCAATAAACTAAATACGACTTTTTGAGGATATTGGATTTGCACCGTCGTGCTTGGTGACTCATAAGAGAAGGTCACTATCGTGTATTAGGAGTAATGAACATCCGATGATTTTTTGGCAATACCTTCTTCGTCTGACCTCCAAATTAGATGAGAGACTTAGGTCATTAGACTCATAAGGCATTGCTCTACATCTCCAACAAAAATCATAGCCATATGAAATTAATTGAAAGATATTGAGTGATAAATGTGGGACAGGTATGACTTGTGCTCTCACCCAATTTTTGTCTTTATCTATCACACCCGTGAATCTTGCACACTCATGTTCCTCTCACACCCATGACTCCTACACCCCTGTGACTTTCCTCTCTCACGCCTATGAGTTAATTGCAAGACTCATGCTTATTTATCACATCAAGTTACTGTTTTCCTCAATAGTAGTCATGACTGACAATTGATCTATACCCAAGAGGAATTTGCAAATTGGACTATCCTTTTTCTTTTAACTATAACTTCTTCGCTAGATATAAAAATGAGATGATCTTTAATTTGGCAAAAACTAGAGATATAGGGCTACAAATCATATGAAGAAGTGGAATTGTGATTCAGTCTTTAAGATGTTAAATTTTTAGCTAGAAGTTGTGTACAGTACACTATTTTTGAATATGAACAGCCTGAAAATGTTTGAGGCATATCTTCCAAATTACTAATCAAATTGAGTGATTTTAGTGTCAATTGAAACATAAGACATAGAGGAACAATTTTCTAGAAGGGAGTATTGTCAAATTACTTCTTTTTCATTGTCGTAATGATTAAGAAAAGTATACCAGAAAGTCAGTTTTTGGGAAAAAAAATCTGAAAGTGATACAATGAGAAATGAATCGTGATTTCAATGGTTTTAGTGAGGCATAAACCTGAGTATAAAGTATACTTAGATGGGTTTTGATATGAGAATAATTTTGTGATGAAATTGATGGAAAGATACTCGAGATTGTCATAAACATGCATTGAACATAATTCATTTCATTTATGTGCATTGTTAAACACTTATAATTGTGCAAATTATGATATATGTATATGCTATTTAGTTTAGAGGAGCAATTAGAACTTCAACCTCCAGACTTTGACAGCACTTCTAGACTTTAGCTTTGGGAGCATACTGTGAGTAACCTAGACGGTTTCTCTCAATTATTGTTTGCTTAAATGTTGTTATGAATGATAAATGAATGTGAATTGAATTGTGTTGAATTCTGGACAGAAGGTCCAATGATTGTGAAATGTAGAATGTATGTTGAAGTGCTACTTGAATGTAAATGTGAAGAACTAAATGTGTTATAAGATAACTGATTGAAATGTGAGATGCATTCCATACATGAATGCATGATCACATAATGACAGTTGTGACCAGAGTAGCCATCGATCAAAGCTTAAAGCTCAACGTGTGAAAAAGAGCCTCGAGCTCAAAAGTGATTAAGAGCCTAAGGCTCACTATGTAAAATGAGTCTTGTATCCCCCAAGCGGATAAGGGATAGTTAGTAATAAGCCCGATATCCAAAATACATACGGGACAATTCAGGTACTCGATCATAACAACGTAATCATTAAAAAAGTATCTCATGAGCATTTCATATACATTTTGTTAAGTATGTTTGCTGGATTGAAATGCCAAAATATGCCTATGCTTAAGTGAAAATGTGATATTGATGTAAAGTGCAATTTTTGTGAAATATTTGTTATGTGAAATGATGTGTTGCATGAATTAAGTGACCATCGATGATGGTTACCTCACTAAGTTCGCAAAACTCACCCAAAATTTGTAAATATTTTTCAGGATCAAAAGAATACCCCGTTAGGAAATGAGGGTATACCTACTGCATGAAAGTGAGAGATAGAGACCGAAATCAGTTAGCGTCTGCATTGTATTTCTTTATTTTTGTACTGAATTGTATTTTTTGCAAATTTGGTATTGAGGAATGTATTCTGAAATTATTATACAATGTGTATGCGAATGTAATCATGTTGTATTGACATTATAATTATGAGAGTTTTGTTTCTAAAATGGGCCCTAGTGATTAACGAAACTCTGATGGTTTGAAAAATGTTTATGGAATAAAGTAGGCCCTATTTGATGATTGATTTCCGCATACTATGTTTGTAGTTTCAAAAAAAAATTTATACTAAGTTTTGACTAATTAAGTGTTCTAGCACGGCACCCTCACAGAGCACGATCTTGGATATCACTCAAGATGCCGAGCATGTGTCTTGCGGGAGTGGGGTGCTACAAAAGGATATGCCAAATAATATACTCATAGGATTATAAAGTCTAAAACTACCTCCAAAAGTAGCAATGGCACCTAAACCTGCAATCAATGGAGGAAGTTGCCAACAAATGCAATGTTCCATAAAGCTAGGTTAAGAATTAACCACAATTGTTAATGAGAGCCATATAGTCTAGTGAATCGCAGTACAAGCACAAAAAATGTGTCCTTTGTATCAAGTGAATAGGCTGAAACAAATGGGAACAATGGTGATTAATAGAGGTGGGTATACAAAGAGAGGTGGGTATAGGTAAGAAAAGAAAGCACATTAGTCCATTATTCACACCTACCAAAAGACAATTAACACTTACCACAACTCTACATTAACTAAATTTACTCAGCCCTAACTTATATTAACCACGCATGAACTGAAAACACAATTACTTGAAGAAAAAGAGCTCTTCTGAGTAGGTAGAACAAACATCACCAATTGGTAGAAAAACACAAGGACATTAAAGTTTAACATGAAGATAGGAATCAGTACCCAGAACATGAAAATAGAAGAGGAATATAACGAACACAGAAGACAAAGACGATGGAGCTACTGAAGCACGAAGATAGAGGGAGAAAAACTAAAGAGAAGATCAATGTCTTTAGATTATCAATCTTTTTGTATTTTTCTTTTTTTCGCTACAACCATATTTTCGTAGCAAAAGGTTTTTAACTACAAAACCTGTTTTTGTGGCTGATAGTTATGGGATTTAGAGCACACTTGTGTTTTGCTATGAAAAATATTTCATAGTTAAAATCCTTTTATTACAAAAATAAGTTCACAGTTAAAAAACGTCACCAAACCTTATTAGCTATGAAAAATATTTCGTAGCTAAGTTCACAATTAAAAAATGTGGTTAAATCTTATAAGCTATTAATATAAAACTAGCCTATTATAAACGTGGCTAATAGTTTTTAAAAACTTGAGAAATGTTTTAAGTTGAAGGTATTGTTTCAAATAATGGTGTAACTATATTTGAACATTTGAATAAAGTATTATCTATAATATTTAAATTTTACAATATTGAAGTGTAGAATTTATAATATTTCACTTCCTGGCAATTTAATAAAATAGTTTGTAAGGTAACGAAGTCGTATAACTCTCTTCCATAAGTTTAAAGACAATAAAGTTTACTACATATTATTTTTCATGATATATATAATTTGAAATAATGCCCATCGAACAATTGATCATTATATTTAACTTCATCGATAAATTAAATAGTATTTGCAAGTCTCTATATAGAGATATTAACAAATAAATTTATCATACTATGTAGTTATAATCCTATATTTGACCTCTACATAAATTTTGATCCATTGATATTTTAATGTACAAATTACTATGGATAGATAAGAAAATTTCTTTCTAATAGTTTTTTATTATTAATATTTGGTCTAGCTAAGGAGGTAACTAGACCTCATTGTATCAAATATTCTCTTGTCTAGTGTAGCCTCAAAAAGGACTGAATTGAATTGGAAACTTTAGTATGAAATTTACTGACACTTTGCTAGTGTTGTGCATATTTGAGCGAAAAATATTTAAAGGTTTCTTATTAATCTTTACACATTAAGGCATTCATACAAAATTATGAAAATACAAAGGAATACATTTAAAAACAAAAAAATGAAATACCTATTAAAATATGATAAGGTCCTATTTAATCTACATTTGGATGAATTGTTGTATCTTTATATGCAAACAAAATAATATTTTGACGAAACACATTTTGTGAAAGAAAAAGTAAAACCAAAAACCAAAGTGATATCCAACTGTTTATACCGGATTTGTTTGTTAAAGCAATCAAAACCCACATTTAGAAAAGGAAAAAGAAAAACTACAATAGCTCAACAAAGCTAACTTAAAAAAATGCCGATCGAACAAGAGTCTTGAGAGCAAATTGTTTGTGTAAACAATGAATGAGATGTTGTATGGCTTTTTGATTGTCGCCAATAATCAATATGTCATCAACATATAGTAGAAGATATAATTTGATTTGGTTCGTATGAAGATAGAATAAGGGGTGTCACATTTGGAGGGTGTAAACCCCCAATTTTGAAGAGCCTATTTGAGGGTGAAAAACCAGGCTCGAGGAGCCTGCTTTAACCTATATAGGGCTTTAGAAAGATGGCAAACATGAGTATGATAGGTTGAATTGACATACCCTTGTGGTTGATGAATGTAGACTTCATCTTGTAAGACCCCATTAAGAAAAGCATTATTGGTGTCAATCTGTTGAATGTCCCACTGAAATGATACAACTAGAGATAGGATGACTTTAATGGTGGAGGATTTGATGACTGGACTGAAAGTTTCAGTAAAATCCACACCTGGGTTTTGATTAAACCTTTTTGCCACCAAACAAGCCTTTGCTTTGTCAAATGAACCATCTAAGTGATATTTCACTTGAAAAACCTATTTTGTCCCCAAAACATTCATGTTAGGATGATGAGGAACAAGGGTCCAGGTCTGATTTTTGTGTAAAGCATGCATTTCAGCATCCGTATCAGCCTTCCAAATAGGATCCTATAAGGCAAAAGAAATAGGATGGGGTTCTTTGATGGGTAAGGGAGATAGAGGAGTGTGATATAGTTTAGGTTTGAAAATGCCACTCTTGGAGCGAGTTTGCATTGGATGAGTATTTGTGGGAGGTACAAAATGATCAGTAGGGATAGTGGTTGTGTGAAGAGGATGAGGTAAGGAGGAAATGGGATAGGAAATAAGGGACGTTGGTGAGCTGTGAGGAAAAACATGTGGTGAAGGTAAAATTGAAGACAAAGTAGGAGAATTTACCTGTAATGGAGGTAAGTCCGAAGAAGCTCTTGATAAACAATCCTTCGACAGGGAACTGCTAACAGCAAGCTGCACAGAAGAGGAAGGAGCTTTTAGGAGGGAGATGGGTAGATGAGAATGAGTTTTGTCTGATGGGAGAGTTAAGGTTGATGGTTTTGAAACAAATGAGAGGATAAGCATATTCTGATTCATTAAAGACAACATAGCGAGAAATATAGATTTGTCCATGAGCATTAAGGCGTTTATACCCACGATGAAAAAGACTGTAGCTAAGAAAAACACACTTAGTAGTATGATAGTTGAATGTATAAGAAGAGTATGATCGTAAGTAAGGATAGCAACTACAGCCAAAGGGCTTCAGATGATCATAGGTTGGCTTTTTATTATACAGAAGCTCATAAGGTGATTTGTGATTGGTGATGGGACTGGGCAAGTGATTTATGAGATAAGTGGTTGTGAGAAAGGCTTCTAGCCAGAAGGAGAGAGGTATAGAGGCATGGGAGAGTAGAGTGAGACCTATATTTGTTGTATGATGATGTTTCCTTTCGGAAACACAGTTTTGTTGATGTGTATAGGGACAGGATAGTCTAGGTGTGATGCCTTGTGCTGTAAGATAAGGTAGAAATGATTGATATTCCCCTCTATTATCAATATGAAAGGCCTTTATTTTATGATTAAACTGTAATTCCACATGTGATTTGAACTTTAGGAAGGTTGAGAAGGCTTCGGATTTGAGTGTGAGTGGGTAGGATCAAGTAAATCTGGTATAGGCATCAATAAAAATAATGTAATATCTATGTCCTTTTGTTGATAGAGTTGGGGAAGGACCCCATATGTATGAATACACAATTTCAAACGGTTTAGTAACATTAATTGAGTAATTTTGAAAAGGAAGTTGATGTAACTTTCCAACTTTACAAGCATCACAAAATTTAAGAGTGTTTATATCAATATGAAGATTCATAGATTTGGCAATCTTTGATAGGATAGATGGAGAAGGATGTCCCATTGTTGCATGTAGCATATTTGCATCAACAGTGGTAACATAGGCAGCAGGAGAAATAAAACTAGAAGAAGAAGGTGCAACAGAGTGATCATGAGAGGATTTAGTTGTTGTCTTGAGGTGATACAGACCATCCTGCAGAGTTCCTTGTATAAGAGTGTTCCCTGAAAGCTTGTCCTTAAAAAAATAACCATTATCAGAAAATTCAACAACAATATCATTATCTTTAGTAAAGTTAGAAATGCTTAAAAGATTACGAGCTATGGAAGGTACATGTAAAATGTGTTTGAGATGTAATGGTGTAGATGAAGTATTGAATTTAAAAGAGGATGAACCAGTGTGTGTGATAGGTAAAATATTACCATTTCACACAACCACATGATCATTCCCAGTATAAGGAAAGCTGATACTCAGATTTTGAATGTTAGGGGTGACATGATTTGTTGCACCATTGTCAACAAACCAAGTAGCCTCAGATGATGGTTCAGATGTTGTAACTTGTTTTTGTGGAACCATATAGTGATTCGGAGAACCAAAGTTCACATAATTTGCTTGAGTTGATGAATTATAGCCAGTGTAGGTATGCACAGGTTGAGCAGAGGATCGCTAGGGCTGCTGAAGCTGTGGAGGACCCTGCTAGTGCTGATTAAATCGTTTGTTGCACTACAGAGTTGAATGATTGGGTTTCTGACAAAGTTGACAGAATATCCGAGGACCAAATCTACCTCCTCTTCCTCTTGCTCCACGTCCACGTCCCCCATGTCTACCACCAGAAAAGGCAGAGGAACGATTGTTACTTGCAAGGTTTGCAGATGGTGTTGAAATATGAGACATAGCATTTTGTTGTTCTAGATGAGTTTCATGCATAAGAAGAGAGCTTTGGACATCCTATAAGGAGGAAAATGTCATAGTGTTCGATAATAGACACACAATAGGATCATAATCTTGTCCTAAGCTAGTAAGAACACTAAGAATTAACTTAGATTCAGAGACTAGATGACCAGCCAAAAGGAGAGAATCACCAATAATCTTTATCTTCTGCATATATACACTAATAGTGTCTGATCCCTTTTTGATAGATGATAGTTGTTGTTTTAATTGCAGGACTTTAACCATGCTGGTTTGAGCAAATAGCTTCTTAAGAGTAACCCAAACTTCAACAGAAGATTGAGATTGAGTAACAAGATTAACAATGTCATCATCAACAGTTGATAATAACCAGCAGAGAAGGAGTTGGTCAGATCTACACCATAAGTGATACTCAGGATTGGGCTGAGGAGAACTATCATTGGAAGGGATAAAGGCAGCAGAGATCACAGAGGAAGGAGAGATGAATTTTTCCAACTCCAGGGCGCGAATCGCAGCAAAAACCTGGACTCTCCAAGTGATATAATTTGATTGGGTAAGCTTGGTAATGGTAAAGTTTAGAGATTTAGCAAGAGAAGGAAAGTTGAGAAGCTGATCAAATGATGAATTAGCAGTAGCAACGGAAAAAGACGGAGAAGCAGCCATAGACATTTGTCTAGTATAGCTCTGATACCATATAAGATTTCACAATTTGTATGAAAAATGTTTTTATTTTTTTTTTACACACACATGTACTGTAGAGTGAGTGTTTATATGCACTTTTATAACAATACTACAGCTAGAAAAATCTTTATGATTACAACAGAAAATATGGACAGATATTGTAACGGATGTTCCTTCTAGAATATTGTCATTGATCAGCTGATAAGCTTTTATCCTTATGGGCTGATTGTTTGTGAGAAGGACTTTGTGATTTATTTGTTGATGAGTGATTTAGTGAACGGTCCTTTACACAAGGCTCTCACCATCTACTAGTCTACGTACTAGGACTAGGAGCAAAGCAAAACACTATTCAAGGCGTGGTTTAGCAGTGATATATGGAGATAAAGAATGTCAATTTGTATTACCGTAATTGAACAAAGGTGGCTTGCAATGCTAAGCTGTTACCATAATTGTAATCACTATGATGTGTCACCACAACTCATTTTACAACTTTAAGTTTATATATAACTAAGGCTTATTATCATTTTTTTTTCCACAATACAAATTCTGAAATGAAATGGCGATTTATCATTTTATTCTTGAATCCTGTTTGGTATGAACCTGTGCAGTTTAGTATGATTTTCCAATTTATAAGAGTACCGCTTAAAATCCCTATTTTTTTCCAATTTCTTGATTTATTTTGAAAACACTTATGCCCTTTGGGTTCTACTTCAAAGCTCTCCATGCAACGAAAATGAAAATTATTTTTCACTCGAAATGTCGTAAAAATAATGTTAAGTCTGTCCACATGACATGTGGACGATAGTGATTTGAACTTCTGGATCGCACTTAAGTTTGGACAAATTTCTTATTCATCTTTTAAGTAAGGGAGGAAAAGCCTCTCTTTGAGTTTTCATCTAATATTAGTATTATCACAATCTCACAATTTTTTTTTCCCCCGATATGTTATCCCAATGTTTGGGTATTCTTAGTTTGGCCAGGCTTGAATAAATTGACAATATATAATTATAATATAATTAAACTAAAAAAAAAGGCAAAAATATTTATATGAAACTGGAAAAAGTATGCAAGTATAACTCTAAGGATATACCAATGGTATTATATCTTTGATTAAAAAAAATAAAGAGTAAAATTTAATATCCCATATTAAAAATGAAGAAACAAATAGCAAATTTTAATTATAGGAAAATTAATTTCTAAAAATACAAGAAATTAACATATTTAGAAATGACCCGTCCTAAATCACGATCTTAAAAATCTTAAATACCATTTTCAATACTTTTACTATTTTCTATTTTATCTTTATGTATTGAACTTTTGCATCATTGATCTAATAATTAAGAATATTATTTAAATTTTATTTACTATATTATTTATTATTCATACACTAACTTATCAAATATTTAAATTTGACTCTAGTTATATTATTACTAAACTTATGTGAATCTCTATAAAAACACAAATCTAACAATTATTACGATACTTGAGATAAATTATAATGAAAATTATAATTACAAAAATTACATTATTTATTAATGTTTAATTATACTTTTATAAATAATAAGTAATATAAAAAACATAATATCATTTAATATTAATGTTTTGATTTAAAATGTTAATATAGTGTTGAAGTGAATGACAAATTATAAATTAATTATAATATATTTAAATATTTAGTAAGCTAAAGATATATTAAAAAACTAGAATATGTGGCTGGGATATGTGGCTGCTTGTTAGATAAGAACCAGATAAGTCGGAAGCTGCTTGTTAGATAAGAACTAGAATATGTGGCTGGGATAGTAAGCAGGACTCAGAGCCGGTCCTAACGTTTTATAGGCCCCGGGTAAATAAAATT